>CM059186.1:136023380-136335983 GCA_030323885.1 Branchipolynoe longqiensis
TCTAAACCCACCCACCTCTACGCACCGACCCACTGCCCTGGGTTTGTAAGCTACATGAGCCCGCATGTGTCCACAGATCTGTAAATGTAACCAACCACAATGAGGATCACGCTGTCACCGACACTGATATTGACACTGACACTGACAATGCCATGCTCTCGGCCCCTTCTCTCACTCACTCCCAAACACATACAAATAAACTCTACACACACACACACACACTCACACACACACACACACACAGACACACACACACACACACACACACACACACACATGTAACACACAATCACATACATAGGTGGTCATGTCAACTGTAAAATATCCCGCGTCAATTATTAACGATGTGTCATGACTATATGTGGGTTGGGAGGGGGGGGGTGGGGTTGGCAGTTGTCACGAACTGTACTACGAGTGTCAGATAACAGTGCATGGTCCCGATTTAGACAAATAAATAAAATAATGATATAAGTATATATATAGTACTTAAATACAGTAGGGGTTAAATACTTATATACAACTTTCGATTCTCTGTCTCTCAAATACAAATATTTTGCGAAGGCTGACGGTGAACTACGAGTCAAATTCAGACAGGCCCATCCACCGGACGCGGTGGTCGGTGCGTGAGATCGGGAGTTCGATTCCTTGCTGAGTCAAACCAATGACATAAAAAATGGATACTTGTCGTTTCCTAGTCTGGTGCTCGGTATTAATAGGCTAGGGCAAGGACTGGTTAGCTCAGTGTCAGGATATTGCGACTCAGTGGGACATCAGGTCATGGTACTGGCAGCCTGATTTCCCAGTGGGGCAACACTATAAAGTCATCACGAGCGTGCACTGTCACAATTCAGTACCCGTCCTGATGACCTTAGATGTTGCCAGGATCTAAAACTCCCAACAACCAACATACGGGCACATTGTGGAGCAATTCCAGTTAGAGCGAGACGTGGCCATTGTTTCCTAAAGCGCACATGGTCACCAATGGCCACATCAACAAAGACCCTATATCACTAAGATGGCTCACTTGATATGTGTAATCAAGAGAACAGCCAGCGCACCAGGTGGTGGGTTTGATCATTTTGATAGCATTGGAGTGTCAGAAGAAACCCTGCTTTCAATCAGTAGGTGTGTGGTGGGGGTTTAGGAATGTGGTGGGGGTGTAAGTATGTGTGTTGGTGGTGTAGGTCTGTGGTGGGTGGGTGTGCTGGGGATGTACTTGTGTGGTGTGTGTGTGGTGGGGGTGTAGGTGTGCGTGGTGAGGGTGTATGTGTGTGGCAGTGGTGTAGGTGTGGTGTGTGTGGTGGGAGTGTAGGCATGTGGTGGGGGGCTTAGGTGTGTGTGGGTGGGGGGGAGGTTTAGGGCTGTGTAGGTGTGTGGTGGGGGTTTAGGTGTGCGGTATAAAGATTGTGAGGTGCCGCTCTGCAAGACCCCTAGAACTCCACCACAAACCACCTCCACCTCTACCAGAGGTAGAGAGGAAGGGGGAAGGAGGGGGGGGGGGGAGAAACTGGGAGGAAGGGGGAGGAAGGGGGAGGGGAGGCAGGTGTGGTGTGAGAGCGCTGGGTAAGGTAGATGAGGAGGGAGATACGGAGAGGGAAGGGGGCATGAGAGGGGGGAGGGGAGGGGAAGGGTTGTGAGGCCGGGGGAGGGTGGGGCAGAGGGAGGAGGGCAGGGGGTTAGAAGTGGAGTGAGGAAAGGGGAGGGAGGGGGAAGGGCGGTGAAGCCGGGAGGAGGGAAGGGGGAGGGAGGGGAGGGAGGGGAGAGAGCGGGGAAGAGCGAGGGAAGGACCAGGCAGTAGGTGCAACATCGGCCAAATCCAAATGACAGGCAATCTCTCTTTTTTTAATATTAAACTCACCCTCTCGCCTTGTAGGCCTATGTGTTTCCATGTGAAACACGAGCTAGCAGCCGGGCTGATCAAACCCACCACAAGACGGCACTGCAAAATTTATATTACCATGGGAGAGATAGGGAGTGAGCTGTCTTAGTGTTATAGGGTCTTTGACACCAAGGAGGCAGAATTAGGAACCTCCACGGGCTGCTGGGAAAAGGAAGTCGTTCGTGCGAACAGGCTGGAACCTTAAGCTGAGATTCCTTACACGCGGTATGCGATCTGCGAATGCGAATGCGAATGCGGCAAAAAATCGAAACGCCTTGAAGTCAATGGGCTGCAACCCTTACATACGGTATGCGAATGCGAATGCGAATGCGAATGCGACAACTCGATCGGTCCCTGTAGCGATCGGTCCGGCATGCGGCATGCGACACGGGGGTGCGAATAGATTAGCATCAGTCGCATTTGTCCATTGATATAAGGCTGGAGGAGGCGACTGATAATTACGGACAGCCGGGACAGGGTGGTGTGAATAGAAAAGCATCAGTCGCATTTGTCCATTGATATAAGGCTGGAGGAGGCCACTGATAATTACGGACAGCCGGGACAGTTTTGGTTGAATAGAAAAGCATCAGTCGATTTGTCATTGATATAAGGCTGGAGGAGGGGACGATAATTACGGACAGCCGGTGCAAACATGTATGTTTATGCGGAGGATGTTAGGAAGCAGTCTTCATATTTGGGACGGTCCTAACATTCCCTCTAAGCAAGCTAAACTGAGCCATGTTTGGACCGTTGTGTGTTGTGGTGTCTCTGTGGTCTGTGCTGTTGTCTCTGTGTGTGTGTGCTCTGTGTTGTGTCTGTCTTGGTTGTGTCTCTGTGTGTGTCTATGTGTGTGTATCTGTGTGTATGTGTGTCTGTGTGTGTGTGTGTCTCTGTGTTGTGTGTCTGTGTCTTTGTGTCTCTGTTGCTGTGTGTGTGTCTGTGTGTGTATCTCTTTGTCTCTGTGTGTGTTTCTGTGTGTGTGTGTCTCCGTGTCTGTGTGTGTCTGTGTGTGTGGTGGTGTGTCTGTGTGTGTGTCTGTGTGTATGTCTGTGTGTGTGTCTCTGTGTGTCTCTGTGTTGTGTCTCTGTGTTTGTCTCTGTGTGTGTATCTGTGTGTGTATCTGTGTCTGTGTGTGTCTGTGTGTGTATATGTGTCTGTGTGTGTCTCTTTGTCAGAGACACAGACACACAGACACACACGGACAGCCGGAACAGAAAGCAACAGAATACCAATGAATGTACGGTATGGTATGGTATGGGGTGTTCGCAACCTTACGACGGTTACCGGTTGCAGGACTGCAACATTTGTAGAGAGGCTCCGATAAATCGGCCCAGTCTTTGGTTAAGACATGTCTTCTGCGGGGTGAAGTGGTCTCAGAGGAAGTGTTGTGAAGGCTGGGGACATCTTTCAAGACGTGGTGACGACGGGGCGCCGGGTGGCAGCGGATCTCTCCGTGCCGTCTGTTTGTAGTAATCTGTATGGTGTCTGTAGGGGAGCACTTGTATCCGGTCAGCAGGGGTGTGAGGAAGGCGGGCAAAGGTGGTAGCAGCGGTCGTTCCAGCAACAAGAACCAGTCAGAGAAAAGGAAAAAAGGTCAAGAGCCCCCCCCAAGAACACAACAACCCTGGTTAGGGGAAGAAGTGAGCCTGGGAGAAATCGAGTGGGCAGATCTAGGAAAGAGAAATGAGGAGAGTTGAGTCAAAGGCCCGTGCCTATCTGCCCTATGGTAACCAACCGGCGAGCCATAGACACGGACAGAGTAAGGGTAGAAAGTGAAAATGCCGGCAGGCACCCCCTCCTGGAACTCTTTTCAGACATATCAAGGAGGTGTCCGGCCGGCGGAGAGGTGATAGAGAGAGGTGTGGACGAGGTGCGGTCCGGATAGCAAGTGAATGAATGTACACATGGGTGCACACTTTTATATGCTGCTTACCGCATGCCGCACGCCGCATGCCGTGTGTAAGGAATCTTCCCATTCGCATACCGCATGCCGCATGCGCATGCCGCATGCCGCATACCGTGTGTAAGGAATCCTAGCTTTAGTCCCTATAAGGTTACCGCTAAGTGCGGATTTAGGAACGCAGCCCCGGATGTCGTCGTCGAAGTAGATCGACCCGGGAACGGCGTGTGTGTGTGTGTGTGTGTGTGTTTGTGTGTTTGTGTGTGTGTGTGTGTGTGTGTGTGTGTGTGTGTGTGTGTGTGTGTGTGTGTGTGTGTGTGTGTGTGTGTGTGTGTGTGTGTGTGTCTGTGTGTGGTGTTTGTTGGTTATTGGAGTTTTACGTCCTGGCAACATCTAAGGTCATATCAGGACTGGTATCGACTTGTGGCAATATGCACTTATGGTTACTTTATAGTGCTGCCCCACTGGGAGACCAGGGGCATCAGCACTATGACCTGATATACCACTCAGTCCTGACACTAAGCGAACCAGTCCTTGCCTCTTAATAATGCCGAACACCTGTACTGCTAGGAAGCGACAAGTATCACTGTTTAAGTCATTGATTTGACTCGACCAGGGTGCGAACCTATGGGTTTGAATCCCATGATCTACGACATACGATCTGTCTGTATATCTGTATGTCTGTATGTCTGTATGTATGTATGTATGTATGTATGCATGCATGCATGCATGTATGTATGTATGTATGTATGTATGTATGTATGTATGTATGTATGTAAGTATGTATGTATGTATGTATGTAAGTATGTATGTATGTATGTATGTATGTATGTATGTATGTATGTATACATGTATTAAAGTATATATATGTACACATGTATGTGTATACGTATACAGTGGGTAGTTCTCAGAAACTGTGCACCACTTGAGGTAGTTTACTTGAAATGCATACTTCAAAGAACCCCATTATTGGAGGGTCAATATTTAGATTTCATCACTTAGCCCAATAATATGGGAGATATTTTAGATCAAAAGTAAATTTTAATATTGTGTATTATGTATCTTATTGGATGGATGTAGCTAAATAAATAGAAAATTATATCACTAATTTGTGACATTGTCAACAGCATTGAAAATAAAGTGTTATAAACCTAATGAAAACCTCTGAATAACAGCACATTTGACTTCAAATAGTCATATACAATGTCTTCATTAAGTAGAAGACATTTAGTTCTAAAACAAATTACAAAATAGTTAAACTTTTCTGGAGTCATTAACATCATAGCATTTCGTTTCCACTTGCAAGTACTATGAAACTCTGTATCAAACCCTGAGTACAGATACAGTACAGGAACTATTTTCACCATTTGACACTCTATGCATGGACCGAGTTAAGGTATAGTAAATGATAAATCCTGAAATTTCCCCATAACATTGAAATTTGAGCCAAACATTTGTGTAAAATTGTTGATTCCACTTGTTACATTGTTAATATTTTTCTGCTTCTCTCTTTAATCATCACAAATAACACAAAACCATAGCAATGAGGTTTCAAAAGATTATTACTACTGTTTATAAAGCAAGTGGCATGTGAAATGTCCTAAAAATGGCAAGCTTTGTGTGGAAACTATTTGATTCTGGAGTCAGATTGGTTTCCATGTTATACTGCTATTTATTGGGTGTGAGCATCATTTGACCTACTTAGAAATGTCAGAATATGTTAATTTTCAAATATTCAGATGCAAAAGGGATTACATATTGAGAAAGCTTGTATATATATATAGGACTTTGACAGCATCTTGATTTTGTGGTACTGATGTCACAGTATTGGTACACAACTTCTGAGAATGACCCTTGTATATATATATATATATATATATATAATATAGTTATACGAATCTTACCTTGGTATAGATGATGGATAACTGTTGTTTTCCCGAGGTATAAGCCTCGGATAGACGTGGGCTAGGGAGAAGGAAGCACATCCGGGTCCAGCAATCTTTACCTACTTATTCAGGATAAAAATGATCTTAATTCAATGGATACTATAATGTTTTCCTCTTGGCACAAGCAACATAATAGATGTGGTTGGGTGCGGTGGGCGGGCCCTAGCCCATGTCTATCCGAGGCTTATACCTCGGGAAAACAACAGTTATCCATCATCTATACCCAGGTAAGATTCGTATAACTATACTATTTTACCTCGGTACTAAGCCTCTGGCTAGCCTCAGGCTAGGGAGACTTTTACGTAACTTCATTTTTATCCTTCATTATTAAATTTAAAAAAAGGCACATTAATGTACATTTTTCTCAAATGTCATACATTATTCATTATTTTTAAATACTTTTAACTTTTCTCACCTCTCTTATTAATTGGTGAGTAAGCATTTGGGGAGGCCACTCGACTTTTCTAGCCGTTTGTTATAATGTTTTGCAAACAATCTAGCAGTCTTCCAGCCTGTGTGTACCAGGATTCTCTTCACTGAGATCCCTAGCAGTCATGCTTTGGAGATCATGGCTCCTCGTGTTGAATGGGAACCGTAGCGTCCCGTATCCACTCCTGCTGCCTTCAGGACTCTAATGGTCCATCTTGCGAGAGTGTCTCTTGAAATGCCCTTGTGTGGCTTAATAAAGCTCACCAAAAGCTGTCTTGAATTCCTTAATTCTTTTGTCTTGGATATATAAGCCCTAATGGCTGAAACTACACACAATTTTGGATCCTCTGAGAAACTAGTAACATTCACCGTGGACAACGGGTCCCCTGTGCGGTTTGATTTCAACAACTGTCTCAAATCAAATCCAGTCCATCCAGAGATAACGCTAAAATAGTTTGTCCTCTCTGTCCTGTAACTAGCAGTAATAGTACTGCCAACTTAAATCCTAGCTGCTTAACATCTAAATGATTGTTACTAGGCCATGTTTTAAATAATTTAAATACTACAGAAACATCCCAAAACCGACTATATTTGGGCTTTGGAGGATTCCTTTCATACACTGACCTTAAGAACCAGTGTATAACCTGGTGTTTTCCAACTGTTTGGCCATCTACCCTTGGTAGGACAATTGATAATGCACATCTTGCTGCATTAATAGCCCCATAACCTAATCCTTCATCTTCCAACATCCTTAAGAATCTAGCTACTTGGGCTATTGTAGGGTTTAAAGGTTTAACCTTTTTTATTAAGCAATGAACCCCCCATTTTCTTAAATAACTAGCATATAGTTTTACTGTTCCTTTTCTCCATGCATGGGAAACCAGTCTTTGTTGGGTAATCCTATCCAGGCCAAATTGTTCTAAATGTTTATTTAGAAAAGGAATGCCAGGAGAGGTGTTGTTGACACATCTCCGTGAATGGTCAGCGGACCTTGATGTGCTAGATTGCCGGGTGATCTTGGGAATCTGAGGCAGTCTTTTGCTCCCAACGCTACTGCTGCTAGCCATGGCTGTGTGTCCCAATCGGGCACTATCAAAATTGTGTGTGCCCAATCCATTCTGATCTTCCTGGCCACTCGGCTGATAATGCTGAATGGTGGGAAAATGTAATAAAATTTATTTTCCCAAATCAGTGAAAAAGCATCCACTTGCCAAGCTTTGGGCTCTGGATGCCAAGAGACATATTTATCTAATTTATAATTCTTTCTTGACGCAAATAAGTCTACCTCTGGTTGACCCCATTTTTGACAAATTTCTTCAGAAATCCTATAAATCAACGACCATTCTAAATGATCATGGAAATGTCGACTTTTGCTATCTGCCAATGTGTTCTGACTACCTGGAAAATCTGCTACTGTTAGCCAAACGTCATGGTCTTGCGCCCAATTCCAAATTAACTTTGCTATTTTATTACAGGGCTTGGACTTAGTCCCTCCCATGTTGCGAATGTAAGCCATTGCGGTGGTATTGTCTGTCAGAATTCTGACATGACACTTTGGTATGTGGATCAAACTACATAAACCCAAATAAACCGCTCTCAATTCTAGCACATTAATATGATCAGAAATTTCGTCCTCTAACCATTGATCTCCTGTTGCTAAACTATCACAATGGGCACCCCATCCTTCTAATGACGCATCTGTCGTCACTATCGGGTTTGGTTCACCCATACGGATCGGATTTGGAGAAGTGTTTATATGTTTAAACCACCACTCAATATCCTCTAAACCCTCTTGTGAAATAGACATCTTTCTTTCAAAATTCCCTTTAGACCGGTATAAGGCCAAATTCTTATCTATTTCTAGCGACTTAATGTGCGCTTTCCCATAGAGAAAAGCAGGGGCATAGGCTATCATAATACTGATAACGATGGTGACCTGCCTAATCTTTGGCCTCATTAATCTCAGTAAATGGGTCGCCGTGTCTACAAACTTGTCTAGTTTCTGTTGTGTCAACGACACCGTCATTTGTTCAGTGTTTAATAAAAAACCCAAACATTTCAGTTCAGTAGTCGGTTTAAAAACTGACTTCTCCTGATGGATATAGAAACCTAACCTAGTGAAAATTTCATACAGATCAGTAACCGCTTTCTGACACCCTGCCTCTGACTGTGCTACAATAAATGAATCGTCAATATATGGAAACATAACATGTCCTTTTCTCGCCATAATGGACAAAATTGGTTTAAGCAGTTTGGTAAACAAACGAGGGGCACAAGCTAAACCATTTGGCATATAAGTAAATTCAAAAAGTTGTTCATCCCAAAGAAATCTTAAATATTTCCTATCTGCTTCATAAATAGGGATAGTGTAATAAGCATCTTGTAGATCTAAACTAGCCAGCCACAATCCTTGTGTCACCAAGTCTTGTGCCATTTCAAGCGAAAACATCTTAAAATGCTTGTATTCAACCATTTTGTTTACTCTTGTTAGGTCCAAAATCATCCAAACTTCCCCATTGGGTTTCGGGCGGGAAAAAATATTTGAAATAAATTCCCCTTCTTTAAGTTTTACTTTCTGTATAATGCCTTTCTTACAGAATTTGTCTACTTGTTTAGTCAGTGCCTGTCTTTCGATTCTATCAAACCGATAAGGGAAAGGAATCTTTTCCTGTACTGGTATTTGAGTAAAGGGAATATGTACCCCCTCAACAATACTTAAAGTATGTAAGTTATCAGTAATCATTTGCCATTCTTGTACAAATTTTTTAACATTTCCAGCCTTAAAAAAGCTTACTGTTGTTTGCGTGGCCTCAGATGTGACAGGGCTGTTTGTGGCCACAGAGGTTTGAGTTGCTACCTCTACTTGTTCCCTGGTCAGGGGAACGGCTTGCCGGGGGTGTACTCCCTCTTGAACGGCCTGCCTCCGTCGTTCCACCCTGACGACTGGTGCTGCCCGCGGCCTCTCGGCTGGAAGCCGTATGTTGGGCCGGACCTACCCCCTCTGCCGATCCGCCTCGTGTGAAAATCCGCACGGCCTCATCGGAAACGTGTAGTGGAATCCGTGGGCTTTTTCTTGTCCATATGCTTGCCACACTTGGACTCAGTTTCGACCTCCTTAAAGAGGTACTGGAGCTGACCTCCAAACATCTTGGATTTGTCCAGTGGTTTGCCTTTCACTGGCTCTGGCGGTAGGAAAAGAGTATACTCTTTGCCATCATTGTCTACCACCCTCTTAGAGCGGGCCACTTCTTTACCTGCGTCAGTACATACAGCCATAAACACGTTCTCAAAACGCCTGTATGACAGGAAATTACTACCTGCCGTTAGCATCGGTATTCCCATGTCCATGGTTCTTGCAAGAGACGAAAACTTGTTTTGAGTCTGCATCCGGTTGGCGACCAGCGCAATGGCTGTTAAGGCTCCCAAAACAGCCTTATGGATGGTGTGTAGTACCGCTTCAAACTTCTTGTGGTCCTCATTGAGGTGGAGATCCCTGTCCATCTCCTTCACTACTGAGTCTGGGATCCCTTTGATCCCAGTCAACTTCTCACCGAGCTTGGTAATCACTTCGGCAGGCTTGAAGGTGTTAAAATGCCCTTTGATGGGTTCTCTCATCATGGTTCTAGTCAGCACCTTCTTTGCTTTTAAAGTCGCACACTTCTTCCTGACTTTTCCTCCTATTTTTGCGTAGACACCTGCACGCTCCGTCTCGGAATCCGACTCTGTTGTCGATGAGTCGGAGGAGGAATCAGAAGAAGAGTCCTTCTTCTTCGACTTTGTATGATGTTTCTTTGTCTTTTTCTTTTTCACCACTTTCTTGCGTGCCTGTGTGAACTCATCCCTAGATGAGCTCACAGCCTTCTTTTGTTTCCTCTTTTTCTTCAGAGGTGGTGGCTCTGGGGATGAGCCTACCCCCGGAAAGTCGTCCTCCGTAACGTCTTCCCAGTCACTCTCCTGTGGTGGCAGAGACCTTCTGTCAGAAGGCCTAGAAGGGCGAAACTGCTCCAGCTTGGCCTCCAAGAGGGTAGACATGCGGGCTTCCCAATCCACAGGGACTGAGCTCACGATCTCAACGTCCATGTCAACATCCGGTTCTGACATGACCTGCGCACCAACCTCAGCTGACGGCGGGACCGTCACACTGGTCGTGCGGGACCGTCACAGTTGGTCGCGCTGTCGCCGCCGGCTTACTCTGCCATCGGTAATCTGTAACAATCGAAAGAAAGTTACTATAAACCGGTATTCATTCTAAATGTCACAACAGGTTTTAGCAAAAACCTAAATTGAGCATCTAGTGGCATTGGATAACGTATTTACACCTTTCCAATACAGGCGTTTTAAGCTAAAGTGTATTGTCGTAGGTATATGGTATCGAAACCAAAACCAAACGAGGGGTAGGACCAGTATATCGGTAACCTCCCACACTTTCTGTTCCGTACACTTCTCCCCCCTGCGGCTACTGCGCCAGCAAGTTGGAGAAAATGCTACGAAACTCAGAGGTACGCCTAAAAAAGTGTGGGGAGTCCATAAAAGAAACCCAGGATATTTTCCAACGCGAATCCACAGAAGAAACCGAGGAAAAATCGCAATGTGATGTGGCTCCAGCCAACATCGCTCTCCGTTCGGCAACGGGCGGCTTGTAGAACAAAGGAAAAAAGGGTTCTCTTTGTTCTATAGGTGTTCTAAATCTAAAACACCCATAAAAGTGACAAAACACATCACAAAGTTCTAAAACTTTTGCGAAAAGATGCTACATGGCATCACAAACAATGTGTATCATTGTTACTTCTATACTTACAGTTAGTACGTTGTCTTCGATAAAAAATTGTCGGAGCAACTCAACGAATGTCCTCCCGTTGTGAGTTGTTTATGCGAGTTGTTTATTCTAATTGCTGGACCCGGATGTGCTTCCTTCTCCCTAGCCTGAGGCTAGCCAGAGGCTTAGTACCGAGGTAAAATATATATATATATGTACGTACGTACGTATGTATGTATATGGATCGTTCTCAGAAGCTGGTTACCACATATTTGGTTTCCACATTACACTGCTAAAGATGTTGGCCTCTATTTTTTTTGGTGGGAGGTAGAAGGAGAAATAGTTATTGTGTATTGTGTATTAAGTATGTTAGCAATATCACCTGTATTTAATCTACCCCACAAAATGACTCCAAAATATGCTTACGTGATTTTGTGCTAGAGTGAAACTGAAAATGTGCATATCATCACATGTATCTACCCAAACACTTTTCTCACCTTTTTTCGATTCGAAGCCTGTGCTCTCCCGATTCGCCCACCACGTCCCGTTTCTCCAATAGTTCTTGTTACATTTATTGACTGAGCTGGAGAAATTCCAACCAATTGCTCTTTCTCATTACACTGCACTTATTGTCCGACCATAGCAATACTGAGCGCCAGGCGAGGTAGTGTGTCACGCATCCATTTTTAAGCCATTGGTTTGACTCGGCTAGGCTTCGAACCCATGACCTGGAAGCGGGTGCTGACCCTGTCTGGAAACGTTGAAATCAGGCACAAACCCGGTAGATCGTGAGATTCGAACCCAGGTCGAGTCAAACCAATGACTTAAAAATGTATACTTGTCGCTTCCTAGTCAGGCGCTCTGCATTATTAGGATAGGGCAAGGACTGGTTGAGTAGGTGTCAGGATAATGTGACTGAGTTGGATATCAGGTAATGGTGCTGATGGCCTGATCTCCCAGCGAAGTAGCACTATAAAGTTGACATGAGTGTGCACTGTCACAAGTTGGTACCCATCCTTGATATGACCTTAGATGTTGCAAGGACTAAAACTCCAACAACCAACCAACACTCACTGATCAACGTCTGCAACTAGTTGTAAATCGCTGACAGGTACAACTGAAGTGCCTTGGAGTGCCTCAGGCATCCCTCCCCCACCCCCCATCCCCACGAGGTGGCTGTTGGCTGCCAGGTACCAGCGCCAAACGTTAACTCGGCGTGACAGCGAGCCGACTCCAGAGTGGATCTGTGGGTCACGCAAAAGATTACATGTAGGCCTACATTCGCACATGTCTTACTTCCAGTGCTCTATTCTACAAACGCTGAAAGGGTAAGCGGTCATATCTATATGGATAGACTTTTGTTTATTGAGCCACATTAGTATTACTGCATACACTACATACAGCGAGTGTCTGGACCAACACAGACAATATTAAGATATATATTGTTTACTGGCCGATAATGATATATACTAATTACTGCATACTAACACACCCAATATATATATATATATATAGTATATTTATACGAATCTTATCTGGGTACAGATGATGGATAACTGGTTTTTTCCCGAGGTACTAACCTAGGATAGTCGTGGGTCAGGGAGAAGGAACCACATCCGGGTCCAGGAATCTTTTACATACCTAGAATTTAAAAACTCACTAAGAGTACATCGGATTGGGCAGGCCCTTATGCAGTTGCAGTAAAGTATGTTCCATGGCGTCACCATACCATAAGTGGCAGACCACCAAACCCTCAACCTCAGTTCTCTCCCCCCCCCCCCCCCTTTTAAAAAATTTGTTGCTGTTCCTCTGTTATTTCCTGTCAACCATATACGATGATAGAGACAGTCCAAATAAAAATGTAAAATTTAAGACCTAAATGCACTGGGATTGGTCCCACTGCTTCACTGGTCACAGCTGGTCCAGTGTATTATTAACAACCTCACCCCAACTACATAATTCATAAACTCACATAACTAACTACACTAGAGATACACTAGAATATTTCTAACAAACTCACATTTATATACCGCTTGCCTAACTGCAACTGAACATTAAAACTTACTACAACTTTACCAACTGAATACAGAAGATAACCTCTGCTTACATTCTAAATACTATGTAAATACTCACATTGATCTGACTAATATTGATCTAGTTATATGACACTACTGTTACCATATTGCTATGGAACCTTTGGGTTACAGAATTTCATTGTGTTACATGCTGCAAATTGTGTATTCAACAGTTATTGTATACCTTATTCTATATACCTTTTGTGTAAATAACCCTGAATTGAAAAATGGCTGGAAGACCAGTGCTTCAGCACTGACAAAAGACTTATTCAGCAGAATAAACATATTTACAACAAAAAAAAACAAAGAAAAACTCTATATGGATACTTATTGTGTTTTCGGTTCAGTTCCAGCGAAACATGATAGTCATGGTAGGGTAGGGTGGGCCCCGCCCCATGACTATCCGAGGCTAGTACCTCAGGAAAACACCAGTTATCCATCATCTGTACGCAGGTCAGATTCGTATAACTATACTATTTTATCTCAGTACTACGCCACTGGCTACTCGTAGCCCAGTGAGAATTTTACGTAATCTCATTTTTTATCCTTTTATCCTTTACTGTTGTAATCATACTATGTATATATATGAGTACATAATTTAATGTTGTTTCTCACCTGTCTTTAGTTGGTGAGTAGGCGTGTCGTGTCGCCAGGCCGCTTGACTTTTCTAGTCGTTTGTTGTAATGTTTTGCAAATGATCTGGCCGTCTTCCACCCAGCGTGTGCAAGAATTCTCTTGACCGAGATTTTTATTTTTTATTTTTTTTGGTAAAGTATTTATTCATCTGAACATGACATTTGTCAGCACCGGGGCACTGGTCTTCCGGCCATCTTACTATTAGAATTGAGTCTCAATAATCTAAGTTTGATCAGTGCTGTATTAGTTACAGCACCGATCCTGTAGAATTAAGGGAGTGGCTCCTGCTTTATAATGTACAGCACCAGTCACTGTAGTTCATGCAAAAATGAGGAGCAGCACCGAGTAGAAGGTGTATACTCGGGGCAACTCAAATAATCATTGTGGGTTACATTTTTTCTCTTATAAAACAAGTTAAGTTCAGAGTTGACAAGACATTTTGTCTGTCTTATATAATGTTCAATGTGTTTAAACTAATCGTTGTGGGTTACATTTTTTCTCTTATAAAACATGTTAGGTTCAGAGTTGACAAGACATTTTGTCTGTCTTATATAATGTTCAATGTGTTTAAACAGATTGATAGTTGTGTAGGATGTTCGGTGCGTTGATGGTTTGTTCATGATGGTTAAGGGTGGTGGCAGGGGAGGGAGGCCCGTTGGGGTGGGTGGTACGGGGGAAAAACCCACAGGAGAGCAAGCGAGGATCCGGGGTGGCAGGAGCTCAGGGCTTTGCTAGTAATTACTGCAGTAGTCATTTAAGGGCCTGAATAACCAGGTGGGCTCTATATGCATTTTTGAAGGCAAGTATTGTTTGCGTTTCTCTGACTCTGATAGGGAGGTCATTCCACATGACACTACCTTTGTAGATTGGTGCTCCGATATATTTATTTGTTGAAGGGTGTGGTACATTGAGCAGAGTGGAGGCTCCTCTTCTTGTTATTCTATTTGTGCGGTCAATGAATTTTTCGTCTTTTGCGCGTTTGTGCATTAGTGCCATCAGGTGTAGGTCCCTTCGTTCTGAGAGAGTATCCAATTTTGCTTTCTTGTGCAGTTCAGCCACACTGAGTGTCTTGCCTTGGTAAACTGTTCTCAGTGCTCGGTTCTGAATTCTTTGCAGTTTGATCTTTTGTTGTTTTGTTAAGAGCTCATATATGATGTCATTGTAATCTATAACAGGCAATATTGTAGTCTTGTACAGGAGTAGTGCAGTGTTTTCACTTATGAATTTCCTTAATTTCCTAAAAGTTGTCAGTTTTAGTGCCAGCGTTTGATTCAGTCTCGCCAATTGTCGATTCCCATTTAGAGTGGAGTCAAGAGTTGTGCCCAGGTATTTGTAGGAGTCCACTTCATGAAGTAAGGTTCCACCCATATGTAGTTGGATTTGAGCTTCTCTTGATTTTCTCATTTTCGTCCCATAGATCACATACTCTGTCTTGGCACTATTTTCTGTTAGTTTATTTTCATAGCACCATGTATTCACCTTATCTAGCACCATGTCTGTCTGGGCTGCAGCTGCCACAATATCTCTATTGTGTACTGTGAGTGCTGCATCATCAGCAAATAATGTAAATGTTGCTCTTTCAGATACTAGTGGTAGGTCATTAATAAAGATTAGGAATAGCAGGGGTCCTAGGGTGGAGCCCTGTGGCACGCCGGTCTTGACCCTACGGGTGGTGGACTCATTGTTGTTTAGTTTTGTGCACTGCATCCTGTTCTTGAGGTAATTTGTGAAGAACTGATGTGCTTTGTTGCCTAATCCAGCTCTTACTACTTTCTGCATCAGGATCTCGTGGTCAATTGTATCAAATGCCTTCTTGAAATCAAGGAAGACAGTGATTGTTAGTTCGCCTTTATCCATGTTGCCCAAAAGTTCATCCAGTAGAGATGCCAGAGCCCCTGTTGTGGATTTGTTTTTCCTAAATCCGTTTTGCTGGTAGGTCAGATAGTTGGATGATTCAAGGAATGCTTTAACTTGGTCATGTATAATCTGTTCAATAATTTTTCCTGGAAGTGGGAGGATTGAAATTGGTCGCAGTTCACTGCAGTATCTTGGGTTATTGGTCTTGGGGATTGGGGTGACTGTAGCTACTTTCCATGCATCGGGGAAGATGCCTGTTTTAATTATTAAGTTGTACATATGTGTGAATTCCCTAATTAGTGTTGTTATTGCCATCTTTATCAAGGCAGTACTGATGTCTTTTATACCAGACGATTTATAGGATGATATTTGATTCGTTCTGTCTAGGATTATATCACAAGATGTTTCTTGGAGATCATAGTTGTGGTTATTTAGTTTGGCTTGGTAAAATTTTTGTTGGGCTGTTCCTTGGTTAAATTTACTGGCTAACCTTTCTCCTATCTCGATGAAATAATTATTGATTTCTTCAGGAAGTAGATTATCCGGTATCACGTTGCCAGATTCTTCATTGGAAAGGCTACTAATTTTGGTCTGGTTTTCTGGTTCAATCTGTTTGAGTACATGCCAGCATTTTTTGGCATTGTTTCGATGTTTGTATAGTTGGTCTTGGAGGAATCTTGCTTTGGCCTTTCTGACTTCATTTCTTGTTTTCCTGGTCATACATTTGGCTATGAACTCGTCACCAGGATCTTTTGATATTTCAAATTTGTGTCTGAAGTAGTCTCTGTCTTGTTGTAGTTCTGTTAGTTCTTCATTAAGGTACCCAGCTGTGTTAGTTCTAATAGTGAGCTCTACTAGGGGACAATGCATGTCAGCCGCTTTTGTTATTGTTGTGTTAAGCATTTCCCAGCATTTGTTTGGGTCTTGTTCCACTAGGAGCTCTCTTTGGTTGAATTCCTAATTGTCTTGCCTTGGAGACCATGGTTCCACACGTTGAGTGAGACGCATAGCGTCCAGTGTTAACTCCCGCTTGTTTAAACACCTTGATAGTCCGCCTTGTGAGAGTGTCTCTCGAGATGGCTTTATGTGGCCGTATAAAGCTGATTAGTAGTTGTCTGGAATTCCTAATTCTGCGTGACTTGGATATATAAGCCCTAGTGGCTGAAACTACACATATCCATTTATCCTCCAGAAAACTATTAACATGTACTGTGGACAGTGGGTCCCCTGTGCAATTTGATTTAAGCAATGTCTCTAAATCAAATGTCGCTTCATCCTTATCTATTTCTAGTCTGTCTACTGAGAGCACCACAGTAGTTTGGCCTCTGTGTCCTGTAACTAGCAGTAATAGAACTGCTAATTTAAATCCTAGGTCCTTCATTGACAAATGTATTTCGGTTTGGGTGGGTTTCTTTCATACAACGATCTAATGAACCAGTGTACCAACTGATGTTTTCCAACCATTTGTCCATCAATTCTTGGTAGAATAATATATAGTGCACATCTCACTGCGTTAATTGCACCAAATCCTAATAATTCATACACCGATCTAATGAACCAGTGTACCAACTGATGTTTTCCAATCGTTTGTCCATTTATTCTTGGTAGAATAATAGTGCACATCTCGCTGCGTTAATTGCACTGAATCCTAATAATTCATTTTCTAAAATTCTTTTAAAGCTTAACACTTGAGCTATTGTAGGCTTTAACGGTTTGACTCCTTTGAGAAGGCAATAAAGTCGCCATTTCTTTAAATAACTTGTGTATAATTTAACTGTTCCTTTTCTCCAGGCATGCGATATTAGCCTTTCCTTTGTTATTTTGTCTAATCCAAATTGTTCTAAATGTTTTCTTAGAAAAGGAATGCCAACAGGGGTGTTGTCGACACGTCTCCGCGGACTGTTAGTGGTCCTTGACGTTGAAGGTTGTTCCTTTCCCTTGGGAACTCATCGCGTCTTTTGCTGCTGATGTTATTGCCTCGAGCCATGGTTGTGTTTCCCATGCTGGTACTATAAGTACTGCGTGAGTGTGATCCATCTTGATCTTCCTGGTCACTCTGCTGATAATGCTGAATGGAGGGAATATGTAATAAAATTTATTATTCCAAATGAATGAAAATGCATCTACTCTCCAGGCTTCTGGCTCTGGATGCCGAGACACATATTTTGGTAACTTTTTGTTGTTGCGTGATACGAAGAGATCAATGTCTGGCTTGCCCCATTTGTGACAAACACTGTCGAAAATGTTGTGGTTCAATGACCATTCCAAATGAAGTGTTTTGGCTGCCTGGAATATGTGCTACTGTTAGCCATATTTCATGTTTCTCTGCCGAATCCCAAATGAGTTTAGCCAGATTGTTACATGGTTTGGAGCGAGTCCCTCCCATATTACGAATGCAAGCCATAGCTGTCATGTTATCTGTTAGAACTCTTACATGATTTTTAGGAATGTGAATCAGACTGCCGAGTCCTAGATAAATGGCTCTAAGCTCTAATACATTAATGTGGTTGGAGATTTCATCTTCCATCCAACGGCCACCTGTTGCTGTTGGTCTCTATGGGCCCCCCAGCCTTCTACGGAAGAGTCTGTTGTGACCATAGTGTTAGGCTCTCCCATCCTAATTGGGTTGGGTGAGTTGTTAATGTGTGAAAGCCACCAAATTATATTGTTTTGGCCTTCTGGCGAATGTCATGGGCCGCTCGAAGTTTCCTTTCGTGCATGCGAGCGCCAAGTTTTTATCTATCTCTCAGGATTTGATATGAGCCTGGCCATATAAGATAGCTGGTGCGTAGGCTATCATTATTCCTATCAAGACTGCAACTTGTCATATTTTTGGTTTATTCAATTGTAGTAATTGATTTGCTGTTGTTGTGAATTTATCAACTTTCTGTTCTGTTGTTTGGCATTGGTGTTGTGTTTGCGCGACAATAAATGAATCGTCAATGTATGGAAACATGATATGTCCTTTCCTAGCCATAAGGGAAAAAACTGGTTTGAGTAACCTTGTGAAAATGCATGGACAGCAGGCCAGTCCATTCGGCATACACGTGAACTCTTAAAGTTTGCCGTTCCAACAGAATCTTAAATACTTTTGATCATGTTTATAGATGGGTACTGTGTAGTATGCCTTTTTAAGGTCAACGCTGGCTAGCCAAGCGGCTTGTGTCTCTCACTGTTTCTAGCGAAAACATTTTTAAATGTTTGTATTCTACGAATTTGTTAAATAAAGTTAGATCTAAAATTAGTCTAACATTTCCATTTGGTTTCGGTCTTAAGAAAATATTCGAGATGAATTCCCGAGCAACGTGTAGTGCTGGTTCTATAATCCCCTTTTTGCAAAACTTAAGAAAGTGATTGTCTAATGTTTTGACGTTCTGAATCGTGAAATCGATATGGGAAAGGTATGCTATTCTGAATAGGTTGTTCTTTTAACAGGATCCTCACCCCTTCTGCGAGGCTAAGAATAGTTAAGTTATCTGTAATTTTATTCCATTCCGAAAGGCAGTTATTGAGGTTACCAGCTTGAAATGTATTGCTTACTGCTGTTGTTTGAGTCGACACTTCTATTTGTTCCTGGGCGGAGGGAACGGCTTCTGAGTGTTGAACTCCCTCTTGAAGGGCCTGTTCCCGTCGTTCCAGCCGAACGACTGCCTCTGGCCCCTTCCCCTGGCTTAGAAGCTGAAGTTTGTTCCAAACTGGCCTCCTCGTTGACCGGTCCTTCGGTTGCGAAAATCCTGCCTCAGCTTCTTGAAGGGGTTGGGGTTGCCGTCAGCCGATTTCTTTTTGTCCGTTTCCATGTGTTTTCCGCACTTGGAGCTGGTCTCCACTTGTTTAAACAAGTATTGCAGCTGTCTGCAGAACAATTTGGTCTTGTCCAGTGGCTTTATAGTGCTGCCCCACTGGGAAACCAGGCCGCCGGCACCATGACCGGGTATCCCACTCAGTCACATTATCCTGACACTGAGCACACGAGTCCTTACCATGTCCTAATAATGCCGAGCGCCTGGCTAGGAAGTGACAAGTATCAATTTTAAGTCATTGCTTTGACTCGACCAGGGTTCGAACCCACGACCCCAAGATCTACCAGCACGGGAGACGGACGTACTCATTCATTCGGCCATCCCGTCTGGTGCCGTTGGCTTGAAGGTATTAAAGTGCCCTTGGATGGTCTTCCTGATGAGCGTCATGATGTGAATCTGTTTGCGTCTCTGCACCTTGCACTTTTTGGTTTCCTTGCCACACGATTTTGCATATTTGCCTGTGTGCCTCGTGTCAGGATCAGAACTCATCGTTGAAGAGTCTGATGATGAGTCTGAGGAGGAGGATTTGTGTTTCCTCCTCTTCTCGGGTCTTCTTCTTACTTTTCTTCACAAGGGGCTTCTTTTTACAAGCTCTTGTGTGCGCATCTCCTTCGGAGGAGTTGTCACTTTTCTTGTTGAGGCCTGATCCTCTGGGAGATCCTCCCACTCAGACTCATCTGAGTGAACCGGAACCTTTGTTCGCTTTTTCTTAGAGGAAGCCGCTCTCGATGGTAACATTTCCTCCATCTTCTGTTGCACTAGCCTGGCAACCTGCTCGTCTAGGTCAGCTGGGCTGGGGCCGGTATTGTAACCCCCCCACCTCCTCAGAATCCCCTTGTTCTGGCGATGGCAACCTTTGTACCCGCACTGGCGGTGTGGCATCTTCATCAGCACGAAGTGCGTGAGTTGCCTCTGCCGTACTCTGCTCTGTAGACTGTGAGTAAAAAGAAGAACAATGATTAGGCATTGTCTTAGGCTGAATAGCACACTGATAATTAGAGTATAATTATACTAGGTGTGTATTTATGGCTTTAATACAGTTTTTAACGCAGGTGTATGGCTAACAGACAGTCGCAGGATGATGGTATGGTAACCAACCGATCCAAACGAGGGGTAGGGACCAGTGTAGCGGTGCCCTCCCACGCTCTAAGTACCTATAAACTTCTCCCACCTGTGGCTTTCTTCGCCAACAAGTTGAAGAAAACACCATAGGGCTCAGAGGTACGTACGCCTTAACAAGAATCACAAATGGGGAATCTTAATGAAACCCAAGGAATGAATCCCTAACGATGTAACTGGCTCCTGTCAAACATCTCTCCGTTCAGCAATGGGCGGCTTAATTAATAACCGAAAAATGGAGACATTGTCATATAGATCATGTAAAAAACAATCGAAACTAAGCTGTAAAACGGTAATAACTTATCAAAAAGTTTTTTTTTTAAACTTACAGAAAAAACAGAAAAACAATTTGTTCATATACCTATAGGGAACATACTAAGCAACACTAGTAATCAAAACCAGACACATAAAGAGTCCACAAGGCAGAAAAATAATTAAATAAAGTGGTAAATTGACCAAAAAATGGCAGCCATAAATTTGCACTGCAGTGCCCACCATCTTTGCAGCTGTAAATAAAGAAAACTATCAAGCAAAGTTAATTCAATTTGCTTTTATGTTGTCAAGATTATATCAATAAAGATATTTTTCACTACCTTTAGTTTTTACATTGCACAGTTACATGACAATATCGCTGTCAACATACCTGTCCTGTGCGTACCATTGGTGTCACATTGACAGCACAGATGGTTTGTTAGTTTTACCAGTTATCAAGCATGGTATGCATAATCAGTAATACTTTTATTTAATCTATGACCTACAATGTTTTCAAATAATAAGAGATAATCTGGAATAATCAGAAATTGGCTGAATTAAAGCAATTTTTATTGATCGTGTCACATATGTAACGTACGGAACAGTCAATTTACAAATTCAATAATTGAGCACTGAAATGTCATAACAAGGGAAGGGAAGACTCCAGACTAAACAAACCATCCTAGCAGACAGATTGGTGACATTTTAGATGGAAACTCCAATAGGAAGTGATGTAATCTGCAATAAATCATGACGTGTCACGTTTTTTTGTGCACATGTACGCGCAGCGCCAAAACGAGTAGTATAGTCGGGTTCTATCGAGCGTAAAATTACGTAATCTTGGCTCTGAGAGAGTCCATTGACCTTAGGTGACCCTCCCCTCCCCCACAACCATGGATGCTCTCAGGATGGGTCATCGAAGGTCAATGGACTCTCTCAGAGCCAGGATTACGTAATTTTATGCTCAATAGAACCCTACTATACTACTAAAACGTACGGTTCGTGGTTGTGATCGTATGAGGAGATTGTTGTTCACCGGTATGAAGTCCATTAGTTTGAGCAGTGTTGCTATTGTCATGTGTCGGTGGGAGTACTGCCAGGCAGTGCCAAAGAGGGAAAAGAGGCTTTATGTTACTATCCTTAAAGCTGTCATAGACTTGTATTCAGTCGAGGGCACAATCCTATCCGCCTGATCCCTTGGAATTATATTCAAAATATATCTCCTATTCTCCATACCTTCCTTAGCTAAGCAATTAAATACTTTTTCATTTAAATTCTTATTATTATATAACACATTAGAAAATGTCACATGAAACACTGTCCTGTGTGTTTTGGTGTCACTTGTAACACTGTCTCACAAACTACTAACTTCGCTATTCTCTGACAAATATGTATGATCTGCTTTTAAGGAACTACACATATAATGAGTATATTATATGGAATAATTCTTTTGATAACACAACAAAACATTGTTATATATGAAGAAGATGGAAAACATGTTATTTTTGATGCGCCTTGCGTAACAGTGTCACAAATTAAATTAGTTTTTTTTTTATCAGTGTTTAATGTAGATACTGGACTTTGTGCTTTAAAAGTTATCTTTCCTGTTGTACTTCAACATCCCATACCAATAATCTGGTCAACATCTGTGATACTGTACTTAAATGATGGTGGTGTCACATTGTAACACACGGGACACTCTTTGCATCAAAATTCTTTGAAGCCTAATTACATCGAAACCAGTGGTGGTAGTGATTTTTTGTTTTTGGTTGATGATTTCACTCACCTGGAAGTCTAAAAATAGTGTACAATAGATGTTCAGAATACATTTTTATTGTTGACACTAATGCAACAATCGGGTCTCCAATTCTGGAGAATCACTCATATATATATATATATATATATATATATATAGCTTACTGCCCGATAATGATCTAAACTAACACAAACTGTAGAGATTTTTCTTTACTGGCCCATATTGATATCTGCTAATTACTTCACACAACACGACCAGACGGGATGGCCGAATGAGTTGAGCGCCCGTCTCCTGTTTTGGGAGATCAGGGGATCCGAACCCATGGGTTTGTGGGTTCAAAATCTGGTTGAGTCAAACCAATGACTCAAAAATGTATACTTGTCGCCTCCTAGCCAGGCACTCTGCATTAATATAAGGATAGGGCAAGGACTGGTTGGCTCAGTGTCAGGATAATGGAACTGAAATGGATATCAGGTCATGGTGCTGGTGGCCTGGCCTCCCAGTGGGGTAGTACTATAAAGTCGCCATGAGTGTCACAAGTCGGTACCCGTCCTGATATGACCTTAGATGTTGCTAGGATCTAATACAACAACAAACAAACAAAACAAACAGATAAACTTCATACAGCGAGTGTATGTTAGACATTAAAATATAAGTTACTTTAAACTAAAGTGACGTAGATCAGCGATCGAAATAACAGTTTGTCCGCTTGTGCTGGACAAGTGAGAATAGGCACGGACAAGTAGAATATGGCTTGAGCTTGCCGCTGGACAAGTGCCAATGTTGGGTTGAAAAACAGGTATTTCGTGATTATGTGCTGCTTCTCCTGCTAACTGTGTTGCGGCCATGTGCTGCACAAGTGAAAATTCAGACGGACAAGTGAAAAATCACACCACACTTGTCCACTGGACAAGTAAGAATCTTTGCTTATTTCTATCACTATAGATTATTACAATAGTTTCTAATTTTGTCGAATAATGACAAAATCTCAAAACCATCGGACTAAACAACTTTAATCAAGTGTAATTTGTTTTAAATATGCCTGGATGGTGCAATATACTGAAGGACTAAGTAGTAAGTAGCATACAGCTAAACAGGCCAAGAGTGCCAAGAGGACGGGTTCAGGGAACAGGGTGCACTCCAGTACTTGTGTGTTACTGTTAGTGTGTGTGTGAATGTGTGTGTGTGTGGGGGGGGGGGGGGGGACAGCAACCTAAAGGAAATGGGTGGGGAGCGGGGCGTAGCGGCTCTTTTCATGCCGGGGTGAAGGGCTACTTTCAATTACCTGATGTCGGAGAAAATACCTATATTTACCAAAGGCGAAGGTCAGCTCAATATAATTAGAGAGTCGACGTGGATCGGAAACAGGGATGAATGGAGGGAGGGCGGGAAGGAGGGAGGGGGGGGGGAGGGAGGGGAGGGGGGAGGGGAGGGGAGGGGGGAGGGAGGGAGGGAAGGGGCGGGAGAGGAGGGAGGGAGGGGGGAGGGAGGGGAGAGGGGGGGGAGAGGAGGATGGAGGGGGAGGGAAGGGAATGGAGGGGGAGGTGAGGGAATGGGAAGGGGAGGACGGAGGGGGAGGGGAGGAGGAGATGAGAGGAGAAGAGAAGGGGGGAGATGAGTGGAGAGGAGAGGAGAGGAGAGGGGAGGGGAGGGGAGGAGAGGGGAGGGGAGGAGAGGGGAGGAGAGGGAGGAGGAGGGAGGGAGGAGAGGAGGGGAGGAGGAGGAGAGGGAGGAGAGGAGAGGAGAGGAGAGGAGAGGAGAGGAGAGGAGAGGAGAGGAGAGGAGAGGAGAGGAGAGGAGAGGAGAGGAGAGGAGAGGAGAGGAGAGGAGAGGAGAGGAGATAGGGAGGGAGGGAAGGGGGGAGAAGAGGAGGAGGGAAGGAAGTAGGGAGTGAGGGAGGGAGGTACGCAGGCAGGGTGAGTGAGTGAGTGAGTGAGTGAGTGAGTGAGTGAGTGAGTGAGTGAGTGAGTGAGTGAGTGAGTGAGTGAGTGAGTGAGTGTTTTGTAAGTCATTGGTTTGATTCGGCTGGGATTCGAATTCCCGACCTTCCACAAAGGAAGCCTGCGCTCTAGTTATTTGGCCACTGCGTCCGGGAGAGAGAGATGGGGAGTGAGAGAGAGAAGAGAGAGAGAGAAGAGAGAGAGAGGGGGAGAGAGAGAGAGAGAGAGAGAGAGAGAGAGAGAGAGAGAGAGATAGAAAGAGATTCTATGTAACGATAAGGCAACGAAAAGTAAATGGGAAGGTTCAACCCACCAATAAAAAAAAAACAGGCGGAAAGCGTGAATGGCTATCACACTGGCTGATTACCTCAATAGTGTGCGTAGATTTAGAATAGTAGAAAGCCTTATGACATCAGCCCCTTTTTTTAATGTATACTTTCAAGGAGTGTGTTGCTCAGCGCATGCGTGTCTGTGTGCTGGATACCGAGTGCCCGGGCGAGCTGCTCACTGAGTCAGTCAGTGCCGGAAGTGGCCTACTGAGACGCGCAGGCGCCGCCTAGTGACGCTGAGCTTGTTTTGTCTGCAAGCAGGACTCGGACGCTCCTCAGATGGCATGTCGATGTAATGGGAAAGCGGATATCAATAGTTAATGGTCATCCCATTCAACTGCCAATTGAGTAGGATACCTTTTAAAAGAGAAATGGCTATGCGAGGTTGGCTGGTTGTTGGAGTTTTACATGCTGGCAACATCTAAGGTAATATCAGGATGGGTACCAACTTGTGACAGTGCGCACTCAGTGTGACTTTATAGCGCTGCCCCACTGGAAGACCAAGCCATCAGCACCAATACCTGATATCCCACTCAGTCACATTATCCTGACACTGAACCATATCCTAATAACGATGAGTGCCTGGCTAGGAAGTGACAAGTATAAATTTTCAAGTCATTGGTTTGACTCGACCAGGGTTCAAACCCATTGGTTCAAATCCCAGTCTAACAAAACGGGAGATAGACGCACAACTCATTCGGCCATCCCGTCTGGTCTCCTGACCATAGATGTTGCCAGGACGTAAAGCTCCAACAAACAAAACAAACAGACATGCTTCCAGGCGGGCATCACGCTCTTCAATCACTACAAACGGGAACCAGCTTAGACGAGCAAATTGATGGTTTAGCCGATCAGTCGGTTGATAGGGAAGTAATCAAATCGTCAATTAACCATGACCTGAGCAGTTCGCAGCCATCAATCCTGCTTCGGCAAGCACAACAGTTGTGCTCGCGGGATAATTTGACTCACTTTCCACTGTGAATACGCCATTTGCTACATGTTATACACTGCGCAAAATTACCATCAATCAATCTAGGGCTATACATGACTGAATGCAAGGTTAGTCTTAGTTGGTTGGTTGGTTGTTTGTTGGGGTTTTACGTCCTGGCAACATATATGGTCATAGGACAGGTACCGACTTGTGAGAGTGCTCGCTCATGGCGGTTTTATAGTGCTGCCCCACTGAGAGACCAGGCTGCCAGCACCATAAACTGATATCCCACTCAGTCACACTATCCTGACACTGAGCCAATCAGTCCTTGCCTTGTCCTAATAATGCCGAACACCTGTGTAAAATATTCCGATTTATGGCATCGGGGGAATGCAAATGTTCTATTACTAAACAGGTGTATGTGACCAAGCGCATGTATGTATATATATATATATATATAAGTGCTGGTGGTGTCTGAGTGGGATGTAAATATACATAGTGGTGCTGGCAGGGCTGTGTGTAAGGGCACTCAGGACCTACCCCATCCCCCTCTGCTGGGTAGGATCATCACACTCATGGTCAAGGTTGGTGGTGGCCAGGGGAGCCACACAGCTTAGTGGTGGTGGGCAGACTACTGGTAGCCATGGGGACCAGGAATGCTGGACCCCCATTGGTAGGGCCAAGAATGCTTGTTTCCCATTGGGGGAAAACGGTGGGGTGATACACTACAATGAACCCATGTACCATATAAATAATAAACCAGAGGGCTTGACTCTCTCTCTTCCTTTACACTTTATACTCTTCCTTTCTCCTTGTCTGTATTGATTTCACTATAGCCTGTCTACACAACCACAGATTCGAGCTTTAGGCATTCTACACCTGGTTAGGAAGTGACAAGAATAACTTGTTAAGTCATTGGTTTAACTCACCCAGGTTTCGAACCCGTTGATTCGAATCCCACGATCTACCAAAACGGGAGCCGGCCGCTCAACTCATTCGGCCATCCCGTATGGTCATGAATGCAAGGCACTGCTGCTTATGGCCAAACCGGTAACAGCGCTGGCTTCCCATATCGAAGGTCGGGAGTTCAAATCTAAGCCGAGTCAAACCAAATGACATACAAAATTGACACTTGTCGATACCTAGGACGGCATTTGGCATTAATTGGAATGGACAAGGACTGGTTAGCTGAGCATCAGCATTATGTGACTGAGTGGGATATCAGGTCATGGTGCCGGTGTAGTAAGTTCAAAACACTAACCCACAACAACACTATGGTAGTGTTTTCAACCTAGGTTCAAAACACTATGGCACTGTTTTCAACTTAGTTAAAGGTTCAAAACACTACCGTGGCCATGCTAAAAACACTATCCTTAAGTTCAAAACACTACTCTCATGGTGCTGGCAGCCTGGTCTCTCAGTGGGGCAGCACTATAAAGTCGCCATGAGTGTGCACTGTCACAAGTCAGTACCCATTCTGAGATGACCATAGATGATGCTAGGACGTAAAACAACAACAAACAAACAATCAAACACCGCAGCACCATCAGCATAGTCTAATATGTGGTGCAGACACCGCAGTGCTATCAGCGCATACTACTAATAGTATGTGTGTCCTGATATGACCTTAGATGTTCCCATGATGTAAAGCTCCCAATAACCAAACCAAATAGTATGTGCATACCAATATGTACCAGTAGGTTACATTTTGCGACAGTACACTTACAGCCCCCGCTGCCGTATTACGATAGCGTTTTGAACTTGGGTAGTGTTTTGGATGTATGTAGGGGTAGTGTTTTGAACTTAACAGTAGTGTTTTGAACTTAAGTTGAAAACACTACTGTAGTGTTTTGAACTTAGGTTGAAAACACTAGCATAGTGTTTTCGACGGGGTAGTGTTTTGAACGTCCTACACCGGTAGTCTGGGCAGGTCCCCCAATGAGGCAGCAAGTTGCCATGAGTGTGCACTGTTACAATTCGGTACCCATTCTGATATGACCTTAGATGTTGCAGGGACATAAAGCCCCAACAAACAGCTCTTGGCCAAAGTGGGTGTGTAACTTTTGCAGTCTATTTATGCCAGTGCTTTTTCATTAACACTTGTACACATGGTTGTTTCACACCCTATCCACCACCCACTACCACCTCACCCAGCCAGAAAGGATACTTAAGCCCTGTTCACACGGGCAAAATGTGAGGCGAATCAGGCAAATCGAATCAGGTGAGGCAAATTAGGCGCCCGTTCACACGGGCACTGCGTGAGGCAGAAGTGGATATCTGCGCATGAGCAAGTACAGACTAACCAGCGCCATTTTGGGTTCGACGATGCTGGCACCAGAGAGCGTGGGTTCGACCTAGATATGTAATGACTGAATCGTATTGGTTTGGAACGGTCAAAACTTCTGCTGGGCAGTGAAACCCTAAAAATAAATAATAAAAAAAATATCTGTGCACCTCTAGCAGGTTCATAGACCAAATTATATAATATGCGCTTTTGATCGACCGGAAAGTCAACAAAGTAAGCTCTCGACTGCGCATGCGTGTGAGGTGCTTAATCCGCCTCAGTGCGTCCACACGGGCAAAATAAATCGAATCAGAGAAATCGCCTCACGTAAACTACCTCGCTTAGGTGGTTTACACGATCCGCATCACGTGAGTCGAATCAGCCCTAATCCGCCTCAGACGTCCGTTCACACGGGAAATGTGCGTCGAACTAGGCAAGTCGCTTTCTACGAATCGATTTACATTCCCTGTGTGAACAGGGCTTTAGATTAACTTGTGAATGACAGCTTATAATGGAAAGCCCCCCGCCTTTATAGCGTGTTGTGTGCGCTACTTCTAAAGTGCTAGTCTAAATCCAAAACAGACACCCGATATTTAGTGTCACTGCTGTCACTGGTAAGGGACAGACTGGATAATAATTTGTTTAATATTGCAACTTGTACCTTTATTAGGAAGGTGGTTACAGTGTTGGGTAGATTGGCTGCTTAAGGCCTGTCAGGCAGAATGCCCTTAATTACATATCGGTATATAGAATAATCGAATATCAATATCAAGTTGACCATAGCGGTGAATATACGTAGAGACTGGAGAATAGTAAAGAATGCAAGGAACGTTCCAATCACTTTTCAGAGGTCACGACTTTATTCCTAACACTACTGATACAATCCAATTCAGAATCGATAAATATACGCATAAGTACATCCCTTCCCACCATGATTAACTTAAAAACAATTCAGAATTCTGACAATAAAGGCCTAAATCTTGTCTAACACATCAGAGTGTGCAGAAACACGTCCGATGGGTCTGAGCCCGAGCGCTCAACCTTCCACCATTGCTAGGAAAGTTACGGCCGTGAACCCGGCCCTGCATTTGATGGCCAATGCGGGCTTGTCCCGGCAAGCAGCCCACATTTCAGAATGTGGGTTGCAGTGGTCATAGGTCGAGTGTAGTCTCGCCCACTTCACATATATTACAAGGATAAGCGTTTGAATCCTGTTGCGATATGAATATCTGAATATAATCAGCCATTTTATTATTTTTTCAGGCATTCTTTACGGAGATATAGCATGTGAAATCATAGGCACTTGGGGAATGTACCTGAATAGAGTGGTTCCAGATTTTGCCAATAGATGTCACTAGCTTAACTGGCGGGTCTATTCGTTGTTTATATTCGCATACTAAATTATACAGCACAAAAATATATATAATAATACAAGGTTAAAATCCTCGCTCTGCAGGAACTTTAAAAGCTTGCCCTTTATTGGATAAACAATAAAAGCTATAAACTATAACTATCACAATCAATTTGAGATCATTGTAGGGCAGCAGGATCTTTTTGCGAACACACACACAGAAAAACACGCACAGTCGAGAGAAGACCACAGCAAAACAGACATCGGAGAAAGGGAAGAGAAGAGAAGAGGAAGGGAAGAAAGGGAAGAGAAGAAAGAGGATGGAAGGGAAGAGACTGGCAGAGGGGAGAGTGAAGTGAGAGAAAGGAGGGGTTGTTTGTTTGTTTGTTGTTGTCTTACATCCTAGAAACATCTAAGGTCATATCAGGACGGGTACCGACGTGTGACAGTGCGCACTCATGGTGACTTTATAGTGCTGCCCCACTGGGACACCAGGTTGCCAGCACCATGACCTGATATCACACTCAGTCACATTATCCTGGCACTGAGCCAACCAGTCCTTACCCTATCCTAATAATGCCGAGCACCAGGCTAGGAAGCAACAAGTATCAATCTTTAAAGTCTTTGGTTTGACTTGACCAGGATTCAAACCCACAAACTCGTGGGTTCAGATCCTCCAATCTCCCAAAACATTCATTTGGTCATCTCGCCTGGTCTAGAAAAGAGGGGGAGGGGAGATCTACAACCATTGGCTATATTATATACACATACATATATAGTCAAACGTATCTAACCGACCACTCCCCTATACTGATCGCTTTATTTGTGTCCCAAATGATCACCGATACAATACCACCGAAACGAATTTTTTTTATACTCCATATACCAACCACCTCCCTAAATGAACCACTTAAATTCGGTCCCACGGTCGATCGATTTAGAGAGGTTTTACTGTAATCACACGCGCACACATTCACTGAAATATATTGATAGCCTAATATTCTTCCTAATAACTCGTACACTAACCTACATCAAATATGTCAACGCCAGTTCCCCAATTTCCGCAGAGCGAAAGAGATGTGCCATTCTTCTTTTTTTCTTAACAAAAAAAAACTATTTAAAAAAAACACGAGGTCATTCAATTAGCCAGCGGAGGAACCCCCCCCCCCCTCCCCCCACACACACTTCAAGCTCGCCAGTACAGAGGCCGGGCTAAACGGGTGTGGGGAGGGGGGGGGGGTCGTGTCACAGTGATCGCATTGTACACAAACAAGATACAGAACACGCAACGCTATTGGCTTTACGTCTACGTCACGTGCCACACACACACACCCCTCCCCCACCACTCCCACCCCTCTCGTGTTTGTTTGTTGTTGTTTTACGTCCTACGGGTACCGACCGTGACAGTACGCACTCATGGCGATTTTATAGTGCTGCCCCACTGGGAAATCAGGTCGACGGCACCATGACCCGATATCCCACTCAGTCACGTTATCCTGACACTGAGCTAACCAGTCCTTGCCATATCCTAATAATGCCGAGCACCAGGCTAGGAATCGACAAGTATCAATTTTTAAGTCATTGACTCGACCGGGAACCGAACTCGCGAACTCCCAATCTTCCGCACGCAAGGCATGTGCCCCTCTCATGTCAAACATTTGCCAGTTAGTTCTACGTGTCTGAACAACATCTAAGGTCCTAAATCACTTAGTATCAGTATCACCGACTTGTGGAAAATCCGCCATCGCGGTGGCTTTACAGTACTGCCAGGCTGGGATACCAGGTCCACCGGCACCACGACTCCTAACATTCCGATTCAATCACTTTAGTAATCTGGACACTGTGCCAACTAGTGCTTGTTTGTTTGTTGTTGTTTTACGTCCTAGCAAAATCTAAGGTCATATCAGGACGGAACCAACTAGTCCTTGTTCTATCCTTGTGTAGTAAGGTGCATTACCCACTCCTCAAACTCCACAGGTAAAATGGTTTGCTTGTTGGTGTTTTACATCCCAGCAACATCTAAAGTCATATCAGGGAGCCTAGGTAGTGTAATGGTTAGCACGTTAGCCCCAGAACGGCAAGAAGAGTGGGTTTGAATATTACTCTAGGCGCAATGTTTCCCATTTTCACCCCACCCCCCAAACATTAATAGTAATGATGAATTCCAGATCCACTGTGTAAGTCTTTGAGTTTGACTCGGTTTAGGATCGATCCCACAACCTGGATATGGAATAAAGGGCATTATTTAAGTTCTCCTGGTGCATTTCGGTACATGAGAATAGGCGAAGTTCAGGATACTAGTCAGTGCCGTATCTAGCCGGGGTAGGGCCAAGGGAAGAAAGTTGCACCCCCCCCCCACCACCACCACCATCCCAAATAAAAAGATCTAGTATGTAACCTCCTTGAAATGGCATTTCAGAGCCAGTAGCTTAAGTTTTCCGGGGGGGGGGGGGTACCCCTAGGACACCCCCCTCCCATAGTGCATCATGCATTGGACACTAGTTCATTCCAAGAATTTATCACCCTCCCCCCAAAACAAATTTGTTTTCAGAAAACTTCCTAGCTACAGCCCTAGTTAGTGTTGTCAATATATTTTTAAGCTTAGGGCGCATGGTCTGCCGTGGCTGGATCGTGCACCCGAGACCTGACCCGCTACTTGAAAGAGACTCATTACAGTCGATTTACAGTGCACCCTCAAAACCAGCGCGATAACACGTTGTAAACGAACGCAGGAGCACTCCCCCCTCCCTTCCTCCCTCCCTTCCTCCCTTCCTTCCTTCAAATCACCTCCTTCAGATTCCTTCCGTCCTGATATGACTGTGTGGAACGGTTGGTTGGCTCTTTAAGTTTTACGTCCTGGAAACATCTACGGTCATATCAGGACGGGTACCAACTTGTGACAGTGCACACTCATGGCGACTTCATAGCACTGCCCCACTGAGAGACTAGGCCACCAGCACAATGACCTGATATCCCACTCATATATCAAGTCACATTATCCTGACACCGAGCCAAACCAGTCCTTGCCCTATCTTAAAAATGCTGAACGATTGGCGAGGAAGCGAAAAGTATCAATTTTGTAAGTCATTGGTTTGACACGACCGGGAATTGAACTCCCGATCTTCTACACGGGCGGTCTGCGCTCTACCGATTCGGCCACCGCGTCCGGTGCCTGTGGCATGGTGTGACGGCGGCTTTGAGGGACCAGGCTTTGGGGTGGCACATTGTGTGTGTGTGTTTGTTGGTGGATGTGTTCGCTTGTATGTGTCTATGTTTATAAAATGTTATATCCTGTATGTGCTGTATAATTTATCATGCAGATATAAATAACAGATTGATCTACCATTGTGTTTATATGGCATGCCTGCCGAACCATTCTATGCCACTTCTAGGCTACCTATTGTTCATGTCGCCTAACCCCAGTACTAGCGCCACCACCGGCTGTTTTTGACACTCCACACTCACTATAATGTACCTCCTGCATGGTTGACACTGTCCCTGTAAGATAATCCCAATACTAGCGCCACCACCGGCTGTTTTTGACACTCCTCACTCATTATAATGCACCTCCTGCAGGTTGACACCATCCCTGTAACATAACCCTGATACTAGCACCACCACCTGTGCCTTGGGCACCCTAAATATACTGCATGACGCCCTCATTTGCATGCCAGCTTTTTTTCCTGCTTAATTTAGACAAGACAGAAAATCCTTGCTAAATTATATACACACAGTAAGAGTCTAATGGCCGGTGCACACCTACCGTTTACGATTCGCGCACTAAAACTCGCGACTCGACCTGACCCGCTTAAAACTGAAAACGGGCCGATTCGTTTTTCGAATCGCAATCGTAAACAGCTGCTTTTAGCACTAAAAACTGAGTTTTATGCGAGAATCGCAATCGGTAGGTGTGCGCGGGGGGCGCACACCTAGCGATTTTTGGGCAGTTTTAGATCGTATACGGTAGGTGGGTGCGGAAAAACGGTAGGTGTGCACCGGCCATAAGACACATTCATGCATCCATCCATACATACGGACCAGACGGGATGGCCGAATGAGCTGGTAGATTGTGGGAATCGAACCCCTGGTCAAGTCAAACCAATGACTTAAAAAAAGGGATACTTGTCACTCCCTAGCCAGGCTCTTGGCATTATTAGGATAGGACAAGGACTGGTTGGTTCAGTGACAGCATAATATGACTGAGTGGGATATTAGGTCATGGCACTGGCAACCTGGTCTCCCAGTGGGGAAGCACTATAAAGTCGCCATGAGTGCTACAATGTCACAAGTCGATACCCGTCCTGATATGACCTTAGATGTTGCCAGGACATACAATTCCAACAACCACCCAAATCAATACATACGGGTAACCTAGATAACGCACATACACGCGCACGCACTCACGCACGCACAAAGACACACACACATACACCAGACCCTGCATAAATAAGTGTAACCTATTTATTGACAGACCTCACCCCGTCCTGATATGACCACACATATTGCCAGGAGGTAAAACTCCAGCAACCAACCAACAACGACCCTACCACCCACCCCAATGGGCCCCCCCCCCCCTCCCCTGCCACCACCCTTAAACATCATGAACAAACCAACAACACACCGAACATCCAACACAACTATCAATCTGTTTAAACACATTGAACATTACATAAGACAGACAAAATGTCTTGTCAACTATAAACTTAGCTTGTTTTATAAGAGAAAGATGTAACCCACAACGATTGTTTGAGTTGCCCCGAGTATACATCTTCTACTCGGTGCTGCTCCCCATTTTTGCATGAACCTCAGTGATTGGTGTTATACAGCAGGAGCCACTCCCTTAATTCTACACGATCGGTGTTGTGACTAATACAGCACTGACCAAACTTAGATTATTTAGAATGTCAATTCCAATAGTAAGATGGCCGGAAGACCAGTGCTCTGGCGCTGACAAATGTCATATTCAGATGAATAAATACTTTACCAAAAAAAAACGACAGACATCACTGATAGCATTTTCAAAATTACAATACACATGTACAGTAAAACCTCTCTAACCTCCCACCTCCACAGATCGACCACTCCGCTATAATATCGATCTCTTTATTTGGGTCCCAAACAATCTCCCAGACAATACCATTGTAGCAATACAAAAAACCTCCCACCTCCCTAAATGGACCATTTATATTCGGTCCCATGGTCGGTCGATTTAGAGAGGATTTACTGTATTCACTTTCAGGGGGCTGTCAAACTCCCGGCCTTTCTCTTTAAAGCCCCTGTCAAACATCACCGGATTTGGAGGAAACGAAAAGAAACCGAACAAACTCTGTTGATAGTCTGGTTTGTGTCCGTACAAGTTTTGAACATGCACAAAACTTGGAACGGATGCCGCCGGATTGATGTCTACGGTTCTTGTCCGGTTTGAGTTTGTTTCATCCATTGGCTATCCATTCATGTCCATTCGTCCAGCAGCCTTTGACCCGATATCGCAACATTTTGACACATTTTAATACTATATGATGCCCAGACTAGACAATTCTGTCCGTTGCTCAATCCGGTGATGTGTGACAGAGGCTTAAACTAGTTAAAGCACAGTACACGCGCACCAGTTGTCTACACACGCCAGGATTGCTCTCTCTGGCATTAACCCTTGTAATCAGACCAAATCAGAGAGAGCCTGTAACTTGTAAGCTATCTCAACTGAGTTGGCCAACTACGCGGGCTTCTGACCGTCACCATAGTTTTGTTTGACGGTCGATACACCTTGCCCCCCCCCCCTCTCTGCCAAGGTCATAGTCTGATGAACCCTTAGAGTTTCATAGGCCAATTGTTTTAAGCTTCTGCCATAGATTAAACAAATAATAATTCTTTAGATAAATATATTAGGTTCCTACTTACAATCTTGTATACAGTAAAACCTCCCTAACCGACCACCTCCACAGATCGACTCCCCCCCCCCCCAACCCCCATATCGATCCCTTTATTTGGGTCCCAACAATACCATTGTAACTATATTCTAACTCCATAAACCGACCACCTCCCTAAATGGACAACTTAAAGTCGGTCCCAAGGTCGGTCGATTTAGAGGTTTTCCTGGTATATCAAACATATTTTCAATAGACTAGATCGTCATTCCGACTGCGCATGCGCTGAAAACGGCGTCAAGAGCGAAACGCAGACGTAAGGCCATAGTGTTTGCCGCTACGCATGGCAAACACTATTCAAATAGCTTAAAGCCTTAATTTTAGGGTGCATATCAAAATGCTTGACACCATACAGAGGCTTCAGCATGAACGGGTTTTATTAAATTGACTTAGTATTCCCTCCTGTGCAGAAATACATATTTAAGAAGCGCACCAACATAAAAATTTGGATCTGTAAGATCAAATGCAGGTAAGTGTTTCTGTTTGCGAAGAGATTACTCCTTCATCAGACTGTGAAGCTTGAATAACAGCCGTTTTGGCTTATCTATAGACAGACGGCTAAGACCAGATGGGGTGGCCGAATAAGTAGAGCGTCCATCTCCTGTTTTGGGAGATCGGGAGATCCGAACCCATGAGTTTGTGGCTTCGAATCGTGGTCGAGTCAAACCGATGACTTTAAAATGTATACTTGTCACTTCCTAGTCTGACGCTCAGCATTATTAAGATAGGGCAAGGAATCTTTGGCTCAGTGCCAGGATAATGTGACTGAGTGGGATATCAGGTCACGGTGCTGGCGGCCTGGTGTCCCAGCACTATAAAAGTCACCATGAGTGCGCACTGTCACAAGTCGGTACCCGTCCTGATATGACCTCAGATGTTGCTAGGACATAAAGCAACAACAAACAAACAAAACACACGGCTAATACGGCAAATTAGTTGCTTATATCCAACAGGGACCGGATAAATGGGGTTTAACTGTACATGAGATAAGGGGTGGGAAATCCTGGCTTGGGGTATATAGGTCGAGGGGTGGGGGGGGGGGGGGGTTAGGGCGGGGTCGTGTGCTGAAAGAGTGAGTGGAGAAATGAGTGCCAGGGAGTATCGATAAAGGTGGGATAACAGACCGGTGATTGGGTGGTTGTTTGTTTGTTGGGGTTTTATGTCCTGGACATGTCTAATGTCATATCAGGAAGGCAATTCCGTGGACATTTTAGTTGTAGCCTCAGTAGCTAAATGGGCTAGTGAGTGTAAAAGGAGCAGAGAAAAGATATACATTACAATGCTAAGGCAGGCCACTGGGCATAGTAATGAATATCACTGTAGAAAATCCGTTATTGCCACAGTACGGACTCCTGTTGGTGTTTTTTTTGGGTGGGGGTGGGGGTGGGGGCTTCTTACAGATTGATACTGCCTATTATGGATGAGTCTGAATATACTTGTTTTCAACATTAGACAGTTTGTCGAGCCTCCACTTTTACCGACCCAAGGGATCTTTAACCTCCCACAGCACATAGACAACTGCCATTTGATGACGCTGTAAGTTATACACAGCGGTGGAAATCCAAACTGACAGAGGTGGGGGCACACAGAAAAATCAGACACTCTAACCATTCCGCCACAGAGACCACCACAAGTGTGAGAGAAAGGGAAAGAGAAAGTTATATCCAAAGTTTTTAACATTTTCCCAGCCACACAAAGTGTATTACTTTTTCAGACCCCACTGTCCTCTACAAAGTAGTGCACACATCAACATTTTACTACAGAACGTTTTAAATATCAACATTTTGCTAAGTGATAAAAGTCATACTTGACTGACACCCCCCTCCCTTTACTGACACATTACACTTTGTACGACCGTGAACATGTTGAAAACGTTGGAGGCCCATTAGGGTAGAAGTTGAGTGAGGCGATACAGCTTGTATACAAGAGTCAAATTAGAATGAATTGACTGGCACTATAAAGTGGCAGAGTAGTGAATGGACTTTGAACTTGTTCACCAGAGAATGGGGTTAGGCTATAGCTGTATTCACACGGGCAAAATCTAAAGCGATCTCCAGGAGGCGAATCATATGAAGCGATTTAGATGCGCGTTCACACGGACACTGCGTGAGGCGGAAGTGGATATCTGCGCATGAGCAAGTCCAGGCTAACCAGCGCCATTTTGGGTTCGACGACGAAGGCACCAGAGAGTGTGGGTTCGACCTAGATATGTATTTAATTAATCGTATTGGTTTGGAACGGTCAAAACTTCTGCTGGGCAGTGAAACCCTAAAAATAAATGATGAAAAAAATATCTGTGCATAGATAGCAGTTTCATTAATTAAATTATATAATATGCGCTTTTGATCGACCGGAAAGTCAACAAACTGAGGTGTCGACTGCGCATGCGTGTGACGTCCTAAATCGCTTCATATGCGTTCACACGGGCAAGATAAAACGTTTCAACATAGATCGCTTCCTGTATACCACCTAGCGAAGCGTTTTACATTAAACGATTTATATGAATCGATTCAGCCCTAAAACGCCTCACCGTCGCGTTCACACGGCAAATGTGAGTCGCAGTACGCGAGGCGTTTCGCGTGAGGCGTTTTAACTCGCCCGTGTGAATACAGCTTTAGTTGATTGGAGATTTCCGAAGTTAGATGTTGGTTGGTTGCTGGAGTTTTATGTCCTCGCAACATCTAAGGTCATTTTAAGACTGTCACCGATATGTGACAGTGTGCGCTCAATGTGACTTTATGGTGCTGCCCCACTGGGAAATAAAGCCGCTGGCACCATGACCCCCATATCCCACTAAATCACATTATCATGACACTGAGCTAACCAGTCATTGCAGAGTGCCAGGCTGGGAAGCGACAAGTATCAATTTGATACGTCATTGGTTTGACTTGACCGGGAACCGAACTCCTGATCTCCAGCACACGAGGCCCGCGCTCTACTGATTCGGCCACCGCAGCCGGTGACCGAAGTTAGATTATGTTGTAATGTTTAGCAGTGGAGTTAGATCATGTTGCATAAGCTGCCAGTGTCATTTTGGTTATGGTAAATGAATGGCATTAGGTTGTGTTGCATGGTCTGACGGGGTGAACTGAGTCGGGACGGGTTTCTTTTTAATCGGGGAGGGGGGGGGGGGAGATCACATTACAGGGTGGGACAGTAACTTTTCCCCCCACTTGCCCGATCGGGAAGGTGACTGAATTTTCTACGTTCCCGGCTAAACTACTTACCCAGGCCCAAGTCAGCCAATTGAAACTGAAATATGCTACTTCAGATCAGAAAAATAATGACTTGCCCGTTCCAGCAGGTTAGTGAGAACTTCACCTGCCCGACCGAGTAAACTAGGTGCCCAGGGCAACCGAACATTCCTTATTGTCCCGCGCTGCATTAGTTGATTAAGTAGTGGAAATTTCAATCGTGGACAATTGGTCTTCCTCATTCCTCCAGGGTGTGTACACATGTGAAAATATTCAAGGCTATTTCAAGGCTTTCAAAGATGATTTTGATAGGAATTCAAGACTATTTTCATTTGGATTTCAGGAAGAAGAAAAAACAATGGCGATTTTGGACTAATTTAGATCAGCGGGGACCATTTAATGGAAAGCAAGGCTTTTGAAGACTAATTACCCAGAATAGGTTAGATTGAAGGTTTTTCAAGGCCTTGAAATGGAGAAAATTAAGTTCAAGACTTTCCAGCCCCCCGCATGGACCTATCCCTGGCTTCTTGTTCTATTCTAGCAGTTCCGAACGCCATGCTAGGAGGTAGCAACAACCTAAAGAATCAATTTTTATGTCATCATTTTTGTTTGTTTTTGGTGGTTTTTGTTGTTGTTTTTACTCGGCCAGGATTTTAAACCGTCGGGGAAGGGGGGAGGAGGTGTTTCAAATCCCATGACCTACCAAAACGGGATGTGGGCGCTCAACTCATTCGGCCACCCCCGTCTGGGCTGTGTTGTGCTGGCTGGCAGTGGAGAGGTATTCCACACGAGGCGTTAGCAGACAGATGCACAGGTACACAGAAGCTGCTCAGCCCCTGCCCCCGGTCCCGCCTCCAGGGGAGCGTTGTGAATGGAATTCCTGTACGGCAGCAGGCCCTCGGTGCTGGCCGTAATAGGCTGACCGTCGGGATGCAGCACGTGGGGCATCCCCCCCCCCCCCATCGCCCCACCCCCCTTACGCCGACCAGCCCTTCTCAAGACCTACATACCCCAGAGCCATGTGCCGAGAGCTCTATTAATCAGCTTTAGTGCTGACTTTACCCCGCCCCGCCCACTCCTCTCCCGGTACCACAATACCTGGCACCTCTGGCCTACCAGCACCCGTCTGTCTACCTCACAACGCTAAATCTGTTTAGCGGTATGAATACAGTCTGGTAACTATGACCTGTGTGTGTGTGTGTGTGTGTGTGTGTATGTGTGTGTATGTATGTGTATGTGTATATATATATGTGTGTGTGTATGTATGTATGTGTGTATGTATGATGTATGTATAAAGATGTATGTGTAGTGGTCTGCACTGACCTCTCGGGCAGGGAGCCGCATAGACAGGTAGGCGTGGGTAGTGTGGTGATATCAGGGAGCATAGGTGGTGTAATGGTTAGCACACTGGCCCAGAATGCAGAGATGTGGGTTTGAGTCCTGCTCTAGGCACAATATTTCCCATTTTCATCACCCCCATGACACTGGTTGCCGTGACCATGATCCTGAACAAGCTATGCACTGTATAGTTGTTGAACCTACCCTGTGTATGCATACGTAAGTGCATTGCCTGCAGGTATGTAACTGTGGGCATTAAAAGACGTACAATTTCAGGGGGACGAGTCTAGTGGTCTGCACTGACCTTTCGAGCAAGGAACGGCATAGACAGGAAGGTGTTGGTAGTGTGGTGATATTAGGGAGCAAGGTGGTGTAATGGTTAGCACACTGGCCCAGAATGCTGTATATTGTGACTTAAAATGCCAAGCCACTTGAGGCGAATCTGTTGACCTGGGAGAGCTCTGTGCTTGTCTTCTGCCTCGATACAAATCCACTGTTTAAAGCTGCCTCTGTCGGCCAGTCATACCACGGTTATTGTGCGCGATCTGTTCTATAAATAACCAGATCTCAGCGTAATCGGCACAATCTCCCGCTGTAATACCCTTGTGGATTTGAGTCCCATTCTAGGCGCAATATTTCCTATTTTCATCAGCCACATGATATATGTATGCCCTCATGCTATTGCACGTAGCAATGGAGACTTAATATTATGTGAGGTGGCATGGGGTGGAAGAGGAAGAGGAAACGGAAGATAGGAGCAAGAGGAGGCGCAAGAGGAGCAACAGCAGCAGCAGGATCGGTAGGGAGGAGGAGGAGGGAGGAGGAGTGAGGAGGGAGGAGGGAATTAGGAAGGAGGGAGGAGGGAGGAGGGAGGAGGGGGAGGAGGAAGGAGAGAAGATGGAGGGGGAGGAGATTTCACCACGAACCTTCCTTCACACAGATAAACACATACCAACACACACCAACACACACACACACATCCTTACACACCCAGCTCCGTCCACCTTCTCGTTCACGGAGTAGCGTAAGATTGAAGTGAATAGGGAGGCCCACTTTGTCACAACTGATCCTCCACCCCACCCAACCAAATTAAACTAATGACACCAGTGTTGTGTTGTTCTTGGTTTGTTTATATATATATATAAGAATGTCTTCTCCTTTAAAACTGGATAGTCTGATGAAAGCATAACATTATCAAGACCAAAAACACTCGTCCAGCTTTGATCTTACATAGCCAACTTAGATACTCGTGCACTTACTTGCTAAGTATTTGTTGCTGCAAAGAAGGCCAATCAAAGTCAATTTAATAGAACATGTCGCTGCTGAAGCCAATGGTATCAGAATTTGTATGCGCTATCAGAATTTTAATGAGTGTGCCATTTGTAATAAAAGTGACTTAAAATAATATGTAAGGTCGATTACAGCAATCAACCGCATATATTCATCTCAGAAAATGGCAGAAACTGAAAACCATCGGACTATGCAACTCTAATCCCTCAAAAAAGTCTAAAGAGTGGAATGTAAATTCCTGGTAGCCCCCCCCCCCCAATCCATCCAACCAGCACCACCACCACCACCATGGTTTTTAAATCATAGTTTCTTAATTGGGTCATTCTCAGAAACTGTGTACCACTTGAGGTAGACTACTTGAAATGCATATTTCAAAGAAACCCATTATTGGAGTGTCAATATTTAGATTTCATCATTTAGCCCAATAATGTGGGAGATATTTTAGATCAAAAGTAAATGTTAATATTGTGTATTATGTATCTTATTGGGATGGATGTAGCTAAATACATAGAAAATTACATCACTAATTTGTGACATTGTCAACAGCATTGAAAATAAAGTGTCACAAACTTAATGAAAACCTCTGAACAACAGCTCATTTCACTTCAAATGGTCATATACAATGTCTTCATTAAGTTGAAGACATTTATTTCTAAAAAAGAATTTTTAATTATGAAATAGTTAACATTTTCTGGAGTCATTAACATCGTAACATTTCGTTTCCACTTGCAAGTACTATGAAACTCTGTATCAAACACTGAGTACAGATACAGTACAGGAACTATTTTCACCATTTGACACTCTATGCATGGACCCAGTTATGGCATAGTAAAAGATAAATCCTGAAATTGCCCCTAAACATTGAAATTTGAGCCGAACATTTGTGTAAAATTGTTGTTTCCACTTTGACTGTTACCTTGCTAATATTTTTTTGCTTTTCTCTTTAATATTCACAAATAAGACAAAACCATAGCAATGAGGTTTCAAATTATTATTACTACTGTTTATAAAGCAAGTGGCATGTGAAATGTCCTAAAAATGTCAAGTTTTGTGTGGAAAATATTTGATTTTGGAGTCAGAGCATCATTTGACCTACTTAAAAATGCCAGAATATGTTTATTTTCAATTATTCAGATGCAAAAGGACATACACATTGAGGAAACTTGTTTATGTATAGGACTTTGGCAGCATTTTGATTTTGTGGTACTGATGTCACACTATTGGTACACAACTTCTGAGAACGACCCAATTACACGATACAAATCTGATGGGGCTGTCACACTACGATGTAACGTGGTAGCGTCAGCCAACATATGTGAAATTTGGTCATTACGTTGAGATACGTTAGGGGTTTGTTAAGCCTACTTCGAGGTACATCGAGACACGTGTTACGTCGACACTTGTCAAGGGTTTGGACATACCCAAAACTTTTGACGTAGATGTGGCTTATATGTTAGCATATGCTATATATACATTAGACATACGTCGAGTACACTAGATGTTCATTACATGTACGTTACATGTACATTATACATACTTTGAACTACGTTAGGTGTAAGTCAAGTCGGCAGAAACGTACAGTCCGCAAATTGACAGTGTATTGAAAACTTATGGGTAACATATGTGTAATGTACGTTTGGCGTTTCTCCACCGCCTTTTGACATATTTAACGTATAAAGGTACTTATGGTGATCGAATGATGTATATAACATTCACCGGTGTTCTGCGAGCATTCTCTGTTTTTTAATGTTCTCATGCATTACCACTACGTTTCACCTACGTCCACTACGTTGCACTGACGTCCAAATTGGCTCTGCAACACTGAGAATGTTGACATATCTCGACGTAAATAAGTGGTTTCTAAGTTCCTCACCCGCTGACCCGTTACATCGTAGTGTGACAGGGGTATTACAGCGGGAGATTCTGGTGATTACGCTGAAATCTGATTATTTATAGAACAGACGGCGCACAATAACCGTGGTATGACATGTGGAGAGAGGCAGGTTTAAACAGTGGATTTGTATCGAGTCAGAAGACAAGCACAGAGCTCTCCCAGGTCAACAGATTCGCCTCAAGTGGCTCGGCATTTTAAGTCACAATATACAGTAAAACCTCTCTAAATCGACCGACCATGGGATCTACTTTAAATGGTCCATTTAGGGAGGGTGTCGGTTTAGGCAGTTTTTCATTTAATTAAAATGGTACTGTATGGGCGATAGTTTTGGACCCAAATAAAGCGATCGATAGAGGGGACTGGTCGATCTGTGGAGGTGGTCGGTTAGAGAGGTTTTACTGTATATGCAAATTGTGAGTTTCAATTACAAACCCCGCATCAAGACCCTGTCGCATCCTCCTCAGTGCTCTTCCTAACCCCCTTGACCACCCTCACCCACATTGTCTACATCCAAACTTCCCGCTACTGCATAAACACTAAAGACACTATAAATGCACAATATAAATACAAGTTACAACTGCTGAACCTAACACCCCCATTACACCAAACTAGTTCTCAAAACGTCAAACCCCGTTCTAAAACGTGGTAAAAAGTGGCCGCCGAAAATTTTGAACATGGTCAAAGTTCTGGAGCTCGCTTCTGTCCTTGCCTGTCCGTGCAGTTCATAAAAAGTTTGTAAAATGTTGCTACTACGTTCACACACAGTTTGAGCCCGTTCGGCAACATTTTCAAGAATGTAGTAAGAACTACTTTGGTGTGATGGAGGTATTAGTAGCAAGGTGAGCGACAGGATGCGGTGGCCGAATGGGGGTAAGAACGAAGGCGTCCCATGTTGAAGGTCGGTAGTTTCAATACTGGCCGAATCAAACCAACGACTTACAAAATTGATACTTGTGACCTATCCCGGTATTACTGGGATAGGACAAATACTGGGTATAGTAGCTCAGCATCAGGAAAATCAGGCTATGGTGTCGACTGCCTGGTCTCCCAGTGGGACAGCACTATAAAGTCACCATGAGTGTGCACTGTCACAAGTCGGTACCCATCCTGATATGACCTTAGATGTTACCAGGATATAAAAACCCAAGAAACAAACCATCACTCAACTCAACTGAAGCGAGCTGTACGTTAACTTTCAGCCACCCGACTTGTCCTGAAGAACAAGCGTCTCTTGCGTTTTCAGTGACCCTTCTAAAATGTTCTTGCCCCGCAAATGTATATTATAACCTACCGCTAACTTGTTCAATCGCCATCGGCCGAGATATTTGAACAATAAAGCAATATTTATCTTGTACATATATTGTAATAATATTTTGTAGATATATTACAACATATTTGGTAAATATATTATAACTTACTGCCGAATTGTCGGGTCAGACTAGTTGGTGGAACGACCGGTGCGGTGGCCGAATCGGTAGAGTGCAGGCTTCGCGTGCGGGAAATCAGGAGTTTGGTTCCCGGTCGAATCAAACAAATGATGTATAAAATTGATACTTGTCGCTTCATAGCCTGGTGCTTGGCATTAATAGGATAGGTCAAAGACTAGTTAGCTCAGTGTCAGGATAATGTAACTGAGTGGGACATTGGGTCATGGTGCCAGTGGCCTGAGTTCCCAGTGGGGCTGCACTATAAAGTCACCATGAGTGCACACTGTCACAAGTCCGTACCCGTCCTGATATGACCTTAGATGTTGTTAGGACGTAAAACAACAAACAAACAACAAACTGGAACAATTTACAGCAATTGACTTTCAATACACTAAAAACACACTTGTCACGGTTAATGTCTATGGAGTGCCCCAGACGAGCCGACCATGGAATGGAGTCCACCTCTTGCTTTGCTTTGGGGGGGATCATAACCTTACAACGGTTACCGGCTGCAAAACTGCAGCAATATAGAAAGGCCCTGATAAATCGGTCCAATCTTTGGTTGAAGATTAATATTCAGCTGGGACGGTTGTAGAAGCTGGGGATGTCTAAAGTTACAACATTCAAAACGATGAATTGTTGGGGCGTCCCCAAATCACTCCGGTCTGGCGGTAGCAGAGCACTCATATCTAAGTCAACAGCAGCAAGGGTTCAGGAGGAAGGGACGGGTAAAGGTGGGTCCAGTGGTTCCAGCATCAAGAACAAAGCGATAAGGTAAAGGGCCCCACCCAAGCAAACAACTCCCTTGATCAGGGGGAGGGGGGGGGGGGGAGTAAGCCCGGGAGAAAATAAAAGATGGTACAGTATAGGAACGAGAAATCAGGAGAGTTGAGTCAAAGGACCGTGTCTATTTGCTCTATGGTGACCAGCCGGCGAGCCAAAGATACGGACAGAGTAAGAGTAGAAAGTGAAATGCTGGTGGGCTCCCCCTCCTGGAACTCTTTTCAGACATTATCAAGGAGGAGCAAGACCAGCAGAGAGGAGATAGAGAGGTGTAGACGAAGTGCGGTCTGGATAGCAAGTGTAGGATAAAACCAGGTCATGTATGTTTATTATCTCCCACCTCCCCCCAACACCCCCCTCCCGCCACCATGTCAAAGGTCATGTGGGCATACGCGCGTGTGTTCTCTATTACACCGCCAGTGGAGAGCGGGCCCACATTCGGTGTTGCATGACTCATACAGATTGTATGAATTTATAAAAGCGCTACTCATACTGTTTAACCAGCACTGCTTTGGATCTAAGCCAATGGGGACAAGAAACAATTACGGAAATGGAGAAGAAAGTAGCCCCTGTTTTCTTTCAAATTGAAGATTCAAATCCAAAATAAATTATTATAAATCTGATATTTCTAATTATATTAGGGTGGTGTAATAAATAATTAATGTCATATCTTTGTTTTGGGGGAGTTTTACATCCTGGCAACATCTAAGGTTATATCAGGACAGTGAGCACTCATGGCGACTTTATAGTGCTGTCCCACTGGGAGACCAGGCCGGCGGCATCATGATCCAATTTTCCAATCAGTCATATTACCCTGATACTGAGGTAACCAGTCCGTTCCCCATCCTAGTAAAGCCAAGTACAAGGCTGTGTAGTGAAAAGTACCAATTTTGTAAGTCAAAATGAATAGTTGTTGCCATCTAGCCTGGGATAAGTAAACGACTGGTTGGCTCAGTATCAGGATAATGTGACTTGTGTATGATATCGGGTCATCGTGCTGGTGACCCGGTGTCCCAATGGTGCAGCACTATAAAGTCACCATGAATGCACAGTAAGTCGGTACCCATCCTGATATGACGTTCGATGTCAAAGCCAGGATGTAAAAACCCAAACAAAACAAAAAATCGATGTATGTGTGTATGTACTTAGATAATGGAATTACAGTAAAAGCTCTCTAAATCTACCGACCTTGGGACCAACTTTAAGTGGTCCATTTAAGACGTTGGTAGGGTTTGGAGGTGAGAATATTGTTACAATGGTTTTGTTGGGACCCAAATAAATCGATTGGTATGGGGGAGTGGTCGGTCTGTCGAGGTGGTCGGTTAGAGAGGTTTTACTGTATTTTGAACATAACATCAGCAAGAGAACAAACCCCCTTGGGTCACTCGTACGCGTGCAGGAGAGCCATTGTCACAGACAGGCTCTGTCCACAGGTGTTTGGCAGATGTCCACAGGTGTTTGGCAGATGGCCATCAGACATCAATAACACAGCACTCCTCGGCCCTAGTCTAGCCGTCGTAAATAAGGCTAGACCACGATGGCGAGAAACCCGTTAGAAGACCAACTCAGGAGTATGATGACAATGATATCATCATCATCACCATCATCATCATCGATCCCTTAACCACAAGGGTCATTCTGGCACCACCGATGACTTAGCGACCAGTTTTCTCCATTTTCCCCTGTTCTCCACTGCCCTCTGGGAATTGTCAAACTCAAGGATTTCTCTCGTTGCCCAATGTTGTCTTCCCACCTCTTCCTTAGTCCACCTGTTTTCCTCCCCTTTTCACTATGCCTTGCAAAATCGTTTTAGCCATACCTGATGAACGGGAAATATGGCCATACCACCGCAGCTTGCGTCCTTTACGACTGTCAGGAGTTCTTTGTGTGGTTCAATTAGCCTCGTGTATCTTTGACTATGGAAGCGTATGTCTTCCCACAAATAAAACGCCCACTGGCAAGGTGGGTCTAACCTCCTGGCGAATTCCAGCTCACACGCGGTGTGTGAAAAGTGGGTAGTTTAGCCAGGGTTGTATGCTTTATTATGTTGACCTTTGTGTCGAAACCTGCTAAACGTGTTCAAAACGCTGTCAGACAAAGTGTCTATGGATACATGTTTATTACTACATAGTTATCTAGCTAACTCCTGAATATCAGACCAGCTACTTATGAACTGTGCTCAGCCTTATAAATATAATCCCCTGTCAGTAGATGGAGTGGTTGGTTAGTTGGTTTTTGGAGTTTACCGTCCTGGCAGCATCTTAGGTCATATCAGGATGGGTACCGACTTGTAACAGTGCGCACTCCTGGCGATTTTATAGTGCTTCCTCACTGGGAAATCAGGCCGTCTGTACCATGACCCGATATCCCACTCAGTCACATTATCCTGACACTGAGCTAACCAATCATTGCCATATCCTATTAATGCTGATCGCTAGGCTAGAAAGTAACAAGTATCAATTTTATACTGTTAATGCTGATCGCTAGGCTAGAAAGTAACAGGTATCAATTTTATAAGTCATTGGTTTGATTCGACCGGGAACGGAACTCCCGATCTCCGCGCTCTACCGATTCGGCCACCACGCCCCGATCGCGCTTCATGATCTGAGTGCCAGGCACACGCTATAACCACAGACTCAGCACACCAAGGGCAGAAGGACAAGCGTAACAACTGTGTCTGGCACCAAAAGAAAAACACCGCTACCACCAACAGCGGTCATACGCATCGTATCACATGTAGACACTGAACAGAAACAGCAAATAACACTAGTACTACTGCTAGTAATAGTAGAAGTGCTCGTGTATTCATCACGCTGTTGAGTATTGTTCTAAAGGATAGCCCAGCACCATGTCGCAGTGAATTCGGAACACCACTGAGCGAAAGAATTGTGTGTTACTGGGCAGTCTAACTTATGTTATTACCACATTAAACACTGGACAGCATGACTTGCGATATTACCGCCTGACTTAGGTGATTACTACATTAAACACTGGCAGTCTTAAACATTGGTCAGCCTGACCTAGGATATTACAGCATTAAACATTAGTCAGTCTGACTTAGGATATTACCGTATTAAACATTAGTTAGCCTCAATTAGGATATTACTGCATTAAACCTTGATCAGTGTTATTTGCCACATTAAAACACTGGGCAGTCTGGGATATTGCCACATTAAAGTCGCCGGCTATACCTCACCCAGATACAAACATACCTTTGCTTAGTTTGTTCAGTTCATGCCACTGAACATGTAGGAGGAGAGTTGAGGTCTGTGATGCATGAATGACATCATAGGTGGGATTCCCTCATCACATGACCTAGAGGGGTTCCCCACACACAGGGGAAGCCATGGCAACCACCAAGATGGCAGCCACAGAAAGCTCTCAATTCAACTTTTAAAGTCTATTAATCTACATGATTTAATCAATTATTCACACAAAAAGTAGCTGGTTATGATAAATAAACATTTGAACTTTATATTTATCATTTTAGATTGCAATTTCTAACATTCTTTTCTCTATATGGATGTCTAAAAGTGTCAGTCCTGCTGGACTAAATAAAACACAACAGCAGCAACCAATGTCAGTACTCTACCCCCACATATGTAGTTGCATAAACTGAAAACTGGCAAACGTATGCTTGGAGAGCATTTGTCAGTGTACGGGTAGCGTCTCAGCGACCTATAGCTGGTCCCTTTAAAGACTAGGCAACCTGACTTAGGATAGTATCACATTAAACACTAAGCAACCTGACTTAGGATATTACCACGCTAAACACTAAGCTGCCTGACTTAGGATATAACCACATTAAACACTAGGCAGCCCGACTTAGGATATAATGGCATTAAACACTAAGCAGCCCAACTTGGAATATTTCCACAGTGAGCACTGGTTGATTAATAGTGGTTGCAGAACTTTACTAATAACTTATGCAGCTTAAGCAGTGCCATACTAATAATCGCATAATGTTAATCGTAGCAGTACATCACTACATGTGTCACTCATTCAACTAACAACATCATTCCACTTACTTTTCAGTTGGCTAGCCTACCGCTGGTACCCAGGTCACTCATCACACCTTCCCAGTCCTGGTGACTAAATGTGTACACAATATGCGAGTGGTGAAATATTGTTTTACTCACCGTGTGTAATGTTGATGTACATGTCTGTTCTTGGAGAATGACAGTACTCTGGTTTTGACCCAGAACTGAAAGGTAATCTGTGTTATGCTCTGATTCTCGTTGACCAGTACAGGCTTGGTTGGATGGTTGTTGGAGTTTACATCCTGGCAACAACTAAGGTCATATAAGGACGGATACCGACTTTTGACAGTGCACACTCATGGCAACTTCATAGTGCTGCCCCACTGGGAAATCAAGCCACCGGCACCATGACCTGATATCCCATCCCACTCAGTCACATTATTCTAACACTGAGCTAACCAGTCCTTGCCCTATCTTAGTATATTAATGCTGGATGCCAGGCTAGGAAGTGACAAGTATCAATTTGATATGTCATTGGTTTGACTCGACCGGGAACCGAACTCCCGCTGTCCCGCACGCGAGGCCCGCGCTCTACCCGCACCCGGTGCCAGTACAAGCAATAGGCCTATAACTTCTTAGACAAAAAATCCTGCTTAAATCCGAGGAAAAACTGCTTCAGTATGAATTAACTGTATATGTGGTGGTTCCAGTGCACAGTGTTTATCTATATTGGCTTAAGTTTAGAAATTGAGAGCGAATGCAAAAGAAACCCACAAGATGGCGGCAACGGAAGGTTCACGGTTCTATTTTTAAAGTCTTGTTAATACATTATTTCATAAATAAGTCACCTAAAGAAAGTGGGCTATGATAGGTAAGTATTTGAACAATATATTTAACACGTTAGATTGAAGTATCAAGAGGCTATTTCCATAACCCAGCCTTCCGACCGACACTTTGTTTTAATGGGTTATTTAGCAGCCGTGTTGCATCGACAGTTTGTTTGTCTGTTGTTGTTTTATGTCCTAACAACATCTCAGGATGGGTACCGAGTTGTGACAGTGTGCACTCATGGCAACTTTATGCTTCTGTCCCACTGGGAAACCAGGCCGCCAGCACCATGACCTGGTATCCCACTCAGTCACATTATCCTGACACTGAGCACACCAGTCCTTGCCCTGTCCTAATAATGCCGGGCACCTGGCTAGGAAGTGACAAGTATCAATTTTTAAGTCATTGGTTTGACTCGACCAGGGTTCGAGCCCACGACCCCACGATCTACCAACACAGGAGACGGATGCTCTAACTCATTCGGCCATCCCGTCTGGTCCGTATAGACAGTGCTGCAAGAGTAAGTGATAACATCCTAGATAATCCTGTCATAAAACATGAGACACATCTGATAAGTCAGTAGAGGCAGTAGTCCATCATACTCAATCTGGAAGCTAGGCTAAGCTACAGTACTTAGGCCAGATTAAAAAATATACTTGTTTTGCGTCCCGCCCGACCTGAGAAATGCCTCCGACCTCCAAATATTGTTTTTATTTGTCAAAATATTAAAACTCAAAACAACGCTTTTCAGACTATTATGATGATTACACAATGACCAGCATTTGGTTGAATAAAGATTTTATAGTAATTTTAATGTTTTCTTGTTCAGTTTATTGGTAGTGTCAATGGTCCTCTCTACCTTCCTATCAATATCATGCCTTCTGACCATGAATACCATGGTTAGTTTTCTTCTTCCTGTGCACCACCATTCTACATACAAAATAGAAAATATGAATAAATACCTCCTACCCGGCCTGGACAAATTTTAACGGGTGGATGCTAAACAAGTATTATTTTTAATGTGGCCTTAGTTGGAATGCCAGTATCGGCCAAAACAACCGGGTTACCAGCCCCTCCCTGCGCCCCCATCGCCTGTATTTACAAAAAGATAATTATGTTGCATATTTTCACTTAAAATATCTCCAACGGTTTAAAAAAAAAAAAAAGAGTAAGTGATTTTAAGTTCAAATAAAGTAAATTATAACGATCAACCTAATATATCCATCTAAAATGTATGAGGTAGAAAACTCAAAGCCAAGTGAGTGTGTAACTTTAGAATGATTTATTTATATATTATTATTATTGATCATTTATTTTTATTAGCATTATTATTATCATTGTTATTGTAATTATTATCACTATTTTTATTTTGTATTACCATCGTTATTATGGGTGGTGGCTTGAATCTGTAGCATCAACTAGTATCCGGTCGGATAGTCGATGTTGTTCAGTGCAGTGAGTGCTTGAGGTACACCACCCTTCCGTTTTAAGGTTCTAGGTCAGTCAGAGGGGTGCTCCGTCTGGATAGCATCTAGGTTAGCAAAATCAGCCTGATTTAACTAGCATTTGCAGAGCCCCCGCAAACGCCCCCTGACATCCGGGTAATTCAAATGCTTTAGAAGCAGGTTCTCTTGGTGTGTGTGCCCATCCCCCCCCCCCCCCCCCCAATCCCAAGTGCTTGGTTCCCAGTCCCTCAGCGCCTGGCGTGCCTGAGGCATCACCGTGGCGCCATCAGGCTGCTCTACTATGTTGGTTGGTTGTTGGGAGTTATACGACCCGGCAACATCTAAGGTCGTATCAGGACGGATACCGACTTGTGACAGTGCGCACTCATGGCGACTTTATAGTGCTGCCCCACTGGGAAATCAAGCCACCAGCACCATGACACAATATCTCACTCAGTCACATTATCCTGACACAGAGCTAACCAGTCCTTGTCCTATCCTATTAATGCTGAGCACCAGGCTAGGAAGTGACAAGTATCAATTTGATAAGTAATTGATTTGACTCGACCGGGAACCGAACTCCCGACCTTCCGCACAAGAGGCTCTCGCTCTAACGATTCAGCCACCGCGCCCGGTGCTCTGCTATGTTAAGGGTTTACGGTGGAAGCCCTTCAGTAACATGTGTGCAGTGAGTGACATGTGTGCAGCAGCTAGCCGAGAGGGCTAGGTCTACCGACCTAAACACCAATGTTTGTTTTGTTTGTTGTTGTTTTACGTCCGAGCAACATTTAAGGTAATATCCCATGTACTGATACTGTATTTTACAGTGCAGAACTTTATGAAATAACTATTTAATCATGTGAGATGACAAAATGAATTGAATGCAGACTTCCTGTGTGGCATGTCATTGGAATTGAACCATGGCCGAGTCAAACCATTGGCATTGACGTAAACCAACGTTTATACTTTGTGCTATCTAGCCTGGATATCTGCACTATATTTAGTCTATTAGAATAGGGTAAGGATTAATGGAATGATGAAAGCCAATTGTCCAAAAAAATGTTCCTGTTTAATCAAGAAACTTCTCCTGTTTAATCGATGTAACAATTGCAACACAAATTTAGTTTCGCACCAGCACAGGTCAAGCACACAAAACAAGAAAAGTGTTTCAGCTACAGCAGGTTTATAGCTTTGTGGCAGCGCGCGCGTGTGGTCGTGTTACTTCCGGTACTTGGGGAGGGGGGGGGGGGGGTGTAGTTGTGTAGACTGTGGCGCAGACATTGTTAGTCAACAACGACTCACAGTGGGAGGCCTGAGGGTCACGACCTGGCGCACAAGGCCAGGAAGTGATAGGTAGTACAACTACAACACTGTCGCGCATTCAGAATAGACTACATCACGGTTCCAGCGGCGCAGTGCATTGTGGGATACATCAGAGCAAAACAACCCCCCCAAAAGCACATGGCACATGCTAATACACTGGGTGCAGCTATGAAATGTGCTAGTTTCAGCTCATCTCAGCTCTTGTTTGAAACATAGAATATATATAATAAATTAAGATATTAATCTTTTATCCAGCATTGCATTTACATCAATATAATCAGCACATCTTATGCCATGTGCATTTAGATTTAGAAAGATCTAGGCACTCAGACTAGTGTTAGAGCCATAGCCAGGGTACTCAATGCATTGTCAATGGCAGTGAGCAATCTCCATACAGAAAAAGTAAAATATTGATAAAACCACACCACCTAGAGACAAACCGCTTGGAACACATATAGAAAACATGTTTAACAAAAAGATTATATTAGATTTATAAGGTTAGGGTTTTGGATTTCTATTAATTTTGAATAAAACTGACATTTTACAATGCGCGTATAGGCAAAGTCAATGGCCGTACGCCTTTGCTTTGCTCCCCCGACCGTTTTCAGCGCATGAGCAGTCGGAACCGTGATGTAGTCTATTAGGTCGCATGCTACATGATGACGTAATCGATGGATTATGACTTTTGCCACACGTCAATTTGACATTATCCAGCTTTCGCCACATCAAACAAGTCGGGCTTACACGTGGCTAGAGTGATTCGTTGGCTGATTGATTGATTGACTGATTGATTAATTTATTTGAGTGTAAGTGCAGGTCTCTTGGTGAATCGAGAGCTCGTGGTGAAAAACCATGTATTTGGCACAAAATGAAACAAAAAAAAGCGCCGAGTAATAACCAAAGAACAGGTTGGTTCTTTAAGGCCCAGTCACACTGTTACATCAAGTGTTCAAAACTTCTACTGGACACCGCCGGACTGACGTGTCTGGTTCATGTCTGGTACCCATCCTTATGTATCCGGTACCCATCCGTTGGTGTCCGGTTTGCTTCCGGAATTGTCCGGTGGCGAGAATGTCAATAAAATATATATATATGTAGTAGTCGGCACTGACCTCTTAGGCAAGTAACCACATACTCAGGTAGGTGTGGGTAGTGTGTTGATATCAGGGAGCCTAGGTGGTGTAATGGTTAGCACACTGGCCCAGAATGCAAAGAGATGTGGGTTTGAGTCCCACTCTATGCGCAATATTTCCCATTTTCATCACCCCCCACGACAATACCGGTTGATGGTCCGGTTGATGGTCCGTCCGTCCGGTTCTCGTCCGGTACTCGTCTGGTACATGTACGGTACTTGTCCGGCGCCAATTAACCCAATTTCGCTCCATTTCGATACATTTTGTGTACCGGACAGCACTGGCCTAGAAAATTCTTTGTCCGGTGGTGTCCGGTACTCAATCCGGTATGGTGGGACAGGCGCTTTAAGTATATAAATAGCAACGATGGAAGGGGGGTTCAGAATGATTAGAACGGACATCATTTACTGCAGAACACAGCTTTGGCAGCCATTCAGGATTCAATCTGTGATTAATATGGAGCGTGTTTAAACATGTTAAAAATGGCTGGCAAATAAGGCGCCTTAATAATAACTGAAGACTGTTCAGTTATGCATGAAGGCTTTTGGTTCAAGTGGTACGGCGTTGTTTAATAGTATTATTGCATGTGGTGGTGATTTCGCCTTCCGGGTGTTTGTTGTTGTTGTTGTTGATGTTGCTATAGTAGACAAGTTTGGCGATAGAATCACAATTGCATCCAATACATACAAAGTACATATGTGGAATTATAAAAGTAGCATGCGATTTCCTTAGTAGAGACTCCCATTTAATAGTCCAATATGAACTGGCTTACATATTTGAAGTGAAAATATGACAAATTAATGTTGCCACACATGTCAAAATTCTGACAACATAAGATTCAGCAGTAACATGTTCCATTAAATTGACTTACTATTCCTGTCTATGCAACAAATTTCTTAAAAGTGCATCAGTATTTATGTTGGATATGTAGTATCAAATGTAGAGAAGTGCTTTGGTTTCAAAGATGTTATGCTTTCAACTTTAAACATGTTTTGCTGTATGGTATCGATATCAAGTACATTTATTAGAATGTGATGTAGGAAGTTATTTGGACAAGTTTCACTATAGCGGTTGGTTAGTTATTTTAGATATTGTCTTATTGCTGTTGGGGGGGGGGGGGGGGGGGGAATAGCATGTGCTTGTGTATTAATGCAAACATCTTAGTATGTACAAGAGTACATTAGCGCTGCCAAAGTTGACCAGAATGGTTAAAGTTGCATAGTCTGATGGTTTTGAGTTTCTGTCATTTTCTGACAGCTTGATCCGTTTAATCTATCTTTCTTACTTTAGATTTAAAATGACTAACTTCAGAGATATTTGAGGTGTAAAAACGCTCAATTAATTTTGGTGTGATTGTCAAGTCTGACCCCATAGGCTTCGACACTAACAGGTTCTATTAAATTTATTTAGTATGCCCATCTATGTAGCAAAAAATACTTAATAAGTTCACCAGTATCTAAGTTGAATATGGAGTTGAATATGTAGGTTCAGCGTTTTGCTTTCGAAACTATGAAGCTTTTTTATCGATTTATGTAACTAATGAAATGTTATTTAAGAAAATAACCATCTACGTGGAGGTTTGTTGGAGGGCTTTACGTCCTAACAACATCCAAGGTCAATATTATGACTGGTACCGACTTGTGACAACACGCACTTATGACGATTTTATAGTTTTGGGTTGGAGATTTGTTAATACTTTTATTTTTAAGTCAATGATGTGTGAGTAAGACGGGTCGATGGAGAGCTGCTCTCGATGTGGATGGACTCCGGGATAAGCCTAGAATGAGGAGCTGCTCACGGCGACCTCACTGTTACATCAAATCAATTAAGCCAACTGTGGCACGAGGTGCCGGCGCGCTGAGGTTATTGATGTCACGTAAATAATCGATCAGCAAAATCTGCGGTTGTGGACAGAGCACTCAGCCGAGTAATACAAATAGGCGCAGGCCTACAGCCAAAGATAAGGATGGGCGCCACTCGAACTAGACTCAGTATCCAACCTTATTATAAGATTTTCTTTTTTTTTAAAGACCATACACAATGTGAAGAGTAGGATGCTCGCCTCCTGTGTGTAAAGTCGTGGGCTCGGTCAAACCAAAGAGTTATAACTAAAATTGGATATTTCTAAAAAGTGTTACCTACCGTATATATATGCGAATATAAGTCGACTTCGAGTATAAGTCGAGGGGTATTTTCTAAGGAAATATCTGGAATTAGGCCTAACCCAAGTTTATGTCAAGCTTAATTTTATTTACTGACAAATTAAACTTCATTCAAATATTCAACAAGATGACAACACCACTGGCCACTCAAAAACCTTCAAATTCAGACTAGTCAGTAGACTCCTCCAGTGACTGCAGTACCTGCTCAGGACTAAGAGCATCACTGTAATATTCATCACCAGAGTCAATGTCAATGTCCTTAGACTCAGTTAGAGTCATCATCAGAGACAAATCTTGCCACAAGATGTTGTCCTGGCCTTGGGTGCCATCCATGCTTTCCCGGGGGGTATCGTGGCGAGTACTATAAGACAACCTGAGAATAGGAGTTTCTTTCTGCTAAATTTCCTTGACTTATATTCGAGTATATATATATACGGTAACTATGCTGTCCCTGCTCCTCTTCCACTGGTACTGAAAGAGCGCTGGCTTCCGGTGCGGAAGGTCATGGCTTCGAATCGCGAGCAGATCAAACCAATGACGCACAACATGTAAATGTATTCGGTTGCCGAATCGTTGCATAGTCCGATGGTTTTCAGTTTCTGCCATTTTCTTAGATAAATTACATTAGGTCGATCACTATAATCTACTTCACTTTAGTTTCAAGTAACTATTATTTGTAATGGCTAACTTTGGAGATCTCTTAAGTTAAAACATGGTAGATTAATTTTGGCAAGCATGACAAAATTCTGATACCATAGACTTCAGCAGTAACAGGTTCTATTAAATTGGCTTAGATTCCTCTTCTGGACAATCCACATGTATTCTTGACGCTATAGCCAATACATGGTTTTGAAATTTGAGGCTTTCGTCGGACTATGCAATTAAAAAAGCACCGACTCACTTCACGTGTGGGATGTCGTGGGTTCGAACCACAACAAAGTCAAACCAATGACTCATAAAATTGATACCTGTCTATTACTTAGCCTGGGCCCCCCCCCCCGCATTCATTTAAATTGGGCAAGGATTAGTTTGCTTAGTATCAGGGCAATGTGACTGAATGTGATATCTCTTCATGGTGCCAGTGGCCTAGTCTCTCAGTGGGGCAACACCATGAGTGTGCAGTCACAAGTCAGAACTTATCCTGATATGCCCTTAAATGTTACCAGGATGCAAAGTCCCAACAAACAAGCCATTGAGACTGAACTCAGTTGAAATAACTCAACTTGCAAATAAAGCTCATACGCAAATGCAACAATCCACATGTATTCTTGACTTCTTAATTTCTAGTTTTCCTTTTAAAGTTGCATCGTCATATATTTTTTAATTTCTGCTATTTTCTGAGATAAATACACTAGGCTGGTTGTTATAATCTAGTCTACTTTAGTGGGAGGTCACTTACATTTTAAGCGCCTAACTTTTGAGATATTTGAAGTGAAAACATGACAAATTAATGTCAAAAGTCTGACTCCATAGGCTTCAACAGAAACACATTCTATTATATTGGCTCAGTATCCCCTTAGATGCACCAATAAATGTTTAATAGGTACATCAGTATCTAATACCCCAGTCACACGAGGCCTGCGTTTGCTTACGATCGATTTGCGATGTCAAAATGTCCTACTAACGTCCTCCTTATGCACTGGCGCCACGACATTGCCAACCTCCCGGCGTCCATTTCGGAAATTTTGGACACAAGGAGGTTGCAGCTGCTGCACTTGCAACAACCGACCTCTTGGTTGGTGTGAATATCTCGCCGTGAATATGGCCTATGCTGCTGACACGGCGTAAAGAAACCACCAATCAATAAAATTAAAAAACTTGGTTGGCGAGTTGGCACGGACATGGTGCCGACCTGGCGGCACAAACTCATGCAATGCCGCGCTCGCTGTGTGGTCGGCGCCAGGGCACCGCCCCGGCCGGGGACCGCCGACCACAGTTTTGAATCAATGTATCGAGTGGGACGCTGGGTGGTTGGCAACCTTTTGGGCATGAGGAGGTTGGCGTCGAACGCAGACTCTCGTGTGACTGGGGTATAAGTTGGATATGTAGAATCAAATCTAGGTTAGTGTTTTCAGTTTGATTGAATATTTAATGCTTTCTTCGGAGTATATAATTTTAAATGAGAACACATATCTGCGCTATTTTTTTGGTTTAAAAAAAAATTCGTTAAATAAGCATATGGCTCAGATAAATGCCATAAAAAGAACATAAATTGGCCGGAATTGCCTTTCGTGAGAAGAAAGAGGAAATAAAGGCCGTTCCCCAGGCATTCTGCCAATTGATTACCGGATGCGGAAGTAGATAGCTCCCCGTGGAGTAGAATAGTCAATAGGCTACGCACGAGGTCAGATCCTGCCTACACGGAGCCACCATAACACTATATAGATGTCCGCTATGCTACGTCAGCAGAGTGTATGCATGGCAGGATATGAGGTGTTCAAGGGCGCATTGCCACTAACAATTAAACACACCATGCTCTTCCTTTTCAACATTAATCCGGAAATTAGATTGCAAGACTCCTTTTAAAACCGATATATTGTTGTTCGAAGTCATTATTACGTTGGAACTGCATACAGGCTTACATTGAGCTACTTATATATATATATATGTATATAATCTCAGCACTATGTTTGTTTGGAGACTTAGGGAACTACCAAGAATTCCAGACTCAATAAACAGGGTTTGTTGTTTTTATAAAGTTGCATAGTCCGATGGTTTTGAGTTTCAATCATTTTTCTGAGATAAATATATTAGATTGATTGTCACAGTCTACTTTACTTTAGCTCGAAGTAACTTTTATTTTAAATGGCGAACTCTTGAGATATTTTAAATGTAAAGATGTCAAAATAGTTTTGGCAAGCATACCGAAACACTGACACCAGAGGCTTCTGCAGCAACAGGTTCCATTAAATTGGCTCAGTATTCCCTTCTATGTGGCAACAAATGCTTACTAATTGCATTAATATCTAAAGGCCCTGTCACATTACGGCGTATGGCGGGAGCGTATTGAAAACCTACGTAGGTCCTGCGCGTGCCGGCCTATGATGACATTTGGTGACCTTTCGGGTGGTTTTGAGCGTATGTGGAACCTACGAGGAGCGTATGAGGAACGTATGGGAGCGTATGGGAGCGTGCTGTGACATTTTTTGACAGTATGGGCCATACGCCCTCATAGGTCGGGTTTTTTTGAGCATGCACAAAAAAATTTGGACGGACGGATTTATGAAAGCGTATGGCGGCGTATGCCTCATACGCTTCACATACGCCGGCATCTGGCAGCGCATGAGTAGCGTATGAGTAGCGTATGAGTAGCGTATGCCGACGTATATGACGTAACGCGCTTACGCCGCCATACGCTCCCGCAAAAAACCCTAATGTGACAGCCCCTTTAGCTAGATATGTAGAATCAAATCTAGATAATTAATTTTGTTTTGGTAATTTGATACTTCATTGGACTATGCAGCTTGAAGAGAGAAAAAAAACCATAAATTGTGAGAGCATAGTGTGGTGGAAATAGTGGAAAGGGTTGTTTTTGTTTGTTTGGGTTTGTGTCCTAGCAACAGCTAAACCACGATGGATACCGACTTGTACTGTTGTGCTCTCACGGTGCTACCTCACTAGAAGACCAGGCCGTCGGCACCATGGCCCAATATCCAACTCAGTCACATTATCCTGCCATTGACTTATTGAGCAACCCAGTCCTTGACCTTTCTTATCAATGCAAAGCAACAACATAGAATCAATTGTGTATGTCAGTGGTTTAATTTGGTCACGGTTCAAACCCATGACCGTCCGCACAGGAAGCCAGCCAGCGCTCTTAAGGCCCTGTCACATTACGGCGTATGGCGGGAGCGTATTGAAAACCTACGTAGGTCCTGCGCGTGCCGGCCTATGATGACATTTGGTGACCTTTCGGGTGGTTTTGAGCGTATGTGGAACCTACGAGGAGCGTGTGAGGAGCGTATGGGAGCGTGCTGTGACATTTTTTGACAGTATGGGCCATACACCCTCATAGGTCGAGTTTTTTTTAGCATGCACAAACAAATGTGGATGGACGGATTTATGAAAGCGTATGGCGCGTATGCCTCATACGCTTCACATACGCGGCATCTGCGGCATCTGGCAGCGTATGAGTAGCGTATGAGTAGCGTATGCGTAGCGTATGAGTAGCGTATACGGCGTATGCCGACGTATATGACGTAACGCGCTTACGCCGCCATACGCTCCCGCAAAAAACCCTAATGTGACAGCCCCTTTACCGATTTAGCCATCCCGTCCTGTCAGTAGTGTGGTACTGGTAGTCTACTGGGCCCTCGGACCAGATACGCACATTGAACAATATCGTTTCTGTGCTCAATTTCAATTAAGCTTACAGGTTAAACGAAAACCGGCTCGGTGTGGGGTTGTTTGAGGGGAGGGGGGGGGGGTTACGTCCTAGCACCATCTAAGGTCATGTCAGGATGAGAACAAAAATTTGTAATACGGAAACATCCATAGAAATAATTCACTGGCTAATAAACCAATATTTGTCCTCAGTTAAATACTTATCCTGTGTTACGAAGGCTAAATATTGTATTTCATCGATCAATATAATGAATAAGTATCCCAGGCTGTTGGGAGGGAAGGAGTTAAATGACATATAGTTGACATTGAATATATTTAGGTATTTAATCTTTTATTGAGTCAAATTTATCACAGATATTTCAGTTAATAGTAGTCTTTGGCGGTATGTCTCCGTTGATATAACAGTGTTCCTATTTGACATTATCCTGTGATTGTGGATGGGGGGGGGGGGTTCTTTCTTCAGTGGGTAATATGGGGGTGGGTCTATTCACGAAAATGAAATTTACTTGCCTTATAATTAGGAGGCAATTCTCCAAAGCAGCGAAGCAATGTGCCCATTAGTATTTTACCACCTTCGCATTGATAATAGAATATATACCAACACTAATAAACACTACGTATACGTCTAGGCCATAGTTGATCATTTTAACAGCAACTACACCATTACAATTTTTTATATTTGTCAAGATTGTTTAATAATGATTATTAAACAACCTTGACAAATATGAAAAATTCTTCATTTTAGATATCACTTAAAGGGTACAATCAAGATATATAACACCTAAATGTGCAACTTGGCTAAAATCTTAATTCACCGTGAAGCTGAACTATAGGCCTAGGTATTAATTCTACCTCCATCCCATTCTTTGATTCTAGAATTGCAGTCTATAACTGCAAGGCTGGGTACACATACACATAACACGGTGTTGCTCGCCGATGTGCCTGTCCCAGCCGTGGGTGGGGGTGGGGTATACTGATGCTGCTGCTGCGGCGGCGGCTTCTGCTTCTGCTTCTGCTGCTGCTGCTGCGGCTGCTGCTGCAGTTGTGAAGGTGTTATTGGTAGTGGTAGCAGTGATGCTTAGCACTGTTCATGCAGCAGCTGATGTGAACAGCTCGCCGCACCGATCGGCCGACCGCCGGTCGGGCTGCCCCGGTTACGCCGGGCTGTTCCCACCCTTCTCCCCGGCCACCATCCCCACTGCCAAGCCCCGGTCTGCCGTCATTCCTAAATAGCCCCCTTGAAAACAAACGCATAACACATGCCTTCGAAGTTCACTACCCGCTGATTGTCAAGTAATAGAATATTGCCTACGTGTGTGAGTAATACATGTCGACAGTCCTAGAACCATGGGGATGCGGGATTGAGGGCTACGATATTAGAATCGCTTTGCCTTTGGTATGGCCGACACTAGAGGCCGGTCTGCATAATCAAGTCAAGAATACATTACTCCATCGCTGAATCACACCACAATTTTCCTACGCTAAAAATGGAACCATGTGTAGAGGCGATACATACCTTAGAAAGAGTGCATGCTAGTATCACAATAAACCGTGTGTAGTAACGATGGGACGCGGAAATCCTGCTAGTTAGTAACTCAGGACCTGACCGGACTGTGCTGGGTCTGCCATCCTCGCGATTCCAGCGAAGAGCAGTCAACTTGTTGACATTGGCCCAACCAATGATAGCACGGGAACGAGTCATGTGATACAAATAGCTTTGTACGGTTGGTCACATGACATGAAAATGTCGGATGTAAAAACAGATTGACCATGGACACTGAAGTTGGTTCTTTTACTTAAAAGATTGTGAACTGTGTGTTTATTACATACATGATAGTGTTGTGTGAGCGTTCGCGAACACAAACCGTGTGTACACTCGCCCGCCATCGTCTCTGTGATAAAAGCCGGAACCAGTACAGTACGCGCAGTGAATGTGGTCATTGCCATTGCCTTAATTATTAATTTGGGCCTTCTTGGCAAGTTAAATATACTAACTAGTCACTCAATCATGACAATCACAATGGACGTATTCGACTGGGCCTCTATATAAGTATATTCGCATATCAAAATATTTCTTTACAAATTGCTATTCGACTGGGACCGGAAGTGGATTCCTATACGTATGAATCCAATGTGTCTTGTGGCTCCATCCCTCCATCCGTAAATCTTGCGGATAGAAAGGTCCCTGTCGAATAATGCCTCCAGTGGCAGTGTCAATTAATAGGTTCAAACTATTTCTAAGCAGATTTATTTAAATCACAGAAATTCCATAACTGATTATTCAAAGCTTTGCGTGAACCATGCTTTCGTTACTTCTGTACTTCCTATGTCTGTAAATTGCGAGGTTTAAACCTTACGGTAACGCTTGTGCCGTTGGGACTCAGGGATAATAAATATATTAATTTTTTTCCGTCTGTTTTTTAAATAGACATTTTCTTGTACAACCACACTTCTGTCGATTATTAGGTAAAAGGAGCAGCGTCGGTTACACTATTACTAACTAAACCACCATCCATGTGGACATGGAACGTAGATAGGTCTATCCGGCCTCTGGCTTAGGATTAAATATACCGAATAGAATATGCTTATGTTTGCCTAGGTATATCGAATTTACAATATATTTTAATAGCCTACCAATGAAAATATTAGACAGAAATGGGTCATACTTATCTACTTAAAAAATATATACATAGTTTCACTACACAATTAAAAGTTAGGTTGAAATATTTTAACATTTAAATGCTTATCCATCCCACTGATATGTGAAATTCTAAAATCGGAACAAGCAACGCAACATTCAAGTGAGGAGGGTGCTTTATTACTGCCCCAGTCAATATAATAACAAAATAAAGTTCACGACACGGGTCAATATGAACAGGATAAAACACAACCGTGTAGTTGACGCTATAGCCAAATTTCAATAATCCATTAAATCCTCCAAAAGTACAAATGTAATTACCTATTTTCGCATAACTCTATACCTTTTAACGCGCACCAACGGTTGGATGACATCGTTCACTGACACTGTAGTCGAGATATCGTACATGGGAACCTTGCATTGCAGTCCATCAAACGTTAATTTCTTTGTCGCCATTTTAAAATGTAATTAAAAACTCGTGTGATATTATAGCTGCTTAAATCTTTAATATGTATAAAACAAAATGTCTTGAACGTTGACTTATCAGAATGCACTTACAACGTTTAACTGTTATATTTAAACTTTGCTCATATGTTTAAGCTACATAAAATCTACAAGTAGATGTTTCCCTTTCTGGTGGTTATTAGCATTTTCTGTATATACTAAATAATTTATATTTTACCAACAGATCATAATATTTTCTATATAAGCGATAGTACAGTACTAATTAACCGTCTGGTGGATTGTTATCAAAGGTTGCCCCGGAATCAAGGTTTAACATCAAGATTACCATAAAAGAATTGTAGTTTCCTCTCATACAAGTTTAGTCCTTAATTCCGGTAAAATTACAGATTGCTTTGTACATTACTCATACTCCATCTGGCCTTGTTGTGAACACCTTTATCCCATGCAGACTCGTATGAGTTGAGGGCCACCACTCACAACTTATATTATTTGTTTGTTTCGTTTTGATTATTGTTGATATTTTAGTGTCCTTTCTACATATATATATATATATATATATATGTATATATATATATATATATATATATATGTATATATATATATATATATATATATATGTAAATGATTTATTAAAACATATCCATCTTCCTAATCTATAATTACAACTTAAAATAGGTAGTTTCACTTAAAAGCACAGACAGCTCACAAGTGCTGTGTTATGGTTATTAGGTGCACAGTTGTTTCCAATCGCTTTCGCGTTCTCTGCACCTATGAACCTATATAGAGTGAGAAGGTATTCACCTCTGTAAGTAGCTGTCCTACAACTGTGTTTAAAAAGAAAACAAACATACAATGACTGAGGTATGAGATCTGAAAAAAAAGAAGCAAGGAGCTACCTGTGTATTTGTTATTATAACACAACAAGGCAGTTGTACCCTTGAACAAACTACCACTACATGAGGACTATTTATACATTATGGTACATTGTATACAAAGGAGAATGTCTACAGGGCAAAATATACATTTCGTAACAGAACGTGGAGTAGTATAATTAACACATTGCATACATTCTTGTTTGATATTTCAGAGGATAGCACGCGATTGTTATGTAAGAAACGACGTTATGCTAATTCAATGATCATGACGTGTGCAAATGACGTGGACATAGCTAATTAATATTATTAATTACACTAACATTATAAAAACAAATGTTATCCCAAATGGATGCCTTATATATCTTAAATCCCAGTCACACTACAGCTTACAACGGTTTGCTACCACTTTGAAACCACTTTGGGCCAAAAAGCACATATCCTTGAGACCAAACCAATGGTCCCCGACCTCTGGCCGACCATTTTGGTCACACGATTTTTAGTGCAGTAGCTGCAACCTCCTTGCAACCGAAATGGTCGCAAGGAGGTCGCCAACCTCTGTGTGCCCACCCCTTTTTTTGTGGTCGCAAAGTGATCGCAAGCAGTAGTGTGACTGGGGTATTATGGACAGAACTTTGAACACCTTTCATTACCCCAACCCACACCATACGGAGCCTAATGAGTGAGATTGTTTATTTTTATATGTCCCATCTGCACTTGTTTATGTGGTGTTCTGTTGTAGTAATTATTATAACGCAATAGTCTACATGCGTGTAATATCCTAGTGCATGCCATGTACCTTGCTGTGTCGATGTGGGCGTCAACACACCTCTACCAATACGGATATTGCGAGTTCCGCTGGTCCCTTAGTGAGGACTGAAGCTGGTAGTAGAGACACCAAGTGCTATATTAAAACTAATGTAAACTATTTGCTAGAACAATTTCACTAGAAACAAAAATAATGGAAGTAATCCTACCAAGTGTGGTCATCAGGAGGCATGTGATTATAGGTGAAAAATGAGTTCAACAAGTTGGGCCGGGCCTATAGCAAAGGATAAGGCTAGGAGTGGTACCCAACTTTCTGTGTTTGAAGTTGTATAGTCAGATGGTTTTGAATTTCTGTCACTTGTTTAAATTTGCATAGTCAGATGGTTTTGAGTTTCTCTCATTTTCTGAGATAAACATATTAAGTTGATCATTATAATCGACCTTTCTTTAGTTTGAAATAGTTTTTATTTTAAATGGCTAACTTTTTAGATATTTGAAGTGCAAATGTGCTAAAGTAATTTGGGCAAGCTTGCTAAAACTCTAACACCATAGGATTCTGCAGTAACAGGTTCTATTAAATTGACTCAGTATTCCCTTCCATGTGGTGGCACATGTTTAATAAGTGCACCAGTATCTAAGTTAGACATGTAGAATCAAATCTAAATAATTGTTTTGGTTTTGAAAATTTGAAGTTTTCATCGAACCATGCAACTTTAAAATACATATATTATGTTGATCGTCATGATCTACCTTACCTTAGTTGGAAGTAACTGATTTAAAATGGCCAACTTGGGAGATATTTAAAGTGAAAACAGACCAAATTAATGGTGGCATGCTTCTCAAAACTCTGATCTCACAGGCTTCAGCAGTAACAGGTTCTATTTTGATTTAGCATTCACTTCGGTGAAGCAACACATGCTTAATAAGTGCATCAGTATCTAAGTTGTATATGTTGAATCAAATGTTGGTTGGTTGTTGGAGTTTTACGTCCTGGCAACATCTAAGGTCATATCAAGACGGGGAATCAAATGTAGATATGTGTATTAATTTCGAAAGTTGATGTTTTCATCGGATTATGCAGCTTTAATCTGAATCTGTGACCCGATGTGCTCGGTCTCAGCCTCAATTCTTCCTAAGACACCAACAGAACTCGGAATACCCGTATTGGGATTAAAGTTGCATAGTCCGATGGTTTAGAATTTCTGTATTTTTTCTTAGATAAATATATTAGATCAATAACTAGTATCTACTTTACATTAGTTTAAAGTTACTTTTATTTTAAATGGTAAACTTTTGAGATATTTTGAGTGCAAACATGGAAAATTAGTTTTGGCAAGCTTGCCGAAACTCTGGCACCATAGACTTCTGCAGTAACAGGTTCTGTTAAATTGACTCAGTATTGCCTTCTATGCAGAAACAAATGCTTAATAAGTACATCAGTATCTAAGTTAGATATGTCAAATCAAATCTAGATAATTGGTTTTGTTTTGAAAATTTGATATTTCATTGGACTATGCAGCTTTAAACCCCAAGACCAGCGCGTGTTATCATACTAGACTCAGTTGCCATGAAAATAACTTCTTTTTAGCCCATTACCATGCGTCTGTTTCCATACTGACCTTACCTTTACAGGGAATGTTCGTCTATCACATGAACAGGATGTGAGTACTTCAGTTTGAATGTGGTCATGAGCTATGACCATTATTGGTGTGTAACGAGTGTATACTGACCACAGCGTTTGCCTTGTCAAAGGGTCCAGGCAGGTTGTATACTCACTCACAGTGGGTTATACTCTTAAATACAATACCATACAATGCCGTTTTATAGCATTCCGTTTTAACAGATGTTCAGACTAAAAAAGGAGGATATATATATATAACACCGGTCAAATTGTACCCCAAAAAACAGATAAATATACATTGCATAAAGACACTCTAAATCGTGCGCATACCAGTATATATTAACTAGAATGTAGATTATACCATTGAAAACATGACAAACACATCTATTGTTGTACTACTACTAGTTAATCATACAGATATCGATCTTGTTAGAAAATGTATCGAAAACGATGAAACTGTATAATTACTTGTTGCAAACAAAGGTTGGCTAAACTATGACGGTGTTAACTAGGTTCTACTCACTTAGGTGCCAACCCCCTCCCCATCCCCCCCCCCCCCGCCAACCATACCTCATTTCACACAATTTATGTCACACAGAGTATGAACAAAGCTGAATGAATAGGCATGGGTGTTAAAATATGGCGGAACAAGCAGATTGTAGTTCTGGGCGATGTGCGGGTAGTTCACATAGAATCCACAAGGGGGCGCCACCGACCTGGTAGCAATGATGAAAAGAAGCAAGCGGTGGACATTTCAGAGGGACAATCATTCGGTTTCTTTCTCCAGCGAGATATCTTAAACCTATTTTCGTAAATGAGATCGGATTGCATGGTCGATAAGTCTATTTGGAGCGTAACAAAGAAGCATATTGTGTAATAATTACCGCGTTACTAATCTTAAGAACCAAATTAAATTCTGACTCATTGTGACCTTTTCTATTCAAAAACCAAAAAAACCTAAACAAATTCCACATATTAGAGATATACATTATCACATTGTTTAAAAAAAAAAAGCCAACCATTGCTACTTCTTATTGTAACTATTGGAGTCACATTGACGAGTTGTGCACACATTGCATACATACAGCCCATGTAATTGCCGTTAAATTGTAACTACAATCTACATATTAGGGCCTATAGATCCGTCGAAGAGGCACACTGACTAGCCTATAAAACCCAACAAAATGGCCAGCATTAGGTAGGTACAGTTCAAAGAATGTATTAACTGGTTCATAGCTGAACAATACCACAACAGATAGCCATAACAAGAGATGTAAAAAGTCGACAGACACTATGAATATATAACATCTTTCTCCTCTTTGGTGGAACATTTGGCTATATCTAAAACGTCACAACCAGTTGAGAAAATAAACCGTTTTCTTTTCTACCAGAGGGGAGGACAGACCCCGCACCTCACGTGATTAGCTACATGTTTTCAATAGTATCTACGTTCACGTATACTTTGTAGTATTGTCCTGCATCCATCTTCTTGCTAGCAGCGTTGATTGTACTTGGTAATTGATCCCCATAGCAATCGCCAGTCGCGATTGTTTGCTAGGTTATGTCGTACAAAATAGTTATGGCAGTAAGCAGCCAATGACATCTACTATCTTACACATATATTGTCGCCATCTAGAGGCAAACCTTGGCGTGAATTGTGGCTAGTGGCGCCACCTATTAGTAATAATGACGATGAGGATTATCACATTGTACACACGTTCGCGTTTTCATGCAAAATGGAATTATAACAGTTTGTTTAAAAATACAGGAACTGTCACCAAAATTAGTCAGAAACTGATCAGATTTAGGGAAATATTATGTGATAGGCTTCGAATTATTTGTTGTTGGTCAACATAACTTAAATCACGAAAGTGCAATTAGTTTACTCGAAATAGGATCCTAGCTCTACTGCACACACTTTCAATAACCACAATAGAATAAACATTTGCAGTTTCTGTTATAAAACTATCAATACGAGCTATTAATTATCTGATAACAGTCACGTGTCCGATTGCAACAGTGTGTTATCACATCAGATGTTCGGAACGCAGACCACTTTTCGTTTTTTTGTGTGTTATTTAACTATCAAGTTCTCTAAACGTCATGGCTACTGATTATGAGAATCACACAGTTTTGTTGATAATGATATGCTCTTGCCTCGACTCCGAGGGATTGACTTAATAGAAACTTAAAACCAAAGTTTCACGGACACTCTCCCCTGGTGATGAGCTTGAAATTGGCTACACAACACGAATCAAAATTCGCGATAGCAACATTAACGAAGCAGTTCCAACAAATGAAATGAACATTATAATATATACAATACTTGAGCTCCTATGTCAAATGAGAGTGTGTAGGCTGTGTAGGTTTACTTTTAATACACACTGACATATCATGGAGGAACAATAAAACAGGTTCATAACTATGACACACGGCTTGTTGTTGTAGAACTGACCGACACTACTCAGGCTAACAAGGAAATATCACAATAATCACAAAGCTCCTATAGATGAGTGAAACAAAGTCTACGTCCACAAAAACCTCCACTGATCGATGCCCTCCTTCCTCGATGAATTCTGTCACTGCTACCATCACTTTGTCTCAAACGAGGAGGGTTAGTAGAAAAGGGATTGGTTATCAAGTCCGCCAGGGCAAGATTAGTTCGCTAACTAGCCGTTGGTGGCGCGTGTGTAGAATCCGGCACGCAACCACGTGGTGTTCAACGGCAGTCTCCTTGCACGTGCAGGCACTCAAAAGCCTGTGTCCCCCCCCCCCCCCCCCCCCCCCCCCCCCCCCCCCCCCCATATCACATCGTCCACCAATACTGTCATCAAAACTCAGCTCTCCTTTTCTTCTGGGATATTATTTGTCCAGTCTCACAACTTCCATACCATCAACATAAAAGGGAGAGGAAAAGGAATGGAAAAGAAAATGGCGGGTGTGTGGATGTTTTGAGAAGAGCAGATTGTTGCATCGTACAAAATGTGTACCAAAGTGATGTGTGCTAGGAGGGGTTAATGCTGTGGGACCAGCAGTGTGCACGGCCTACCTCACACCCTGGCGCCATCTGGTGGGTAAAGCACCAACTTGTAATGCGCCGTGTGGAGGGCCGGAGCAGTCCGGGCCAAGCCATGGGCCGGGGACCAACAAGCAGGGGCCGTAAAGCAACAGATCGTGGTCGATCAGCGTTTTGTTCACTCCCTGCAAAGTGAGAATGAACATTTAGAAGAATATAAGACAACTTGCTACACCATGCATTCTTTCTGAGTTTGAAACAAAGAACTTACTTTTGTATTTAAAAATGTTATTTTGACTCAAAGTTTATTTCGATTTAAACATTTGAATTTTATTTTAATTTTGAAATTTTGCTACAAATTTTGATTTCATATTTAAACAATATTTTTAGGATAGACACTGTTGGATATAAGCTCAATAATTCGGTTTGTTTTGAAACACATTTATATTGACATTTATCTATGAAACACAGTCCAATGAACGGAGCAAGTACGGTCTACACCCACTAGCAAATGAGTTATTTCTAATAGTAATAGTAATATATAATTCCTCGTAAGTGAATCCATAATGCAACATTATATCTTACTTGATTTGTGTTTTGATCAGGGAAAACTAAATATAATACATATCGTACATTTATCGACACGAAGGTAACATGCTACATCACAACCTCAGTTAATTAGCATTTTAGACGTGAGGTGAAAGCACATATGTACAAAAATGGACCCAATTTAAACAAGAACAGTGAAATATCAGCCACATGCACGACTAAGTGTTATTTACGCACATGCAACACAGCCAGTTCAATTTGTTTGTAGTGTAAGGTCTACTTTTACTACACACATTTATGTGTATATAACTACACTGAAACCTCTCTAAATCGACAGACCATGGGACCGACTTTAAATGGTCCATTTAGGAAGGTGTTTAGGGAATTTGTCATTTTCTTACAATGGTATTGTATAGGCGATCGTTTGGGACCCAAATAAAGCGATCGATATAGGGGAGTGGTCGATCCGTTGAGGTAGTCGGTTAGAGAGATTTTACTCTATAACATTATGCATATATATATATATATATATATATATATATATATATATATATGTATATATATATATATATATATACTGTTGTTTTCCTGAGGTACAAGCCTCGGATAGTCATTGGCTAGGGCCCGCCCACCCAACCCTGACATGACTATTACATTAGCTTGTGCCGAAACGAAAACATAAGAGTATCCATCATCCAGATCATTTTTTATCCTAAATAAGTAGGTAAAGATTGTGGGATCCGGATGTGCTTCCTTCTCCCTAGCCCACGACTATCCAAGGCTTGTACCTCACGAACACAACAGTTATCCATCATCTGTACCCAGGTAAGACTCATATAACTATACTATACATCCACATATATATGTAACTTGCAACTATCAAAAATATGAGCATGCATCATATATAATATATGTACATATATATCCAACTATCTTCGATGGCTGCATATAAATATATACTCATAGTCATATCAATCAATCAATCAATAGTTCCATCCTCTAGTCGAGGGTTGGATGCAATGGTTCTCCACTTGTCCCGATGTTGTGCTGTTCTGATAGACTGTGAATAATTCAAGCCTGTCCACTGTGAAATATTTGTAAACCATGATGTTCTTGGTCTCCCTCTCCCTCTGCTGCCATTCACCTTCCCTTCCAACAATGTACGGTATATTGAACTCTGACGAATGATGTGGCCAAAATAAATAAGTTTCTTTGTCTGTATAGTGGCAAACAAGCTTTTCTTATTTTTAATTTTTCTGAGAACTTCTTTGTTGGTGATCTTCTTTGTCCATGATATTTTCATCATCCTTCGATAAGTCCACATCTCAAATGCTGCTAAACGTTTGTACATTTTCTTAGAGATTGTCCATGTCTCTGCCCCATACATTAGAGTAGACCACACATAACACTGAAGAATACGCTTCCTTGTTTGTATTAATATCTTACTTGATGTTAACACTCTATACATTTTGGAGAATGTTGTTCGGGCTATTGTTATCCTTCTTTTAATTTCTTCCTCACATCTCCCATCATTTGTAATCTTTTGTCCGAGATATATGAATTCGGATACTTGTTCTATGTTTGTGCCATCTATGGTTATATTGACATTTGGTTTATCTGTCTTTTTACTTATAACCATTGTTTTGGTCTTCCTGGCATTCATCTTCATGTTGAATAGTATTCCAGCTTTATTGATTCTATTCACTATATCTTGTAGGTTTTTCTCACTGTCTGCTAGTATTACACTGTCATCGGCATATCTAAGATTGTTGACGTTCATGCCACCTATTGTCACTCCCTTGCAATCTTCAATGTGTCTGAAAATCATCTCTGTGTACAGGTTAAATAGACATGGTGACAATACACACCCCTGTCGAACTCCTCGTTTAATCATAACTTCATCCGATAGGCCCTGCTCCATTTTTATAAATGCACGTTGTGTCCAGTATAAGTTCACAATTAGTTTAATGTCTTTGCCATTGACACCAATATCTTGTAAACATTTGATTAACAGTTCATGATTGACTCGGTCGAAGGCCTTCTCATAGTCAATAAAGCAGGCATAAACATCCTGGTTCACTTCACAATAACGTTCACAAATCATTCTCATATTGAAAATCCCTTCACGTGTACCTCTTCCAGATATAAACCCACTTTGTACGTTACTGATTTGTTCTTCAATTTTCTGTCTGTTTCTCAGTAAAATTATTTTCAGGATCATCTTCAACATATGACTCATCAGGCTTAGTGTTCTGTACTCAGTACACAATGTTGGTTTTAGCTTCTTTGGGAGTCGTACAAATATGGATTCATTCATATTCAATGGTATAAATCCAGTCTCATAGATGTCAGTTACTAGCTTATGAATGATTTGAATCCCACTTCATCTAGTCCTTTTATCATTTCTGATGTTATCTGGTCACTTCCAGGAGCCTTACCTGCCTTTAGATCATTGATAGCCTTCTCAACCTCTGATACTAATATAATATTCCCATCTTCTTTCTCAATTGTGGGTGGGTTCCCTCTGTCATCATTGTATAGTTCGTTTACATATTCTTCCCATCTGGACTTTATTTCATCTTCTTCAAAGAGCATTTTGCCGTCTTTGTTCTTGATACATTTACTGCTTCTCTGTCTGTATCCTTGACCTGTTATCTCTTTCACTTTCTTGTGCATCTCTCTTGAACGATGTTGAGACTCAAGTTGTTCCACTACTTCACACTTCTTATTCCACCATTCATCTTTAGCTTTTTTGCATTCATCTTCTATTTCATTCTTCAGGTGTTTGTATTTAGGTGGATCAGTGGTTTTCACTTTCTTCCTTTCTGCCATCTTTTCTAGTATGGTTTGCGTCATCCATGATTGCTTTGTCTCTCGTTTTTTATTTGGTAACACCTCCTCTGCTGACTTGACCATGCTTTCTCTGAGAGCTTCCCATTCCATTTCAATGTTGTTATACTCTCTCTGAGGAGTTTCTTCATTCATCAGTACACTGAATTTGTTATGAACAGAGACATTATACTTAGTTCTGTATTTTGCATCTTTTAACATGTTCATATCCATTTGAATGTTGTTTTTAATTTTGTTCTGCTGTTTCAATTTCACTACCATACTGATTACTACTGGATTATGATCCGAACATATGTCAGCACCTGGATATGTCCTTGCCTGTTTGATACAATTTCGATATCGTTGGTTGACAAGAATGTAATCGATCTGGTTCCGACATACATCACCAGGGCTCTTCCATGTATATAGTCTTCTCTTTGGATGTTCAAATAAGGTGTTAGCAATTACTAGTTTTGATGTCAAACAGAAATTTATCAAGTATTCACCACGATCATTTCTCTCACCTAAGCCAAATCTTCCTGTTACTGGATATTCATGTTGTTCTCCAACTTTCGCATTCCAATCGCCCATAACAATTGTTATTTCTCCAGACTTGGTGTATTCCATTACCTTTTTGATGCTGTCATAGAACTCGTTGACTTCTTCATCATCGTGATCTGAGGTTGGTGCATAAACTTGCAGAATGTTTATATTGAACGGTTTTCCCCTCAGCTTCATCATAATAATTCTGTCAGATACTGGCCAGAATCCAATCATTGTGGCGGCAATGGACTTCTTCATCATAATTCCAACGCCATACTGATGTTTTTCATCTCCAGAATATATCATATCTACCTCACTATCACCTATCCTCCCGTCACCCGTCCATCTCGTCTCAGCTATACCTAGGATGTCAAGGTTTAGCGCTGTCATTTCCACTTTCAGGTTGTCATATCGGCCTGGTTTGTACAATGTTCGTACATTCCATGTACCAATCTTTAGCACCTTTCCTCCAGTTTTCAGTTGCCTGACATCAGATGCATACCTTCCTATTTTAGGCTTTATATATGCATATATATTGCTGTGTATACACGTATATGTATGTATTATATGCAACAATAAAACAACATCCAATGACCACTTCAAGGCAGGGATATATCAATACTTGAATGCTGTTTAATGGGGTTCGCTGGAATCATATTCATTATCGAGACAGACTGGTATAGTCAGTTTCATTTGTCCAATTAATATAATAATACTGTGGGTAAATCTCCAGTTACCGTAAGCTACACAATGGGCGTGTATTATTAATATGATTGATCTCACCCGCTGGTTTATATATATATATATATATATATATATATATATATAATCTTTTTAAACAGCATATGAAGTATAAGCTGAGGTGAAGCTGCACAAAGGCGTCAAATTCGTCAAAGCGCTCACCTAGATTTGTTTCTACATGCACAACCAACTTAAACACTGGTGCACTCATTGAACATTCATTGTAGTTAGGTGCTCTTGTGTTATTTTGTGTTGCCCTTAAACAGGAAACCAAGGCCTATGCCTAGCATTTCAATATGTACGTGAATATTAATTAAGCATGTTTTCACTTGAAATATCTCCAAAGTTAAAATTACATGGCCCGAGGGTTTTAAGTTTCTGCCATTATTTTGTTTAAATAAAAATATATATTTAGCTTGATCGGTATAATCTACACTGCATTAGTCTGAAGTTACTTATTTTAAATGACTAACTTTGGGAATATCTGAAGTGTAAACATGCTAAATTAATGTTGATGTCCACATCAAAATTTGGACACCATAGGCTTCAGCAATAACATATTCTATTACATGGACTTAGCATTCCCCTCTATGTAGAAACGAGTGCATAATAATTGCATCTGTATCTAGGTTAGATATATATATATATATATATATATATATATATATATATATATATATATAGATTTAAATCTAGATAAGTATTTTGGTTTCATCAGACTGCAGCTTTTGCCCTTTAAAATAAAAGCTACTTTAAACTACAGTTAAATAGTCAGTAGCAATCGGCTTGATATATTTATCTAAAGTATATGGCCGAGACTCAAACCCATCGGATTATGCGACTTTAATGTACAGACACACAAAGGCAGTCACATGTTGACAATACACAATTAACAACAGTACCATGCAACTACTCTGTGTAAGACGTTCAGTAATACATAGCCACAAACACAGTCACACAAATACCATTATAATATGTACAGCTAAAAGCAGTGGTATATATATATATGTATATATATATATATATATATATATATATATATATGAGTCAGCCTCACGAAAACGGGCCAATCGGTGGTCAAGTGAAGATGTCGGCATCGCAATTCTTAAAAGTGTAGTGCATTTCTTTGTTTCATATTCAATTATACTAGAAAAAATCAGGTTGTTTTATTTTCTCGACCTTTACATTCAGGATAAATTTAATGACTTTCTAACACCTCTGTAAATGCTAAATCCTAATTATCCTGATCGACGCCGACATCAAATGATCGACGCTGACAACTTTAATAGATGTCGGCATCGCAATTCTTAAAGTCTCATACATTTCTTTGTTTTATATTATATTATCCTAGAAACAAATCAGGTTGTTGTACTTTCTCGACCTTTACATTCAGGATAAATTTAAAGGCTTTCCAACACCTATGTCAATGCTAAATTATAATTATACCGATCGACGCAGACATCCAAGGTCGACGCCGACAAAATCCACCAATTGGCCTCTTTTCGTGATCCTGACCCGTATATATATATATACTATCGCTTTATATGTATATATATAGTTATAGATATATATAGTTATACATATAAAGCAATAGTATATATATATTCATATAAAGCAATAGTATATACATATACAGTAAAACCTCTAACTGACCACCTCCACAGATCGATCTCTCCCCTATATCGATCGTTTTATTTAAGTCCAAAACGATCGCCCATACAATACCCTCGTAATGATAAAAACTAAATAAAACTCCCTAAACCTCCCACATCCCTAAATTGACCATTTAAAGAGATTTTACTATATATATATATATATATATATATATATATATATATATATATATATATATATATATTGTTTGTCTGTACATCTATGCGATTTTTAAAGGCCAGACACATAGCTATAAGGTATTATCCAAGCTATATCCACACAGCTATGAGGAATGCGATGTGTGGTGAGCATTATGGGTGGTGGGTGGGGGCTTGTTTGTGTATCTGTTTGCTAAATGCCATGTATTATTCAACACAAAAATTACTCGTATGAAATCTATTGCAAATGAACAGGTAGTATAAGTCTACAAATGCAAAAAAAAGAAAGAAAAAGAAATCCCCCAAAGACCGAGAATAAACAGATGTGAAACCTGACAGTAACAATACATGTGCAGATTTACGGTAGACCGAAATATTTTTTTTTTAAATCACTAATGCCGGTAAAAACACTCTACCCCCCACCCCACCAACGCAATTTCTGGTAGAATAATGCACATATAGAACCACATTGACACGGCTTGAAGATTTACAAGAGCGAACGTAAAAAATAGATTCCTATGTGGTGAGTAAAATGGCTGACAAAGAAGGCAAGCAGGCTAGATTTGTTCAGGATAAGAATGTGCACTATACGGACATTTAGAGTTAGACTACCGTTTATTGCGCAATATCAATTTCAGACACTTGAGGATGATATCCGCAAAAAGCTCGTATTGATATCGGCAATGGCCCCCCGTTACGGCCCAAAATTGATGTTGTGCAATAAACTTGAATATAAAGAGAGAGAGCTGCTTACAATTTAGTCACAATAACATCTCCATTCGCGCCTTCAGCACCAGTTTCCACCTCCCTTTCGACGTCTGCACCACACCGTTCCGGATCCGGCACTTCCGGTTCCGGTTCAGACACGGCGTCCTTCTGTCCATCCTCTCCATTCGCACTGTCTGCGCCCGCACCACCTGCGGCCGCCTGAGATGGGGGCGTCTGCTCCACATCCACTTCCGGTTCGGAACTCTCCACCACCACCGGCACAGAGGTGGGTTGCTCTTCCGGTTCCTCTTTGACAACCGGTGCAGGTTGGGATGGCGGTTCGGGTTTGTCTACTGCTGATGCTGCTGCTGGTGCTGCTGCTTCTGCTGCTTCCGCTTTGGGTCTGTCTGTGGTTGGTGAGGTCACTGACACGGCGGAAGAGCTGGCTGGGTCTGTGGTTGTGGAAGGCTTGTCCCCAGAAGGTGTGGGAAGGGGTGACGACACCGGGGGTGTCTCCACCACTTCGGCTGTTTTCGCTTTGAATTCCTCCTCCAGTTTGTTCAACTTGGCAGCGTGCTCATGCTGGAGATCGTCGTCCCGCTGTAACATGTGGAAGGAGCAATTAGTCAGTGCTAATGGAGCCGCAAAAACCCTGGCGGTATCAAACCAATGATTTAAATAACAATGCTTGACACTTCCTAGTCTGGCGCTCAGCATTACTAGGATAGCGCAAGGAACAAACATACTGATCGCTTCAATGGCTGGAAGACCAATGCCCCGGCGCTGCCAAAATATGTATTCAGATGAATAAAATATTTACCAAAAAAACAAATAGGGGAATGCGGAAAACCAATTTCTCTTGCTTAAAGGTTGCATAGTCCAATGGTTTTGAGTTTCTGCCAATTTTTTAAAACAAATTAAAACTATGATAGCAAAGGATCCAGCAGTAACATGTTCTATTAAATTAACTTAATATTCCTTTTTATACACCAACAAATGCTTAGTAAGTGCATTATCAGAAGTGAAACTCCATTTCTTGTTCTCGCTTTCCCTTTCCCCCCTTGTTGTTGTTCTTCTTCTTCTTCTTCGTCTTCTTCTTTTATTTCTAGATTCAGCCCAAAAGAAGGCTGATATAAGACCTCATCAACAATCTTTGACTAAATTTAATCATTAATTTGCGCCCGCCCCAAAAGCAGAACCTAGAGTGGCTGAAAAAGTGGGTGGGGGGAAATATACCGACTATTTATGTGAAGCTGCTGATATCTGGTATAGTTGAAGAGAAACTTCTTGAAAAATATTCTGATTTACGGCATATGGGGGAATGCAAATGTTCTATTATTAAACAGGTGTACGTGACCAAGCACATGTATGTATATATATGTAGGTGCTGGTGGTGCCTGAGTGCTGGCAGGGCTGGGTGTAACCGCACTCAGGGCCTACCCCCTCCCCCTCTGCTGGTTAGGATCACCACACTCAGGGTCAATGTTGGTGGTGGCCAGGGGGGCCACCCAGCTTGGTGGGGGTGGGCAGACCACTGGTAGCCATAGGGACCAGGAATGCTGGATCCCTATTGGTAGGGCCAAGAATACTTGTTTCCCATTAGGGGAAAGGGGTGGGGTGATACTCTACAATGAAATAACATAATAAACCAGAGGGCTTGACTCTCTCTCTTCCTTTACACTTTATACTCTTCCTTTCTCTTTGTCTGTATTGATTTCACTATAGCCTGCATACACAACCACATATTCGAGTCTTTACATTCTGTTTCTCCGAAAGCTATAATCAAGGATATGAGCAGAAAGCCAGCTGAATCCATATCGATATACCAATCAAGCTTACCCGCCTTATTAGCTAAATATGATAGTTTACCATATATGATTATTGTTAACATTGTTGCTGTTATTATTACTACTCCAATTAAATTATTCAATATTATATGACCGTCCTTATCTTGTTATCTTTCTCATAGCTTCGGTGAAAGAGAAGTTCGCCCTCAACTAGTGTTTGTGCACCCCTCAAATGTTATTGGTTGACTTCTATTGTTATGAATGAGCGTGTGCTCATTCGGGGGTCATTGCAGGGCACGCGGCCCCCCCCTCCACACCGCATGCCACGCACACCCACCCCCAACCCCTCACAGTGGTGCCAATGGCCGCCGACCGCACTCATGCCCCATGCCCCCACCGACGCCGATACCTGAGCATGGGGGGCTGGGGGAGACCGACCAACCGCCTGCGGCACTGCTCCGCCTTTGGTCGACACCACCGGTGAAAGAGAAGACCCATACGATGTCTAGGCATCCTCATAGATGCCTCACCATGCCGGCCGACAAGACATGCCGATCACAATACGCATCGTACGCTCCACTGCAGCCTGCACACACATCACCAATAAGCAGCTGAAGTCGCTCCTGGGCAAGCTCCTCCACCTCTCCAAATGTGTCCAACCCGCCAGGCTCTTCGTTGGCCGCCTACTCCAGGCCCTCAGGGGACTATCCGACACCAGGGCCCCCATCACTCATGAGATGAGGGCTGACCTAGCCTGGTTCCCAGCCTTTCCCGAAGGCTGGAACAGGGACGCTATAATCCCACCCAACGACCCCAGCAGGGAGATCGTCATCGACGCCTGCCTTGGCGGCATCAGGGGGGCCGACGATACATATGCCTACTCAATGCCCCTCCATTAGGGCTACTGCCAAGATGGAGACAGCATAACACAGATAGAGGCCCTCAATGTACTCGTCGCTCTCCACACCCTCGTCCGCCTCGACGACAGCGGCAGTCACATAGCCATAAGATGTGACAACATGGCGTGGTACACGTGCTATCCACCAGCAGGGGCCATGGCCCCTGCCTCCTTGACATAGCCAGGGCAGCCTGGATGTTCCAGGCCATCTCGAACATCCGCATCACCCTCCACCACATACCCGGTGAACTCAATGTCATAGCTGATGCCCTAAGCAGGGCGCACATAAGCGCCAGCCATAGATGCACTGCCATAAGCATATGCATAAATAATCGCCTCACCCCTGTCAGACCAGCCCTCCTCGAGTATGCTCCCCTCTAACCTCTATCTGTTTACAGGGACCGAGTACAGGGCGCTCATCCAAGCGGCGACGGCAGGCAGAGGCGAGGGCCCTGGGATCGTGGGCAAACTACAACCCCACAATCAAACACTACAAGGTGCACTGCGACAGGTACGCGGTGCCATCCATGTCCCCAACACCACTCGAACTCAGATGCTGGATAGAAGAGCAGGCGGCCCGAGTGTGCCCATCATATGTGGCGAACTCGGTGTCGCACCTCAGTCTCTTCTTCAAACTCAGGAGGCCAAGACCGACCCCATCGACCACATAACGGTGCACCTTGCCATGGATGCCCTCAGGAGGTCCAAGGAACACAGGCCCAAGCAGCCCCAGCATGCCCCAGTCCAGGTTATCCACCAAGCGGTCATCAACCTCAAGTCCGACCCCCCGGGCACGGTGATGGTGTTCGCAGTCCTGGTCATGTTCTTCACCGGGGCCAGGCAGTCTGAGGTTGCTCCCAGATCAGCAGCGACCTTCGACCCGACGCGCGACACAACCAGGGACGACATGTGGGAACAGGCGGGGGCACTGCACATCAACCAGAAGTGGGCCAAAAATATTCAGGCAAACAACCAGTCCCTGGTGTTGGCCCCCGGCCCTGACACTCGCTTCTGCCCGGACACCGCATATTGCAAGGTCCTCCGGCTCGCCCCCACCTCGGTGCCCCACCAGCTCCTCCTGCTATTCCCGGCCGATGCGCAGCCGATGACCATCCCATACCTTGCCAGGAGGTGGCATGAGGTCCAGCAGGCCCACTCAACGGACCCGCCATTCACCCTACATGCCATCCGGAGGGCCGCTGCCACTGTGGCCTTCGCCTCAGGAAGCTCTGAGCTGGAGGTCCAGCGCTTCAGCGGGTGAGCCTCCCATGCCCACAAGTGCTACATCAACACAAACGACTCTCGCAAAGTCAACGCTGTGCTAGTGCAGGGAATGACAAAATAACACCTACCACAAACTCACAACATTGGCTTGGCCGAAATTTTAAACCATATTATATGACTCATAAATTAATTTAATTAGCTTAATTAACAATTATTTAATTAATTGATCACACATTTATTATTCATAATTGAAATGTATTACTCATAATTAACTAACTACTGCTACCCACTAGTTGCTTTGTCTTCACCTCACCTCACCTTGCTCACATGTCGCACTTCACTCATACCACTCCCATCTCTCCGACTCTGATCACCACATGATATTGTTCCTTGCAGCTCTCAGATTGCCGGCTGACCATAAACCACAAATGTAAAGCCCCCGGGGGCTGCCCGGAATAAAGCCATGTTATCCCAACTTATGTCTCCTCATCCTGTGTGCCATTGCTGGTGAGCAACATGATGGAATAAAATCACATATACCTTTTGGCGTTCCTCCTCCATCTGTTTCTTTATTTCCTCATATCTTTGTTCGACCTCCTCCTTCCGCTTTTCGAGGATGTCTCGCAACTGTGAAGAATTTCTTGGTTAATTTAAAGTAATACTAACGCATGTGCTGTATGAGTGCATATACCAAGAACAATGATTCCAAGGTTTATATTGGTATAACCCTACATTTACACATATTTATTTGTCAGCAATGCAACGGGGTAGAAGCAGCGCAATATATATAGATATGTGTGTTTCGAGTTGCGCTGGTACCTCATGAATCACAGCTACAGCTTACATTATCCAGTGGATTGCTTGTTGGAGTTTCACGTCCTGGCAATATCTAAGGTCATATCAGGATGGATACCGACTTATGACAGTGTACACTTATGGCGACTTCATAGTGCTGCCCCACAGGGAGGCGAGGCTACCAGTGCAATGCTCTGATATCCCACTCAGACACATTATCCTGACACTGAGCCAACCAGTCCTTGCCCTGCCCTAATAATGCCGGGCGCCTGGCTAGAAAGTGACAAGTATAAATTTTATAAGTCATTGGTTTGACTCGACCAGGAACTAAACTCCCGACCTTCTGCACGCGAGACCCGCGCTCTACCGATTCGGCCACCGCGCCCGGTCACGAAGGGTGAAGAGAGGTGCTTGTCATATTCCCATTGGCTAGGCTGGGAAAGTGAATAAAAGAGCGCCATAGCGAATCAGCGCTAATTTACGAAGGCGGAGTCATTATGTGATAGTGGTAGTCTTTAATCAGTGAAGGACAAAGGGGGTCGGTACAGCATCAGGTGGTGCTTCAGAGAGGTTACCAGATCGTCATTAGGTCAAATCTCGATGTTATGAGTTTGTGTTATTGTCCCGGGTCAGAGGTCAGCTGGTGGGCGGGACCCGAACCCTCAACCCTACCGGTGTTGGTCTTCTTCAAAGGTGTGGGTGGGCGGGGAAATTCGGATCGGTCTTCCGTTGACTGCTGGAGGAACGGTTGTGGTGGTTTGAACCCGGGAGGGGGTGGTCACGTGGCTTTGGCGTGGGTGGGGGAGGGTCGGGTCACGCCGGGTGCCCCTGGAGGCGGTGGTGGAGTTACTCGGGGAGAACCGCTAGGTGGCAGGGGAGGGCAGGATGGGTGGGGCTCTCGGTTAGGTGGCGCCACCAGTGTGTCGTGGTGTCTGGTTCTCCGCCCCGTAAATTACACATGTTACGGATAACATGCACAATCTGGATACACCTGTATATGGTGTATAATGAAGGATATGGGTGGGAGGGGCACTGACCTCAACTTCCGGTATGTAAGCTGAGGCTGCGACCCGACATGTTGGGTTGCAAATAGTCCTTCCGAGGGACCACCGGATACCCATATTGATTCGTTATATTACACACCGTGTATCCAAATTACCTGATTCTACGATTACAAACCTATTAAACGAAACGGTATTTAAAGGTCTAAACGCACGAACAGGAATTTGTTTTGAATGGAATGGAACATCATTATGAAAGAAAGTTTATGCGACAAGGACACACAGGACAAGCCAAGAACTTAATATGAACTGGGTTGGTTAAAGTTGCGTAATCTGATGTTTTTGGTCTTCTGGTGTATTTTAAGAATGAGTATATTAGTTTGATTGTAGTTTACATACCTTTTGTCTTTCTTGTACAGCTAAATTGATATGCTTTTGTTGAGCTTCTCTCTTTATTCTGAAAATATTGGAATTATATTACAGTAAAACCTCTTTAAATTGACCGACCTTGGGACTGACATTAGATGGTCCATTTACGGAAGTGGTCTGTTTACCGAGTTTTAACAAAATCGTTACAATGATATTGTATGGGCAATCGTTTGGGACCCAAATAAAGCGATCAATATAGGGGAGTGGTCGTCTCTGGAGGGGGTCGGTTAGAGTTTTTAGTGTAAATAGATTTATGGCCTGTGTTAAATTGGACACTCGCAGATTCAATTTTATTTAACCATTGGATATAGTAGGTTTGATTTCATTGGCATTCCCCTACCAGTTGATCTTCCTGCCCATGCACACATATGAATCACTACAAATTAACAATCGCCAACTAACAAATGTATCATAGCAATTTGACAGTTTAACAAATAACATCAAGATAAACTGTGAGGTAGAAAATTACATGGTATGCATGCAGACGATACCGGATATAATTGAACATTTATAAGATAATTAATATGACGCATGGGGAAGGGGTTCCATAGTGTGTGACACAGTAAATATACATAGACATATATACATAAGTGTATATCATGCTATGCGAAACGCATGAGTCATTAAGGCTCAAGACACCTGGTCTGAGGATGTGAGAGGAGTTGAGGTGAGGTATAATGGTTACTACTTTAGAGCAAATCAAGATTAGAACCTATGAAGACCGGGTTGCAGACATGACATCAACAGCTTGAATTTACTAGAACTTGCGAATGTTATAATTGTTTTGGAATTTGTGTAGACTCTGCATTTAATTCACTACCCAACTAACTGTAACAGAAATCAAGGCTGCTTTTTGTACTCCTATTTAAACCTCATAGGAAAATGTACTTATTATTAGTACATATAACTATTTTACTCTTGTTTATTCTAGTATTTGGTGATTTCTAACTTAAGTATGACAAATTCCTTCCAGGGTTCCTTACCTTTGGAGTTCATTCTTGTCTTTGTGCTTTTTAGCAAGGCTTTTCATTTCCTCTCTGTTTTGCGCATCCAGTTTCTTCTTCAAGTCCGTGACCTCCTTGTCATGAATACTGTCCAGCATCTTCAGCTGACCCTCGCGGCTGTAGGTGAAATGATGAATACTAAGTGGGTACTAACCAATAGATATCACGGAAAGCGATAATAAACCATGTTAAGGTTGCATAACCCAATGACCATGAATCTTTGCTCTATTTCTTTTGATATATAAATCTATTTTTCATAGAAAGATAATTGTATTTATTTATTAGCGGCACAGCTCCAATATGGCCTCACATTGCTGTTTTTTCAGATCCCGATGCTGGAGGGAAACAACAAGAGCTACAATGATTGACATTATTGCAAAGCAGCGAATGTGTAGGCCTAATATCTGATTAGTATCACATTACCTGGGAACAACATCTGTGTCTGGAATGTATTTATTTATTTTAATATATATATATATATTTATTTTAATAGATAAATGTATTATTTAAAATAAATAAATGTATTTATTTAGTTTTTGCATTGATATATGTATGCTTTCATATCAGGACAGGTACCGACTTGTGACTGCGCACTCATGGCGAATTTATAGTACTGCCCCACTGGAAGACCGAGCCACTGGCACCATGACCTGATATCCTATTTGGTCACATTATCCCCTCACCGAGCCAACCAGTCCTACTAATGCAGAATGCCTGGCTAGCAAGTGACAAGTAGTAATTTTGTAAGTCATTAGTTTGACTCCACCGGGAATCGAACTCACAGTCTTCCGCACGGGAAACCTCCACTCTACTGATTCGGCACCGCGTCCAGTGGGTCCTTCACTATATATATTCCTCCAGTGTGTGACATGAGGGGGGCACCCACCCGGCAATTTACCCGACAGCTGGGGGGGGGGGGGGCGCTCCACCAATGCGCAAGAGGAAATATAGGATGTACATGTTACCCTTGTATTTATACTCGTATAAAGCATTTTACATCACATAAGTTTGTAATTTAGATCTCAGAACTATGGTCTCATTGATCCAACCAAACCACTAGTACCAACTTACTACGTAAATGGGGGTTTGTGGGGGTGGGATTGAGGGGTTAAGTCCAATATCTTAGTGAGAAGGTGAAGGTCGTTCAACTAACCTGTGTGCAGCGAGAGAAACGAGAACGTCGTGGATTTGTGGGTAGTACTTGTTGTGCATATCCAGTTCAGCTTTACACTGGGCACGGCACAGCTCCAATATGGCATCACATTGCTGTTTTTTCAGATCCTGATGCTGGAAGGAAACAACAAGAGCTATAACTGATTGACATTGTTGCTAAGCAGCGAATGTGTAGGCCTAATATCCGATTAGTAGCGCTTTACATGGGAACAACATCTGTGTCTAGAAATAAGTAATATAACTAGGCTCTGGGCTGTGAGAAGTACCCACAGTACAAAAACATTTTCCCCTATACGTTTGCTGCAAATAAATTATACAATGAAATTATATATATATACACGCACACATATATTTGTCTAACCAACATCTGTGTCTGGAAATAAGTAATAGAACTAGGCTCTGGGCTGTGAGAAGTATTCCAAAGTACAAGTCTAAGCTGGGCCACTTGGCTAGTGACCTTCATGAGTGAGAACTGAGTTTGGATGTCACATCACCATTCTAGGTCACTGAAGTCAGCACAAGTTGGCACCATGCACCACCAGTGGGAAAGCTGGGAACTACTGCAACACGGCATGCACCACCTGGTGTTGAGATCGGTGTAACAGTCCACCACACTAGTTCCATGACCAGGATGGGAACCTGGGTTGTATCACTATCAGAAGAAGTAGGCCCTACTAACCGCTATCCGGTCATGGCTCATCACACTATCTAGCCACGTACCTTGCGACCGTGCTCCGACATCAGATTTGACATTTCATCCTCGTTCTTCTGGGTGATCTCACTGGTCGAGCCATACTTGGACGCCCGCTTCATAGATTTGCGCTGCGTCTTCTCTATAGACCCTTTGGTTTTGTTCTGAGCCAACAAGAGCTTCTCTTCTTGAAGCTCGTGAAGCTCCTGCATGTGATTGCGGGCCTGTGGGCAAGTGTAGGGAAATGGGAGATAATTAGGGAGAGAGGAGCGGTGTCGGCGATGGAGTCGGTGAAGCATGCGCAAGGACTGGACTGGACTATTATGTTCAACTACGTACACGTGACGTTCAGAGCCTGAGTGGCCACATCATGCAGAAAATGACAACCAAGACGATAGAGGTCAACAACATCGTCATTTCCAGAAGATAAGCGCCGAACGGTAAACCGAGACAAACGGAATAAAAAGTATCTTGTTATGGCAAAATCAAAGGAGTTAAAAAAATGTAGATGAATAGATTATGCAAATGAATGACACAGCACATGGTAGACAACTTAGTATTGTAGTTGACATGTTAACAGCACAACATCATGCCGTAGACGTAATGAAGCACATGACTTACAAACTTTTGCAGAGAGAGAGAAACAAATGCTTTGTGATTCAAGCACTGTGAGTATATCGATGGATTTGTTTTAATTGGTTTAAATACATTTAATTTGTATTATTAGAATATGTTTTTGCATAGCTTGTGATTAGTTATACGAAAATAAAATATATGCACATATTGCCTTTAATGTTTAAAGATATTATGTTTGTTTGTTCTGACGACAAAGGTGTAGCACATTAGACATAGGACTGTAGCTAGGTATTTTTGCATAAGGGTTTAGATTTTGTTGTTTAAAATCTTTGTTCGGGGAGACGCTTTGTTTACCGAGGTCAGATGAGACTGTCTCAAAAGGTGCTAACCAATATGGGACAAAACCTTGTCCATTGTAAAGATCAACACACTATCTGCTTATGCATTTGCTCAGGATAAACTGATTTGTTTTTTATATGGTGTTTCATAATCCCAATAGAATACATATTGATTTGAAGCAAATGTCCTTGTGTTTTCAGTGTAACCGTTTCTGTGCTGTTTTGTGTCAATCGTTACAATGGACAAAAAAAGAAGAGTTATCACCTTTTGAGACAGGCTCAGATACATTCTTGGAACGAACGAGTGCCAAAGGTATGAGTCATGAGGGGGTTGGGGGACTACGGGTATTCCCCCCAACCAGGAAATTAGGAAATTTAGAGCCTTTAAAATGATATTTTTCAGCCATTTTAGGGAGTTTACATCCTGGGTGTATTTCTTTTTTTTAAGGGGGGATGGGGGGGGGGGAGGACTTCCCCTTGACCCCCGCTAGCTACGGCCATGGACATAAGCAAGAACAGGAACAGTGGTAGACAGCAAAAGAGCACGCATGGTGGATAGAAAGGCTTAGCGCAGCTGGGCCTGTCTCTGGAAAGCCTGCAAGTGTTAGTTCAAATAAGTAAGCATGTGAGATTGCGAGGCACCGTGTAAGATTGTACAGGTTAGTCCACGATGGCTGTGAGTCATACATTGACAGAGTATGTGTTATATCACAGCTCTTGTAGATATATATCGTTATATATAGTTGATCTACTCGCTTTATTGCTGCATGGATACATCGATTTAAAATTTATTCATGTGTATATATATATATATTTTAGCGGAGTGAAACTTCAGCTAAATACAATGGAACTTCTTTTATTGTACACAAGCTGTCTGCAGGCTTGGACAGATTAAGGATTAACTATCATGCCATTCTCAACGTTATCATTAGTAAGTATATAAACCCACTTCTCGAATCTCATTGGCAAGCACAGAAAAGCTGGATAAAATTATGCCATGCTTTATTTCAGCTATCTTTTATTTAATTTAAGGGACTATATTAAGTAAATTATTATTATTATTATTATAAAACTGGTTTAAAAAAAGAAGAAAATATTTTAGAAAAATAAATTGCAAACTCTCCATAATAAATACTGTTACTGTTCGATTGCTGTGAATCACTTGTCCGATTGCTGAACGCTGAACAAACAATGCGCAATAGTTACTTGGCTGTCTGGTTGATCGGATCGACCAGAGCACTCCCAACACTCGGTGAGTCGGGAGGAGCATAACCAGTCGAACCAGCCCGGCTGTGGCTGCCGCTGAAAGCGTCAACACTCGGACCAATTAGACAACGTGACACGCCGGGACCAGCTTCCCTCTCCCCAACAGGCTGCCTGCACAACGCACAATCATACCCCCGCCCCCTAACTTCAATACTCATTCTGTTCTGGCTTGTTTTATATTTATTTTAAATATGTTATTATAAGCCTGCATTAACTTACACGTCTCACATTATGTATCCTATTACATATCTCGCCAATAACTTTATATTAGAAATGCAATATTATTATTATTAGTAGTAGTAGTAGTAGCATTTGATTATCATCATCAGCATAGTCGAAATCAGAATTCCGGCAACCTTATGTAGGTAGCTTTCTAATGCACTAGACCTATAGCTATTATACAATCCTGCAATAGCTACCTTGCTGGCAATGCATTTGTTATCGCATCAATTAATATATATATATCAAATCTGCCAAAAATAACTTGACACACCCAATTCCACTGCCTTGTTCTAAGCAGGGGGTTAGTTAATTGCTGCTCATTTCTACTCGATGCAAATCGATTGTATTACTATGAACCTGTAATAAACCAACAACTTAAACAGTCCAGGAAAGTACATAGGAAGGCGAAGGATGAATATGAACAGAGCAGAATAACATTTTTGACATGGTATGTAAATATATTTGTTAAACAGATGCAAATGTGTGCATTGATATGTGATGTGTGCCAATCCTTATTGTATTAAACATGAGAAATACGTTGTGGGTAGACAGAATGTGAGGTACATAATGTAAAGGTGATCCTGATCTATAATATCCATATCACACAACAATGCAGCTTAGACGTGTAAAAGCGACACTAATGAATGGTGTCGTGTCACTCAGTTGCAACTATTTCAACATTGCGAGAGAAAACATAGTTCCCTCCAGAATACACAATGAGCAAGTTACATAGCCTACGCCAATTCACACTATTCATGTGCGACCTAATTAGGCATCAGAACGAGGCTGGGTAAGTGTCGGTATTGGAAATGGCCATAAGACACTACTGTGTGCCGATGTGTATGAACTACTACATAAATTACAGGAGTAAAATTTGAAGAAATTAACTTTTGAAACTATCAAAATCATTTTTGCTTACATTTTATCTATTTATTGGTCAATTTTGATGAAGATTGAGTGATGATCAGATGCATTTCAGTAGGCAATGTCAACAAAGTCACTCACCTTGGCTGCCAATCTTTTCTTAAATTCAAAATTGCATAACATTCTTAATATAGATATATTTTAAAATATATTTTAGCCCTTTTAAAGCTTTTATTAATTTGTAATTACTAAGACTAGTTCTTTAACTGTGTTACACAGATAACTACGCTGACTGGGCTGCATGGTACATGATACCACCATAAATATGCAGATTTGAAGTTGACAGTACCATTGTAGTTAAAGAATAGGAAAAGAACCATGCAAGGGTCACCCAATCTTCGTGAAAATTGGCCAATAGATAGAAAATAGGTATGCAAAGATAAATATTGTAGTTTCAAAAATGAATACCCTCAAATTTGAGTGATTTCGACAGGTATTGGTCGACAAAAAAGTATTTGCATTACTTTTCATACAGCGGCGCCTCGCAGATGCTTACTTGGCCTCAGTCTGGTTTCAACATGGCTGCGGTGTGAATAGTGTGAATTGTGCTGCAAGCTGTGTATTATAGATAGATGCAACAGAAACCCCCGCCCAACATGAGATCATACTTTAAATGTGCAATAGCGATTTATTACAAACATGCCAGTCTCGTCAATCTAACCATCACTACCACATTCCACGTATTGCCCACATGTATGGCACAGAGCATCTGCTCCGGTGAACAAGATTCAATCAATTTTGAATATTGTTACCACAATCATGTTCAAGTGTTTTCTACGTGTTGTGCTTATGCGTGGTTGTGGATTGAAAACTGTCAACATGAGGCATCCCCCGTATCCTATATGCTTACGTATTAGGACAATGCATTACCTCCAAAAATGACATCAACATGAACATAGTTACCAATCACTGTACTCATAACCAATATATGTACGTCACAGCTGTGGCAGAGGGTCTTTCTGTGGTATATTATTAATAGTATTATTAAATAATAGACTGCATCACCATTCCAGTGGCGCGGTGCATTGTGGGATGTGTAGAAGAAAAACAATCCCATGAGAAGCACATGGCACATGCTACTACACTGGGTGCAGCTATGAAATGTACTAGTTTCAGCTCATCTCAGCTCGTTTGAAACATAGAATACCAACTAAAAAGATATATATAATAAATTAAGATTTTAATCTTTTATCCAGCATTGCATTTACATCAATATAATCAGTACATCTTAGGCCATGTACATTTAGATTTAGACAAATCTGTGTTAGAGCCATAGCCAGAGTCAGTTTTACTTATTTTATTAATGTTTTTATTTATATCCTATGGTTAAAGCTGCATAGTCCAATGAAATATCAAATTTTCAAAACCAACCCAATTATCTGGATTTTATTTTACATATCTAACTTAGATACTGATGCACTTAATAAGCATTATTTTCTGCATAGAAGGCAATACTGAGTCAATTCAACAGAACCTGTTACTGCAGAAGTGTATGGCAGAGTTTTGGCAAGCTGGGCAAAACTAATTTTCCATGTTTGCACTCAAAATATCGAAAAAGTTTACCATTTAAAAAGTAACTTTGAACTCATGTAAAGTAGATACTAGTGATTGATCTAATATATTTATCTCAGAAAAAAAATAGAAATTCAAAACCATCAGACTATGCAACTTTAATGACATATGTAGAACTAGAAAATGAGTAGGGTTAATCAGATATTAGTTATATATTTCTCTGAAACAAGTGTATGTTGACACATTTGGCATTTTAATATTTAGAACAAGAATTAATAATGGTGATGTGGTTATCAGCCTTAAAGTGACTGATTGTTTTGTGTGGAATTGTATGTTTCTTAGCTCAACGTGTTTAACTATGGCTAGTTTTGTCTTAGTTATATTCATCAGATCATTATATTGCATGTGTACACACATGTTTATGCCAAATTGTTATGTATTTCTATTCATTTTGAATAAAATCGAAGTTTTGCCCTACGCTTATCGGAAAACTCAATGGCCAGACGCATTTGCTTTGCTGTCAACGCCGTTTTCAGCGCATGGCCAGTCGGAACGGTGATTTTGTCTATAGCCACCCTAATAACTTCATCAGCCCTGCCATAGGTCTCAGAGAACTATACACATGAGTTGCAGTGAGACATACTTTTGCATTTCTGGGAGACAACCGCCAAACCTTTTGAACTAAAAAAAAAACAATAACGAAAAAGAAGCTGAACAATGACTGAACTATTAGAAGAATCTAAACTGTCATTGACGGATAGCACACTTTCCAGATACGCTTAGTATTTAATTTTTTTTAAACTATTTAATAAAAAGGTAAGTAAACCTAAAAACACTACTTGTAATTATTGTAACGACACCTAAGACACGTAAGCCCACGTCACATATTTGAAGAAGGGATGAGTCATATGATGTAATCATATATGATGATATGTCAATATGGACATACGCAAATAAATAAACAAATAAATAAATGTATACTGTAAATGTGAGAAGTAAAAGTCAAGGTCTCCCTGCGTCACGGGTGACCCTAGGGCCGCGTTCAGGGTACGTCTCGGCAATGTCGCGGCGATGCTTTTTGGCCTATTTGCGTTCAGGGTGCGTCGCTGAGACATCTCGGCGACGCCTCCCTTTTCAGATAGGAGACAAAAAGTGCCTAAAAAATGGCCGCCGTCTCCAGTGGTTTCAGCCTATCACAGCACAGCTTACCCATTGCAAATGGCCACCGCCTATGGGGGCGGCCATTTTTGAGACAACCTTCAGACTGGTGTGACGTCATGCCCATCTCCGAGGCACCGCCGAGACGGACTATGAACACTGCCCTGGTGTATGTGTTAGTGTTAAGGGTGCACATGTTGGTGATAACCTCCGTGTAACATGCACTAAGTCAGTAAGTGGTTCGGTGTATTTGCTAATCGCTAACGACGTGGTGCTGGTGCTGGTCTGTGTGTGTGCCAAGTACTGTTGCAACCCATCGTCCACGGTGCTACAGAAGGAACTGGCGGCGAAGCTAGGGAATGCATTGAGCGCGTGGGTTCTCTCTCTTTGATTTTCCGTGGGTGCTGGGGGGTGGCTGGCTTTAATTAAACATGGTAGATATATTCTTCTCGGAGATGAGTGAACAACGTAGCAGTAGATAAACGGCAGGGGGCGGAGCAGGGTGGCAGAGTGTAGGGTGGGGTAGGGTGGGGTTGGGGAGTCTGGATGGGGGCGTGGCATTGGTGTTTGAAAATACACAGAGAATAGACTACATCACGGTTCCAGCGGCGCGGTGCATTGTGGGATGTGTCAGAGCAAAACAACCCCCCCAAAAGCACATGGCACATGCTAATACACTGGGTGCAGCAATGAAATGTGCTAGTTTCAGCTCATCTCAGCTCTTCTTTGAAACATAGAATACTAACTAAAAATATATATATAATAAATTAAGATATTAATCTTTTATCCAGCATTGCATTTACATCAATATAATCAGCACATCTTATGCCATGTGCATTTAGATTTAGAAAGATCTAGGCACTCAGACTAGTGTTAGAGCCACAGCCAGAGTACTCAATGCATTGTCAATGGTAGTGAGTAATCTCCATACAGAAAAAGTAAAATATTGCTAAAACCACACCACCTAGACACAAACCGCTTGGAACACATACAGAAAACAGGTTTAACAAAAAGATTATATTAAATTGATATGGTTAGGGTTTGGGATTTCTATTAGTTTTGAATAAAACTGACATTTTTCAATGTGCGTATAGGCAAACTCAATGGCCGTACGCCTTTGCTTTGCTCCCAAGGCCGTTTTCGGCGCATGCGCAGTCGGAACCGTGATGTAGTCTATTACTAACTTACGTGCGGGGGTGGGGGATGGGGGTGGGGGATGGGGGTGGGGGTGGGGGCGGGGTGGCGCTACGCATCGCTTACAACTTGCACTCGATCTGACGGGAAATTAAATCTCTTTTAATAATAATAATAATAATAATAATAACAATACAAACCAAAATCCAGTATGGGTAATTTTGTGTTGGATAAATTCTCTTAATATGCACATCGTCTTTGCTTCTAAATTAGATCTGACCAGACAGACATGAGGAAATATGAATTCCATATGCATTGAGTCTATTGCTAAATGGTAACTACATTTATTTAAAAAAACAAAAAAGATAGCCGTGAGGATTACTATGAGTGAACAGAAAATATATGTATTAATAATATATTTTGATTAAGGTAAGCAAGGGGAAAAAAGAGGGGAAAATGTCGAATACATATTCCAAGTAGGGCATGCTGCAATACTAGTTTTGCATTTAGGACCATATATATAGGTAAGCTTTATAAAACATGACATGACTGTTATATAATTCTACTTGGCGACCGAAGAAGGAAGATAAAAAAATCGAATGCACGTGCGTTATTTGAAATAACAGTTCCAACTATCGCTACCAATAGCTTTCCCTATAGTTAAGCCTACATGTTATGTACAATAAGCCTAAGAGTTATTCCAATCCACATACATGTATACTAAATTGTTCCCAATTCATTGGATTTTCCTTTAAGAAGTGCTTTGTGAGTTTGTTAAGCTATTGGCAGTGATCCCTGAATCTAACTGTGACACAACACATCCTACAACAACTCAACGTGATCAAAGATGGGGCAGAGAGGAGGAGGTGGGTTGGATGGGTAAGAAAAGTAAAGTGAATAAAAAAATATAAATATTGCTTCTATTTTATTTTGCTGGTTAATATTTTACTATTACATTTATGATTTCATGTGATTAAAAAAAATATAAGGAATTCATCGGTTTACTGTTCGAGTTAGACAGATTCTAAGTGCATATCTGGCGACGGCCGGCGCGCCTAGACCTACTCACTCTCCGAGAACTTCTGAAACCACAGAGAAAGTCCTGTACTCTGAGTCGAGACTGAGGCTGAGCCTCGTTCCCGTCGTCGTCGGGGGGAGGCCGTCGAAAGGCAAGCGTCTTTGGGGGCACAAACATGACAGCATCAACGGAATGAGTAAAGGTGGTTAAAAGTAATAGCAAACTAGAGGGGTCAGAAACAAATGGGGGAAGAGCAGTGTATCGTGTGAATTGTCCCGGGGGGGGGGGGGGGGGGGAGGTGTTAGCTTGGCTCAACAGTGACTGGGATTGGTTTTAAACATGCGTTATTTATTAGGACAAATAAGCAGCACATTAAATAGGGATGGCGTGGAAGGGGCTGTCATATGATATATTTTATATATTATATATATGGTATATATTATATATATTATATATATGATATATATTATATATATGATATATTATATATATAATATATATTATATATATAATATCTATTATATATATTATATATATATTATGTTGAAGTGGCTTTTGTATATTGTTGTCGGTTATATACTATCCATTTTAATTCAGCATTAGTGTCGCAATCAGAAATTATAACGAGGAAATTATGTCGGAAACCTTGTTTGGAAATTAGGTCTAATTATAGAATGGCATGGATTTTATGTACTTTAAAAAGAAGACAAGAAACTGAATGAGTGTTTGATTTATATCGGGATTGCTTATATTGAGCATAATTGCTTAAGTAAAAGAGTGTTTGTACACATACCCAAAAGGGAAAGTTTACCTGTCTTAGCGTGAGAAAGTAGGAATGATATAAAGATTACTAATCCATGCATACAGCTAGCAAATCAACATATTAGCTTGAGCTAATATATCGCATTATACAAGAATGTGATATTAGCAGGCATTACTAATGGGCTATACAGTAAATGTATTTAATTACACGATGCTCAGCTTTGATTAAAATGTGGGTATGGTTGACACAATTCAGAACCAACATTAGGAAAGCACAACTTCCCAGTAGTTCTCCTGCATAGAATCGATTAAGTAAGCTTGTAAACAAATACTGTCATAGAAGTAAAATAAATAACATACATGAATGAATGAATGGATGAATAAATAAATAGATAAATAAGTTTACCGGACACATTTTGTCATTCAATGTCACGGATCCTGGAGATAAAAGTCACTTATCTAGATGTCAGTGGTGAGATAATGATTTTCTCTAATGACCAACCCATGACAAGAGGACTATTAGTATTACATAGCCTTGGTTTTGTACGTTAGTTCATATTAAAGTTGAACTTAGTTTACCTGCTCCAACTTAAAGCTGCATAGTCTGATGAAGTATCAAATTTTCAAAACTAAAACAATTATCTAGATTTGATTTTACATATCTAACTGAGATACTGGTGCACTTATTAAGCATTTGTTTCTGTGTAGAAGGCAATACTGAGTCAATTTAACAGAACCTGTTACTGCAGAATTCTATGGTGTCAGAGTTTTGGCCAGTTTGCCAAGACTAATTTTCCATGTTTGCACTCAAAATATCTCAAAAGTTTACCACTTAAAATAAAAGTAACTTTGAACTAATGTAAATAAAGTAGATACTAGTGATCGATCTAATATATTTATCTTGGAAAAAATAGAGAAATTCAAAACCATCAGACTATGCAACTTTAAAGCAATACCAAAATACTCAGTGAAAGCCACAGGTTTGTATTCTTGAGGCCAAGGCTATTTAATTGATTCATTGTTTGCACAGTTTCCTAGTTTGTGAGTGTTTTAATTTAAAGAATTAATTTATATATATTTAGTTCAATATAATATACATAGATTCTTTAGGCAACTATACATAACTGATCAAATATTCTATTCCAGCAAAAGAGCGAGGAGACGAGAGGTAGTGGTGTATGATTAAACTATGTATTGGCATATCAGATGTTCCAATAGACGATTTTCACCATCAACCCGCCCTCTGATGGAAAGAAGTGAACTGCAGTGAATAACAACCACTGCATTGCATGCTCTGTGGAAAATGTCTAATAGAGGATTTCCACCACCAACCCACCCTCTGGTGGTAGTAGGAACAATTAATATTGTGGGTGCAGAAAAGGTCTGTTAATCAAATATGGTCAATTACAACGCACTCTTTCCCCATTTAACTGAACTATCTCATTATTCGGCTATAGAGTTAGGCTAGGCGAAATCCCAGCCGGTGTTGCGGTTTCCCAGGGACACCAGTTTGCTAGGGACACATTGCTTCTGCGTATGCGTCGAAATCGAACAGCATCGTCACTAACCTTATAAATTTAATATAATGTTTCTGGTCAAGATGTTTTCTATATGTGTACCAAACGATTTGTTTCTAGGTGGTGTTGTTTTAGAGATATTTAACTTTTCCTGTATTTTATGTATGAAGATTGCTCACGGCCATTGACAATGCCTTGAGTTGGACGGTACGCGCAGTGAAAAACATTAGTTTTATTCAAAATTGATAGAAATCAAGAACCCTAACCTTATCAATTTAATATAATCTTAATGGTAAAGATGTTTTCTATATGTGTACAAAGCGATTTGTTTCTAGGTGGTGTAATTTTAGAGATATTTGATTTTTTCTTTATGAAGATTTGCTCACGGCCGTTGACAATGCATTTGAATGGAAGTGTCCCTGGCAAACTGGTGTCCCTCGGAATCCACAACACCGGATCAATTTAAATCCCGCCGACCCCTTTACATAATAGCAATTTTAAAGAACAGGTAAAAACACTGCACTAAGTTTCATACCATATGTCGGTCCTTTGTTTGTTGGTGTTTTATGCCCTAGCAACATCTAAGCTCAGTTTTGTGATCAATTGAATGACAAATTGTCGTAACCAAATGGGAAACAAATATAGGCCTACAATCACCCACACATTCTTGAATCAACTCATAACCCTCTTGACAATATCCCCTCACAAATCCCCACAACAACTGCAAGCCCACTTCAAATTTGGACAAAAGGGCATAAGAAACAGTTTTGTTTGTGTGTGTGTGGTTTGGCCTTACTGGCGCAGCTCTTGTCAGTACATCCATGCCGCCAACACACCAACGCAACAAGTGGCGAAGCCCAGCAGCGCCTTGTGTTGGTTTCAATATTATGACATCTGCTGCGGCAATATAGTTAGTGTAACAAATATGTAGTGTCGAGTAATTACTTATATATCTGAGGCAAAGCTGACAGTACAGGAAAACCTCTCTAACCGACCACCTCCACAGATGGACCACTCCCCTATATCAATCACTGTATTTGGCTCCCAAACGATTGCCCATACAATACCAGTGTAACAAAATCAAAAACTCCCTAAACCGACCACCTCCTTAAATGGACCATTTAAAGTGGGTCCCATGGTCGGGCGATTTAGATCGGTTTTACTGTATCCAGTAGTTCCCCCATCCAAAGAAAAACAAAGAAACAAACAACCCAAACCACAAAACACATCGAGATATTCAGCCATGCTGCATCTGCATGGTTACTCTTTTCAGGTGAAAATAAATAAACTTAATCCGAATAAATAAGAAATCCATAAAGCTGGGATATATTTTACTAATAATTTATATATACATATATTAAAAAGCCAGGTAAATGGGGTATTATGTTAAGAAAGAGAAACAATAAATACAAAGCCCGGCAAAAGAATCTAGAAACTCCTATTGGCTAGTCCTAATTGTGATAATGACAAGATCGCATGTCTAACACTACTGACACACCTATTTACTATTTACCACACATCTGTAGATTATTTTCTTTCCACAGAAAGGCTAGTATTCTATTCGCGACACTGCATCAGACGCGCATGCGTGTACCTACCTTGTCCTGCTTTTTGCGCAGTGCCTCCACCTCCTTTTCTAGCTTCTGCACCAGCTTAATATACTGTTTTTGTTCCTTCAGGGTGCTCAGAGACGCCGCCTCGACCACATCCGGGTCTGTTTGGGAAGCAGCAGCCAATCAGAAGTCAGTATTCCAGACAGTGTCAACCGCATCAGGAAACCAACCACACTCTGCATACACAATGAACCAAACAGAGGGCACATATCCCTCACCACCAACAGTGTGCACTAATGTGCACTGATGTGGTAGGGCCAGATGGAAATTGGAATAATAATTAATAACTTTAAGGTTTATAAACATTGAACCATTTTCTCAGTGATTTCCAGTTTTACCCGAGTGTGGACACCTAGTCAATTGAACCTCCTTTGTTTGAAGCTAATTAATTCAATTTTTCAATTCAATACTTTATTTCAGACTCAGCATTATGGCAGTTGGTCCATATAGTGTGTACATATAAAAATAAATGTGAATAACATACAAGTAACAGTAGGAATACTATAGTGTGAATAATAATTAAGACATTTGATGAGGAAGGTTGCATTGAATGACTAAATTAAAACATGCACGCCTATATAGCCTATAGCCTATGCACAATGCTTAGCATGTCCATTATATTATATCAAAGACCCTATAATACTAAGACGGCTCACTCCCTATCTCTCCCATGGTAATGTAAAATTTGCAGTGCCACCTTGTGGTGGGTTTGATTAGCCAGGCTGCTGGTTTGTGTTTCACATGTAAACACATACAATTATATTATACATGAGATAGGTAAGTATGAATACACATCAATATGAAATTGCTATGAACAAATACACATCATCATCGCCATCATCACACATCTTTCACATTCATATATACATTTATAGATATAATATAGCACCTGTTTAACCAAGAGTACAGCCAGCGCACCAAGTGGTGGGTTTGATCATTTTGATTACACAGTACAGGATGAGTGAGCCGTCTTAGTATTATAGGGTCTTTGATTATATCCATTATGCATACACATTATGTATATTCTATAGGGTTTCTGGGTAGATTAAATATTTTAGGAATCGGTTACGTAAGGGATGTTGAATAGTGCTGAGAATATCGCAAAATTATGTATATTTTAAAATAGATTGAGATTCAGTGTATTGAAAGCTAGCATCGTTCCATAATATGCATATTTAAATATATATACATATATAAATATATATACATATACAAATATATACACATAAATATATATACATATCTAGATATATATACATATAAATATATACACGTATATAAATATATATAAACCTATAAATATATGTACATATATAAATATATTTACATATATAAATATTATACATATACAAATATACATACATATATACATATGTAAATATATATAAATATATATATAAATATATATAATGTATAGATATATATCCATATATAAATATATGTATACATATTTAAATATATATACATACATAACTATTATATATATATATATATATATATATATATAAAGGTCACTGCGACAGAAGGTAACAAATCATGAGTTGGCTATTTACTGACTCCAATTCAGTAAATAGCAAATGCGGACAGTAATAAATACAATACAACCTGTATGTGGTTCCGTTATTTATATTATTATAATTGCTATTATAATACACATATATATATATCTATATACATAAACATAATCTTGTTGCTGAGAAACATTTTCACGTTACCGACTCAATACATGGCTCTAATTGGAGAAAAAATGAAATGGTTCCAATTAGAAATGTACTATATATATTTATAGATAATTAAGAGGCTTAAATAAATATGGGGACTACTTTGAATATATACAGAGAGCGAGAGAGGTACACTACAACAAGTCCATTAGCACACAGAAAACGCATATAGAACGGACTTGGATCGAGTGCGTGTTTGAGGAACAATAGCAGAAGATAGCTGCAGATGGACATTATATGCAAAAGTAGCTTCTTGGCATATAATATATATTATATATATATGTGCATGTGTTCAATGTAATAGAATGTGAGCAGGCTGGGCTGTCTCAGCGTGTTTCATGTCGCATCATTACTACAGCATACTTAGGCCTTGTGTTCACCAGAAACAAAACCAAAAACCAACGATCGTACTTCTATGAGTATGATGCGTAATTTCCAAGAAAGCCAAGTCGCACAACAAAAAAAGAAGGTGACCAGAGACTAGCCACGTCTGGACATAGGCTGTAGTCTATACGCCTTAAGGACGATTGGAATAGTAACTCCCTATTTAATATGAGTCTGCTGTAGTCTATGTGCCTTAAGGACGAATTTAATATGAGTCTTAAGTTATCATATTAATATATGTACATTTAATACAATGCTATCACCAATAGGAGCCATTCTAATGCGCTGTGTGATACAACCACAGAATGCTATATTTACAACTTTGTTTTAAAAAAAAGCCTATGGATGCAGAAATGTCATTTGACCACAAAAAAGTAACCTCTAGATTAAGCTAACGAGATGCTTTCAAAGGGGGAGGGGTGAATTCGTTCAACAATATATTAGTGAGCTATGTCATGGACAGTTATACGTTAATCATGCTGGTGTTCTCTGTGGCAAAGTGGTTAGAGTCTCTGACTTTTTTCTAGGTTGGACTCCTAATCTAAAGATCGGTGGTTCGATTCCCCATACCATCACCTCTGTCATTCTGGATTTCCACCACCATGTTTAACTTACAGCGTCATCAAAGGCCGGTTGCTCTCATACCATGTCTATGTGGTGTGGGAGGTTAAAAATCCCTTGGATCCATAAAGGTGTCTAATGGTGAAAATACGACTTTCAGACTTATCCATGATAGGCAGTATAAATCTTCAAGAAGAACAATTATTATTATTTCTCCACTACTGACTTAGCAGGTTATGAGCCTGCATCAGGATATCTGGAATACCTCATATTTCCCAGGTGATCACCCATCTGATTATTGACGAGGTTCAAATGTTGCTTAACATTAGTGATGGAAAGAAAACAGGTGTTTCAGGCCATACTTATGACAAGCTCTCTTGGCCACTGAGGCCACATTCAAATTAATGGCACTTGACCAAAAGAAATGGCAGTCAATTGAATACAGGGTTGCCAACATTGGAAAATGAAAAACCGTTAGATCTTGTATTGTGGGGGGGGGGGGGGGACCTGGGGGTATTCCCCCATACAAAATTGAAAATCTTAGATGCTCGATGGTGCATTTTGGACTCAATAATCCGTAAGATTTATATACTTTTACTAAATGAAAAACCGGAAGATTGGCATACAGTGATGATGGGGACATAAAATCTTGTACACCTTACGGCGATACTGTAAGAGTTGGCAACTCTATGAATAGTCCCGTGAAAAACCAATAACAAAGGCAATGCATGCTGGACCTGCGACGTGAGAACTAGTATTGTTTTCTATTATAACCCCCCACCCCCTCAAATAAAAAGGATCCTTCACAACTAAACAAGACTGGCAGCTGAATCGTGAACTGTTTCTGGGATAAGACCACGGCTGAATTAATTCCTATTGTTTTCTCTTATTACAACTCCTTTCCCCCAAATAAAAAATAAAACAGACCCCTAACTAAACAACACTGGCACTACTGGCAGTTGAGTCTGTGAACTCTTTCTGGGATAACTCCATGGCTGATTTAATTCCGAGCGCATCCTCTGTATTGGCACCACCGTCTTACCTTTTAATCGCGTTGTCTGTGTTACATCAATTTTCTGAGGTTTTGAAGGACCATTAGCATCTGAGCTGATTGCATGCGCTGGACTCCCAGGTAGACTCGTGCTTTTGGGTGCAGTGGCCGTCACAGTCGGCCCTGTACGTTGAACAAACACACATGCGACGACTCACATTGAGTAACGATACGACTGAGTGGACTATATTAGAGGTAGTCTATCAGACGCAGGGCCAAGTGACAACTCCTGTGTCTGTGCACCAGTGGAGACTTGTCTGGGAAATTCGTTGCAGCATGACCACACACATATCTATATAGTATATGTGTATATGTATTACATAATTTATTATGTGGATATAAATAACGGCAACCCCTTAATGTTTCTCTCTAACCATCTTAACCTCCATGATATTCACTGCGATGCAGGCATTCTCTCCTCCCCGCCTCCTCTACATCGTGAGCCAACAATCATTCTGCTCACTTTCAAAACTATGTATGTTATATATTATGCTATGTATAAAGCATTATGTGAGTATAAAGGCGCCGAAAGGAATTATTTGTCACTTATTATATTGTACCGATTATTGCATACTGCCTCCTGCCCATGCTCATGACTGGTGGCACCACCACTGCCGCCCTCGCACCTACCAGGCGCTGGAAACCTCACTCGCATGGGAGGATTCTTATATTGATATAATATCATTATACATATTATATATATTTTAATTTATTATGGCTATATAACTTTAGAATGCAGTTATCCTGTGCTTGCCTTGTAAAAACGCCAACGACAAAGAGTGTGGATGTTTTGTATGCTGTTAAGCTCGAGCGACCTGGAGTTCGCCAGGTTTGCATTAAGCCAAGCTAGCACTATATTGAGGTATACACGTGGGAGCGCGAGACATGCTCTCACTGACTCAGGGTAAATTATTATCCAATATTTATTTACTCGGTTCAGGAATTGATCCCACTCCATGTATAAATTTGGTAATTAATTCGATTTATTTTCTTGCTCGGTTTAGGAAATGATTTAAAGCATTCCATTGCTATATCAATGGATGATTATTATGGCATTGTATGAGTCTTAAATTGGTAATGCTGCAACTTCATTCGAGATACAGTCTTTGTTATAGCGTACATCCGTTTTCGTATAACATATGTGCACAGTTTACAAAGCATGATTGAATGAGACCCTACAAGAAAGGTCAATATGAGATTAGTGGTATACAGTATAGGAACTGTGAGGCTAAGTTGAAGACATCAAACCATCACTAACCACCCAGCCACCAAAGAAAGCATTAATACATTGTCGCCTGCTCAATGAAATTATCAACTGATATAAAGCAAAATATTTATTGTTAAAAAAGTAAATGCTGTCTGCTTAAAAAGATTGTCGCTTGTTGTAAAGCAAACTATATTAACATATATTACTAAATGCTTAATTGTCGTATGCTCAAAGACATTGTCATCTCTGTAAAGCAAACTATCTAGTATATAAAACTAATGAATATTTGTCGTCTGTTGGAAGACATTTTCATCTGTTGCAAAACAAACTATATGTATGTATGTATATATTTCTAAATATGTAATTGTCGTCTGATCAAATACATTATTGTCTGTTGTAAAGCAAACTATATAAATATATATTACTAAATAGGTAATTGTTGTCTGCTCAAAGACATTTTCGTTTGTTGTAAAGACAAATATATAATAAAAAATATTAATAAGCAAAGAGTTACGTCATTTTTGATCTCAGTCATATAGTCGACATCCATTTAAATTGCGCGGAAGCTATGTTACAGAAAATGTAGACGACAATGTGGAAAAAAGTGTTCGCTTCTTGGTGTCTGGGTCTATAGTGGAAAACAAAAGGGTCAATGTGCAACGAACTCGTGAGCGTGTGATTAAGCAAGCGGCGTGCCATATAAAAAATCTAAAGCACATACACTTTTAATAGTAGTTATAAAGGAAATAAATATTGACAAGGGAATAAAGAAAACCAAACCACATGCAACGTTTTACTGTTAGAAAGCATATATATATATATACAATGTGAAAAAACATCTAATAATGTATGCATGAATGAGATAGTAAATGCATAATGGGGTTACCACGAGACTGGGCGTGCTATTGTGTTGAATGGGGTATGTGATGCGTAAACACTCTTAATTGCATAATACTTGTGGTATACAAACTATATTAAAAGAAACCATGGAGAGGATTAAAAACAAAAAAAGGCACACACAAACAACTGAATCATTCGCAGGGTGTATCTACAAACCATTTAATCGTGAGTTGGCCGCAATGAGGCCATTCTCGGCCACAGCAGTTGACACGGATGACTGCATTCGTGACATCGGGGGAACAGAACCTGACAAAAATCCACCTCGACCGTGTCAACGAAGGCAAATAAACAAGTCGCGACGAGGCAAATTATGTTGGGCTAAATCTTAAGCCGTGTTCACACGGGCAATGTAAATCGATTCGTAGAAAGCGACTTGCCTAGTTCGATTCACATTTCCTGTGTGAACGGGCGTCTGAGTCGAATTAGGGCTGAATCGATTTCTGTGATCCGGATACTGTAAACCGTTTACGTGAGGCGATTTCTCTGATTCGATTTATTTTGCCCGTGTGGATGCACTGAGGCGGATTAAGCACCTCACACGCATGCGCAGTCGACACCTCAGTTTGTTGACTTTCCGGTCGATCAAAAGCGCATATTATATAATTTAGTCTATTAAACCGCTAGCTGTGCACAGATATTTTTTTCATCATTTATTTTTAGGGTTTCACTGCCCAGCAGAAGTTTTGACTGTTCCAAACCAATACGATTCATTAAATACATATCTAGGTCGAATCCACTCTCTCGTGGTGGCGCTGGTCAGACTGGACTTGCTCATGCGCAGATATCGACTTCTGGCTCAAGTAGTGCCCGTGTGAACGGGCAGCTAATTCGACTCCTGCTATCCGCCTTGGCTGAATCGCTTTAGATTTTGCCCGTGTGAACACGGCTATAGAATGGACATGCGATTTGGTGGACAGGGGGTGAAAAAAGGAAGGAAAGTGGAATCAAAACAACACCAAACGGAAAAGCTATTCCTCAATCCCCCAGTGTCAAGTAAAGCAACTTATATTATATTATAGTAGGCACGACCATGACATACAGCTTAGTATATCACAGCATACACCCCAGGGAGAATTTGGAGATTATTTAGTAACACTGTCATGAGTATTTATTGAACTTGTTTGTCTATTTTGCTTTTAAGTGTATAATATGTCTGTTTTGATTCTATTGCTTTGGGTTTGCTGTGAACATTATCTGGCTAAAAACTGTTGAACTGTTCAAACAATACTTATTTAAATTAATCATGATATAATAGTGACATATAAAGCATCATTAGAGATCCACTGAAAGACCGGTCTGCTGGCACCATGGTTCATATTGCTGCGGCAATATGGGTAATTCGAAACTGAGGTGGACACCTCCCCCCCCCCCCCCCCCCCGCCCTCTCCTCTCCTCCTCCTGCCTCCCTAACCTCTTCCCACCTCTCCTCCACTCCCTTTCCCCTCCCACCTCCAGGTGGCGCCACCGCCGCCCTCCCCTGCTTCCTCCTCCCCCTCCCACTTCCTCCAGGTGGCGGCACCGGCACTGACCGCTGGTGCCGCTGCTGGTCCCCTGCCTTCCCCTACTTCCCTTCCGCTCCCGTCTCACTCTGCCACTTCTCCACTACACGCCTGACCACCAACACCTATTTTCCACCAGCCCGCCCGACCCCACACTATCATAAGGGTTGAGGCCCGGGTCACCCAGAGACTTCCTTATGTACCTTACACTTGATTACTTACTATTTAACATTACTGCTTATTTCGATGACTTATTACTACTTGAACTTTTGACCTCAGAAGTCACTTACTGCTTTGTTGACATTCGCTTATTACTAGATTAACCTTATTGATGTTACTCCACCCATTGTCATTACCCTTGATTACTACTTCTAAATAAATTTCCACATTATGTACTTCCGTCTCGTGTTTTGAATTATCCGATATCTCACACAGTCATATTATCTTGATAGTGATACTGAACAAACCAGTCATTTCCCTATCTTATGAATTCTGAGTGTGAGGCAAGGTAGGGACAAGTATACATTTTGCAAGTCATTGGCTTAACTCAGCTAGGGTTCGAACCGACGACCTCCCGTACAGGAACCCAATCAAAGCCCTTACCGATTCGGCCATCCCGTCGGATGAGCCAATGCTTAAAGTTGCATAGTCCGGTGGTTTTAAGGTTCTGTCATTTTCTGAGATAAATACATTAGGTTGATCGTTATAATGTACCTTACTTTACTTTGAAGTAGTTTTTATTTTAAATGCCTAACTTTCAAGATATTTAAAGTGTGAACATGGGAAATTCTGACACCATAGGTTTCTGGAGTAACCGGTTCTATTAAATTGCCTCAGCATTCCCTTCTATGTGGCCACAAATGTTTGATAAGTGCATCAGTATCTAATTTAGATAAGTAGAATCAGATCCTGATAATTGTTTTGGTTTTGAAAATTTGATGTTTTCATCGGACTATGCAGCTTTAAATGCAACTAACCTGCCAATACTTATGAACATTCACATCTATTACTGGGCTCGGTGGCCGAATCGGTAGAGCGCGGGCTTCGCGTGCGGACGGTCGGGAGTTCGGTTCCCGGTCGAGTCAAACCGATGACTTGTCACTTCCTAGCCTTAATAAGATATGGCAGAACTGGTCAGCTCAGTGTCAGGATAGTGTGACTGAGTGGGATATCATGTCATGGTGCCAGTGGCCTGATTTCCCAGTAGGGCAGCACTATAAAATTGCCATGACTCTAACAACCAAGCAACCCTAGTGATACAAACATTTATATCTCACTCAGTCATATTATCTTGATACTGAACAAACCAGTCATTTCCCTATCCTATTAATTCTGAGCGTGACGCTAGGTAGGGACAAATATGCTTGTCAACAGCGAATTCGATTTCAATTTACAAGGTTTGCTTGTTTGGGTTTTACGTCCTGACAACATCTAAAATCATATCAGGATCAATTTTAAAGGACTCAATTCATGCTTGATTTCAAGTCACCAAACCATTAGCATAAAAATATAAATGTTATTGCATATATCACAGCTACTAACTATGTTAATTATTTGATTAGTATGTAACCAGGCTTATCAATTAAAGCATTTAGAGGACCACAATAATATAGATATTAGACAGACTGCTGCCAATTGGCTTATATACCATAGCCAAAGCTAGGAACAGTTGTTTGGGGGTGCAGGTAAATTCCCGGAAGGAACGACTGTTACAGGTGTGAGGCACTATTGAGGCGGTTCTGGGGTTATATATTGTGTTTCATAATTTATTATGGCTATATAACTTTAGAATGCAGTTATCCTGTGCTTGCCTTGTAAAAACGCCAACGACAAGGAGTGCAGGAAATTTTGAAATCTAGAGGCTCTGAAATGGAATTTCCATGTTACATATTGATTTGTTTTTGTGTTGGTGGGGGACAACTGTCCCACTTGTCTCCCCCACGCTAGTTACGGTCCTGTTTACAAATCCCCTTTTCCATTCCCCTTCCCTTCATCTAAAACATTCACACACAGTCAATATAGTTCACCTTTTGATGCACAGGGAAAGAGAAATGGCATGTCCATTGAAGGATTTAACCGATTTGTTTGCAGCAGCAGCAGCGAATAATCAAATGGAAGAAGTAGTGGGAGGGAGGAAAGAAATGGATAAAAACAAAGTCAAATTATTATAGGACGAGGCGCTTAAGTATCGTGCACGAGTGGGTAAGCATTTCTATGGGAAGGGTGACGAACAGACAAATTATTTTATTCGAGGGCGTTCAACATCATTCACTTCTGAACACATTGGCTGCTGCTTATATTATTCAATACAGGATAACACATTTAATAGAAGAAGTAATTTTTGAATTTATAGACAATTTCATTACGTCTTATTACCGAGCCATTTTAATCGAACCAAGAGAAGATAGGATAACCTTCAAACCTAGAGTCTATAAGTTTATGTTAATACAGTATATATTTAAAAAACACACATAAATGGGTATTTTCTCACCCATCTACTGCACAGTCAGTTTTAACTGTGTGTGGGTTGCACTGTATATATAGCTTCTACTGTATGCACAGTTTGTACTGTATCCAGTTTTAACGGCACGCACAGTTTCTACTTTTACTGTGTGCACAGTGTTTACTGTACACACAGTTTCTATGGATATGCACACTTTCTACTGTACACAAAGTTTCTACTGTATGTACAGTTTCTACTGTACGCACCGTTTCTACTTCTACTGTATGCACAGTCTCTGCTGTACGCACAGTTTCTACCATACAACACTTTCTACTGCACGCACACTTTCTAGTGTATGCACACTTTCTACGGTACGCACATTTAAAATTGTGTTAATGTGCTCTTTGCATATGGGTCACTCTCCTGAAAACTGGTCAGCATGGGATGGGATTTTAAAACATCAGAAAGAAATCTTCCTACTTATTTTTTTCATTATACTTTTCATATTCATTTTCAGATTTGATGTAAGAAATAAGGGACATAAAATAAACTGTGTGCAACTTTGGTCTTTTTAGTTAGGAAGTGTTTTTGTACCAAAAACCCCCATTTTACAGTCAGCCATTTGTAACATGACATATGGGACATGGTTGGATCCTTACTAACATCTTGTATTGCATTGATATATCAAAGAAAACAGTTCTCAAATCAAAAGGAAGTATTAAATAAGATGTATGCATTCTTAAATTTAAAAAAAGAATTATTTGATGTCTTTAGAAATAACATTACAAATTTCTATCACATGTCTGGATACCACACATATATTGTACACTAATTATTCAGTGAATAAAGCATGGCTGGGAATAACTTCTTTTTTTATCATGATAAGCACTACATATTTCTGTATATTATGCCATGATTAATATGCTTCTAAGTATGAAATTATTTAATTCTGCTTATATTTTAGTTAAGCAGACTGTGTGGTGTCCTAAACATGTGCTACGTCTGAGCAACACTTGTTATACTGCCATATGACAGCTTAATCATGGACTACACCTTTATTTTTTATCTCATCAATTTCTATTTGACATAGATGTAATTGGGAGATTTCCAGCTTTCATTTGCAACAAAAAAATATTAAAAATTGAAATATTAGATTTTAACTCTCCATGTGACATTTCTGGCCAGTTTTCAGGAGAGTGACCCATATAGGTGTTCAACATTCACTGGGTGTGACAAAGTGGTATCTAAAACCCCGCCCAGGTGTGACTAAACAAAGGGTGGGTGGATGGGTGAATGTGCGGCTGGTGTGAAGTGTTGCTAATCACACTGCGCTGAGTGGCAACTGACTGTAGGCCTACGGACACACCCACCTGTCGCCTGTGTTGTTTGCCCTAAAGCTGAAAGTTACCAAAAGCAGCCATAGTTGAGAAACCACCTTTTCAACACTACTTCCAGTCTTTAATTAAGGTCACACATTTGACTAATCTTTGTTTTCTTTATTCACATAATTAAAGTATATCGTTTCCCTTTATTGGAGTCATTTTTGTTGTTTAAAGAAGCATAATAGAAATGAACCGGTACAACAGGAACAGTAGAATGAGGAATATTAAGGGACGAATTGCTTTTTCTGTCCATTACTTTCCTAAGTGAAATGTTCAATACATTTATAATAATAATAACAATAAAAACAACCACCAGCAAGAAATAATAAAATATTATGTGAAGTAAAAATCCCACCAGCATGATCTCAAATGAATTGATAAGTATTCCACAGCCTCGATGGCTTTACAACATGCCCGTGTAAGGAACATTCCAACTAGGAGAATAATTGTGCATGTTATTCGTAACATGGGTAATTTACGGCGGAGGCGCGAAACACCACTGTCCTGACTTACCCGGCCCGGTGGCGCCACCTCTCGGCTCGGTGACGAACTAGGCCTGAACACTCCCCGGTGGCGCCACCTACCGGCTTTACCCAGAATCATGTTACCCAGACACTGGGGCCGCCACACCTTTCCCGCCAAAAAGAGACGTGACTGCGGATTCAAACCCCGATATTATTCAACTCGAATAACAACAATTTGAAGAAAAATGCAAATCAGAAGGAAGAAATCGATTTCATAACATTCGACAGCACTTGGCAGTAATGAGGCCGGCAAGCTGTGCCCATCTCCGATTAGGGAGGTATGCAAACGAGCCAGAATGGCAAGCTTTTTTTCACAATGTGTATACTTGGTTCCACTTACTATTGACCCCCCCCCCCATAAAACCTTCTTTTTTTCTTCTTTTTTTTGAACACCCAAAAGACCCCACAAAATAACCCACAACAATACACAGTGGATTAGCTTTACATTGTGTGTAGCCTGCCATTAAAATACAATAGTACAGGGGAAATTTCAACCACAGACAAGTGGTCTTCCTCATTCCACTGTTCCTTGCCCTATCCTAATAATGCCGAACGCCAGGCTAGGTAGTAACAAGTGGACATTTTTATGTCATTAGCTTGACTCGGCCATGGTTCGGTACCAGGGATTCGAATCCTGCGACCAACCAAAACAGAAGCCGGACGCTCAACTCATTTGGCCACCAGTCTGGTGTTCCCTTGTGTTGTTATTGCCATTTTAGGCTGTTTGCAGATCAGGAAATCAAATTTCTGTGTGATGTGTACTATTTCCTGAGGCATGCTTTTTGCACCGAATGCAGACGCCATATGCAGACCCTATTTTTATTTCTATATGTATTTATGTATTTAATTATTTACAAAAAAATTGCACACTCCGGTGTTTATGCAGAATTTATTTGATTTATATATGTATTTATTTATTTATTTAATTATTTCCCAAAAATTGCAAACTCCGGTGGTTTTGAGTTTCTGTCAATTACCTAAAATAGAGAAATACGTTAGGTTGATTGGTAATTACGCTAGGTTGATTGATTGATTGGTGGTTGCTCCACACCGTGTCGGCAGCATAGGCCATATTCACGGCGATTGATTGGTATAATCTAAATATGTTAGGTTTATCTACCTTACTTTAATTTTAAGTAACATTTATCTTAAATGGCTAACTCCGGTCAAACATGCAGAATTAATATTAGTAAGCATGCTAAAACTCTGCCACCATAGGCTACTGCAGTGAGGGACACTCCACAGTTTTCAACACTTTTACGGCCGTACACAACATACTACTTTGCCAGACCCCCCCCCCCCTCCCCCTTCTCCCCAAAAGTAGCATACATCAACATTTTACTACAGAACACAAAGACAAGAATATGAATATCTTATATATCAAATTTTATTAAATTATACAAGTCACACTTGTCTAACACCCTCCCACCTGCCCCCCCCCCTATCGTATGCTTTGTATGACTATGAAAATGTTGCAAACTTTGGATGGATCCTGATAAATTCTATAAAATTGATTCAACATTAACAAATGCTTAACGTGTGCACCAGCAGATACATGTATACATATAATCCACTCGAGATAATTGCTTTTCTTAAGAAAATGTGATACGTTCATCGGACTATGCAGCCCTATCACCACATGTCCATAAAATATCCATCCCATAATGCATCCTCGCTAATTCTGTTCGAGTGAACGGTGCGCATGCGCGCTTCGCCCCTCCTCCTCCCCCCCTCCTCTCCCGCTGCCCCTCCTCACTCACCTGGCGTGGAACCCTGGGACATGGGAGGCACAGCACTCTCCGTCTTCTCACTGGGAGTGTGCACACTGTCGACACGACTGAGCGTCTGGGCAGAGTCGCCCCCGCTCTTCCTGGACACCATGGACTGGTTGCGCGTGCGCGAGATGCCCTCGTCCGGTTTAGCTGGGGCGGCGGGTTTCTGCTCAGTCGGCTCTTCATCCTGGAAATAGGAAACAACGAAGCGGCTTCTGAACACCTGTCGTCTGCTCTGTGTAACGCGCACAGCAGAGCATAGCAACCAAGATATATATGTGTATATATCATATGCATGCCCATATACATATATACACATATATATATATACAGATATATACATATATATATATATATATATATATATACATGTATGCATATATACACATATATACATGCACACCTGAATACATGGATACATGAATGCATATATATATATATAAATATATATATATATATAAATTATACACATATATAAATGCATACACGAATACATATATACACATGTATACATATACATATAAATGTATATATATATATATGCACATATGTGTATATATGTACATATATATGTACATATGTGTATATATGTATATATATATATATATGTATATATATATGTCAGTCAGGATCGCCGTGCATTATTTTGCAGATAGGTCCATACTACGACAGGGCATGCCTTAACAGGAGATATATAGCACGGTTATAAGTAGTGTCAGTAAGTAACTAATAGGTCCAAGTCAATATGGTGACTTGGCAAATCCGATATATTTCAGGTATGTAACAATGTAGGTAAATGTATGAATTGAGTTTTAAGTGGTGTAGCATTATTGTTAAATAGTATTATTGTTAAACAATACAATGTATTTGTGTATCGCATAACTAGATTCATTCGCATGAATTTTAATGGGCATTGATCTCGGCTGGTTAAGGATGTTAAAGCTTTATTTACCCCAGTCACAAATGGTCACAACATGTTTGGAAGTGGTCACAAAGTGGTGTCAAAATAGTCTTCAGTGGTTGCCGACCTCATTGTGACCAAAATGGTCGCAGGGAGGTTGTAACTACTGCGCTAAAAACCTCTTTGTGACTAAAATAGTCACAAAGAGGTCAGCGACCATTTCTTTGATCACAAGGAGGTCGCCAGTAACTGTGGATTCTTTGGCCCAAAGTGGTCGCAAGCAGTTGCAAGCCGTAGTGTGACTGGGGCTTTACTTACAGCCAACACTGAGAGGCACATGAGGCACAGAGGTTTTTGTCATTACCGATCTATGGTTCTGCCAGTGTGCATCTTAGATAACCGATAGGTGTGCTCATCGCTCAGTTATCTTTGTACGGCACATGGTATCTAATCAGTTCACCTTCCCACATTCAACATATAGCAGCTATCACAGTCGGTGCAATGTGTAGACTGGACAAAAGCCACCCGCTAGTCATAACGGGGGGAGTACCCACATACATTAAGCCTGTCTCACACTAGCCGATACTCAGACTTGAATCCATTAATCGAAAATCCTTATAAATTACTTTTATAAAGTTATTTTATGGTTTAATTGGTCAGAATGTTCGCATTGTGTTTGATTTGGTAGGAACGACATGTTTTCTACCGCGCGTGTTTTGCTTTGGACTCTACTTTGGGTGGATGGAAGATTTTGTCTTCCATCCACCCGATTGGCCAGTGGGCTTTCACACCTTTACCCACCATCAATTGTAGCTCACCTATCTCTCTTCATGTCTCAGTGAGCCAGTGATGTGCAGAACTGTTTCCACCCACCAACTCTATTCACACTATTCACGTGTGACCTAATTCGGCATCAGAACGAGGCTGAGTACGCATCTGGTATTGGAAATTGCCATAAGACACTGCTGTGTGCCGATGTGTATGAACTACTACAGAAATTAAAGGAGTAAAATTTGAAGATATTAACTTTTGAAACTATCATATTCATTTTTGCATACATTTTTGTCTATTTATTGGTCAATTTTCATGAAGAATGAGTGATGATCAGATGCATTTCAGTAGGCAATTTAAGCAAAGTTAACAAATAGGAAAATCACCATGCAAGGGTCACCCAATCTTCGTGAAAATTGGCCAATAGATAGAAAACAGGTATGCAAAGATGAATACGGTAGTTTAAAAAATGAAAACCTTCAAATTTGAGTGATTTCGAGAGGTTTTGGTAGACAAAAAAGTATTCACATGACTTTTCATACAGCGGAGCCTCGCAGACGCATACATGACCTCGGTCTGGTTTCAACATGGCCATGGCATGAATAGTGTGAATTACTCTTTTGCTTTTATTTTGTTTCCTTAACTCAAGGCTGATATCGGGCGCTACATTCTCACTTAAATAAACTTTTACATTTTTAAAATTTATTTGGTTCAAACTTGCACTTCTGCCCCAGTGTCGTTCCGTTACCAAATCAAAATTATTGGATGATTCTACCCAAGAGCGGCATGGGGAATCTAAGTATGCAAATCAAGTCAATGTGCATGGATTTCCGATTGACAGAAGCTTCAATCCACAATTATCGTTTAGTGTCAGGCGAGCTTTAGTATTACTTTACCAAACGAGCATATAGGAGTAGACAGGAGCTCTAGCTCTCCCCCTTCTCTCCTCCCCTACGTGAGAAACTGCTAGAAAACACAGTTGCCAGCAGGGGCAGTTTAATACCTATCACACTTGTTAAGACTGTTTACACTGGTTACACCTGTAAGAAGAGCCATTCCATTCTACATCGCGTCTGTGGGACAGCTGACTGAAAGCATTGCGATACTCGGAGCCCAGTGGTGAAAGAACGAAGAACACGGCGTGCAATCAAGAGCGTACTATATACACAGGTATATACTGGACCGACGGGCGTGGCGGCAAGCACCAGTGATATCCGGTATAGGATGTACAGTAAAGTGATCAAGACAGGCGTGGGTTTCTTTGGTGTATTTTTTCTTGTGTGCGTTTGACATGGGTGTGGTTCAACACTAGAACATCCATTCCACTTACTACACTATCTCTACTCAAACTACTATTGGCACTGCTTGTTCCCAGTCGGCGCAACATCTGCAAGAAATGCAAATAGGAGAACCAAGAAGGCGATGTGCAGAGGAGTGGGTGAGTGGGTGGTGGGTGATAGGTGGGTGGTGGGTGGTGGGAGGTGGGTGGTGGGTGGTGGGTGGGTGGTGGGTGCGGCATAGGGAGTTGCAGGGTATCAGCTAGGATTTGATAAGAATCAGCAGGGGCACCCCCCCCCCCCCTATTACCATAGAAATTATGGGTATGGTCGACTTTACATGTGGGGAAATCCAGACATCGTTAAGAACATAATAATTGGGCATCCTGAATTGAGATGTTTCAATGATCTACTAACAAGACACACAGATATTGTTCTGCACTATGAGATGATCTACTATACTGTATGATTTTAAATCAAATTCTGTTTTAAAACTTATAGTTTTTCTGTTTGTCCTGGACATTGCTCAGGTTTCACTGCATTATTATTATTATTATTATTATTATTATTATTATCATCATCATTATCATCATTATTCTTATTATTATTATTAGAGAAGTTATCATTGAAAACCGCATCACCTGCTATATCAACGTGCCAAAACAGGCACAAGACACTTACATATTCATGACAATTGATCAAACCAAAGAAGGGTATATTTTGTAATGGCGCAGCCTAGCTGCTACCCAGGGTGGATGGGGAGGGGGGCGTGGAAATGACCTCACAAGATGTATGTCTTATATAATGCTATACACAGCAGGGTATATAACAGGTTCAACATTAGGGGATATACGCCATGGGAATATATATATATATATATATATATATATATCTATATATATATTTATATTTATATATAGATATATATATATATATATATATGTATATATATATATAGTCAACCTTATTCTCTTATTAGCTAAGTGTGATGCAAGGCATATGTTACCACGACCTGTATTCTATCAAATATAGCTAATTATATAGCTCATACACTGAATAGTCTTGTCAACATTAATTGTGTCAATAGCAATATGCACCATTCGACCATTCGAAATTCATGGTGAGGTAAGTAGCTGGGGTGCCAGTGTTACTGTGCAGCTAGTCAAACCAGAAAGAGGCCAGACTACCAGGAGGACCAGTGTAGTGCATGGTTCGCCCACTGCCAAGTTGATACTAATGGTGCTGTCACATTACGACGCTTCTCGCCGGCGCTCCGCCAATGCACAAAATCACTTTTAATTGTCGAGAGATGTCAAACTTTTCGGCGTCAGCGCAATGGTAAAAGTTTGGTGCGCTGTCCTGATATGACCTTAGATGTTGGTAGGACATAAATCAACAAAAAGCAACCGTTTGGCGCAACATGTGGGAATGAGCCTCACGCGCGCGCGGCGTGTGCTTACCGTTCGCGTAACGATCTTCCAGCACGTTTAACGTATCTCGACGCGCCCTTAACGTCGCCATAATGTTGGCACCAGCGCGTCATTGCACGTCCAAAGTTTTGTGCAAGCACATAACTTTCGACGTTCGATGACGCGTGCCGCTGATCCTCGCCGACCATCGCCGTCCATCAACGAATACCAACGCGCCCCTAACGCGTGCATAACGCTACCTGACGTATCCCGACGTTCCGCCAAAAAATCACATACGTCGACGCACATTGGCGAGAAGCGTCATAATGTGACAGCACCATAAGAGATCCTTCACAATTATCAACATTCTCACAAGTATACAAAACATACACCTTTTAATGACCCCCGTCCCCTCCTCCCGAAAAAGTGTACAATAGTTGGTTGGTTGTTGGAGTTGTATGTCCTGGCACCATCTAAGGTCATATCAGGACGGATACCGACTTGTGACAGTGCGCACTGATGGTATTATTGTAGGAAGTGACAAGTGTCAATTTTTAAGTCATTGATTTGACTCGACCGGGGTTCAAATCCCACGATCTACCAAAATGGGAGACGGACGCTCAACTCATTTGGCGATCCCGTCTGGTGCTGTGTTAATTAATGCTGAGGGACGTGTAGTGCTCTTTATTACTCTTTATTGCAACTCTTTGTCTACAAATAATAAGACCCTCTACAGGAGTTGAGAATTGAGGGTATTAGGTTTCAGTCTCAAGTGAGATTAAATCCAATTATTCAAGTCCTAATGAATTTTCGTACGAATTCAAACCGGTGTACCGTTCAGTGATGCAGTGTGGGTAATCTCAGATAGGCATGTCTCTTTGACGGAAATGTCACAGCTGCACCCCTAGAGAAACCAAGGCCAATCTCTATTCTTAACGGTAAATGTCTCTTGTCAATATAGACGAGATATGTCGGTGTTAACCATAGGTTAAGCATTGAATAGATGGCTTGTGACAGTAGTGGATAACATGTATATACAGTAAAACCTCTCCAAACCGACTGACCATTGGACCGACTTTAAATGGTCCATTTAGGGATGTGGTCGGTTTAGGGAGTTTTTCAATTCGTTACAATGGCATTGTATGGGCGCTCGTCTGGGACCCCCAAAAAGCGATTGCTACAGGGGAATGGGCAATCTGTGGAGGTGGTCGGTTAGAGAGGTTTTACTGTATATACATACTGGCATATATAGGTAAAATACACACGTACATGTCTGTACATGTCTGTCCACATATGTGCATATTCCATGCATATTCCATGCATATTCTATGCGTATTCCATGCGATATACATATCTTTATACTGGTATATAAAATTGGTATACATATATAACACATGTATATTCAATATATGTGTATATTAATATATATGTGTTTATTATATTAATTACAAGTACAAGTATCGACTTGACATACAAGTCTCCGATTAATATACACAAATACCCACATATGAATATTACATATGTGTATTTGTACATGTAGCTTCAAATACACGTATGCAATTAATATATCATATCAATATATATATGTATATTCACATATATATAAATTATATGGTATATATATGGTATATATATATGCGTGTATTAATTATATACACCAGTATGTATATATAGTGCGGTAGGTAATATAGTGTTAGCAATGCTAATATATTACAGTGGACCTACACAGTTATATATTCAACACTTGGTGCACCATAACCTACCTTCGACTTAGCTTTAGCTGGGAGAGGTTTGCTTTCCTTAGTTTGCTGGAAACGGCATAATTAAATGGTTAAGGTGATTTCTAACAGTCTCCCCTGTGTGCAGTCTCATCTGTGTGGTGTGCGAACAAAGCCTCTTGAGTTACGTTGTGGAAAGGAATGTTTGTTTTATTTACTGACGCCTCTAGAGTACATTTATTTTGATCATCAGCTATTGGACATCAAAGATATGGTCATACTGACACATTTCTTTTGAGGAAACCTACTACCGCCACATAGCTACTCTTTCCGAGAAACAGCGAGGGGTCTTTTATATGCACTTTCCCACATACAGGACAGCACATACCACAGTCTTTGAGGAACCAGTTGTGGACCACTGGTTGGAACGGAAAATAGGCCAAACTGCAAATGTGTCCACTGAGCAGGATCAATAGGATGACCCACACTTTCACTGGTGGACACTGTACCGCCTGATCTACGGGATGTAGCTCAGGCGGTACAGTGTCCACGTTGTGGTGGCCGAAATTTTGTAGTACATTTGAACGAAAGATGGACAGATATCGGAAGAATCACGTTTATATTGTGTATACTTAGGAAGTGGTTCTGATCTCATGTCACCCAGATGAATCTAAAAATGACATTTCTCCAGATTTGCCAGACAACGATCTGGATGTGCAGGTATAATGACCTTCATCCTGGAAAGGCCTAACGCAACTAGACCTAACGCAAGGAAACCTAAGTAAGTAAAGATGGTCGGTTGGAGTATTACGTCCTGGCAACATCTAAGGTCATATCAGGATGGGTACCAACTTGTGACAGTGCACACTCATGATGACTTTATACTGCTGCCCCACTGGGAAATCCAGCCACCGGTGCCATGACCTGATATCCCACTCAGTCACATTATCCTGACACTGAGCTAACCAGTCCTTGCCCTATCCTATTAATGCTTAGCGCCAAGCTAGGAAGTGACAAGTATCAACTTGTTAAGTTTTTTAGGTTTGACTCGACCGCAAACCAAACTCCCGATCTCCCACATACGAGGCCCATGCTCTACCGATTCGCCCACTGCACCCGGTAACTAAGTAAAGATGTCAGTTATGAGATACCAAAATACGCTAGGCTGTTGTATTTGATTAGGCTGCACTCAATCATGGAGCTGTTGAGAACATGCCTAAATTGAAAGTAATGCAGTCCGCAATTAACACCCAGTTCCATCTTTCAGCCTAACCTAAAGCTGATTCCAGAAATTCTACTGGGTGAACATTATTGCTTTCACCTCTCAAAGCAGAAACAAAGAAGGAGAAGGGGAGAGAAAGAAGATGGAATGCTTCCGACCGAGTGGCGAACCCGCCCCGAGAATGGGGGGGGGGGGGGGGAGGTGCATGCAGTCGCCCACCCCCACCCCACATGACGGGGAGGGGGGAACAACTACAGAGCTAATTACATGCGATGAAGGGTTTATCACTATCAACATATTAGAAGGTAATTCATTGTATATATGCACCCGATATAGGTAAGGCCTCTTTATCTCTGCTCTAACCAGGGCCTGCTCTAGGAGCCTCAGGACTCGATTAGGAATATTTTTGGCAGAGCCCTCCCTCCCCCCAGGTTCACAGCCAAGGTCTATTTGAGTGAAATGATTGACACAACTAGAATAAATTACCTTAGTACAGGGGCCCCATTAGATGCAACTTCCAAAAGGGAGCCATTGGTCTATTTAACTTAAAGCCAGCCCTGGCTACAAACATATAGCTTTAAAAACTAGCCAAGAACAGGTATTATAGTGCATATAACTATCGACTTGTAGATAATGTATTTGTTGTATATGTGTGCACAGCACCTGTGCATAGCAATGGTCAGATCGTACTACTGTGGCAATATATTGCGGTGATTAATTGTTAGTGGTGATAAAACCTGTGCCATTCATAAAAACGTTTATTGCACCATTATGTTGTATTGTATAACTCGTTATGCGCATATTATTTAGGATGCAGGGCCTTCATCGTGCCTACCGCCGCCGGGCTGGTGGACGCTGAGCCACAGGCGATCATCCAATCAGCAGTGAGCTCCCCGGGGGTGGGGAGGCAACATTGGGCGGCTCTGTCTATATATATATATTTTGTTGTTGTTGGTGTGATGGGTGTATTTATGCTACCCATAACGGTTAAGTCTAATGACTTGTTTTCGCCGCTAGACAGTAATAGTCTTGTGACTCCCCTTCTTTTTATCACTTTCAGTTGTTGTGTAGCTAACTACTGCATGCATTCTTTCTCTATTTGTAAGCATTCTCCCACATACCCCAAACCTCTGTGAGTCTATATGGCCTCGAGTCGGTCTGAAATCTACCCCAACTGTATATGTGTATATATCTATGGCTGGAATAACAGTGCCTTCGAACTGAAAAAAACTGTCTTCAGCTGAATAAACATAAAAAAACTAACAAAAAAAAGCCTGGGAACCTTTCTCTAATGTATTAACTGTACAACATGAAAGCCCCACCGGCATTCCCAGCACCCCACTCTCATAAAACAAATCTTATATCATAACTCTTGCATATAAGAGAGGAACACATGAAGAGGCTAGTAGCGTACCGGAGCATCAAAATCCTCTTCCAATACTGCCAATTGCTCGGAGTGTTTTTCCAGTGAGGACTGGTAGGCAATGGGGTTAGCCAACGCCGCAGCAAAATCTGAAACGCAACGAAACGCAAAATAAAGAAAAGTCTCAAAGTAATACGATACATTATTTTAAATGACCTACATAATTAGACAGGTGGTAGGATAAATAATGCCTGGTACACACCTACCGTATACGATTCGCGCACTAAAACTCGTGACTCGACCCGACCCGCTTAAAACTGAAAACGGGCCGATTAATTTTTCGAATCGCGAATCGCAATCGCAATCGTAATCGGCCCCTTTTAGCCCTAAAACTGAGTTTTTAGTCGCGAATCGCAATTGCTAGGTGTGTGCGGGGAGCGCACACCTAGCGATTTGTGTGCGCAAAACGGGCAGTTTTAGATCGTATAGGGGAGGTGGGTGCGCACAAACGGTAGGTGTGTACTAGGCATAAGACCCCCCCCTCTCATACCAATACTTACAGATTTTGAAAATAGTGCAAACCCCACTACCGCTTAACGTCAATTTTGAAGCTTTTAAGTAGGCCTATGCCTCATAAGTTATGACTTATATAAGTGCATCCTTCCCTCTGTAACGTTACAATACTACTAAAATCAGCCATTTGGTAATCAGAGTATAATGGTGATGCACAGACCAATCCCAATCTCCTAGATTTGACCTAAAATAATCCATTTTATGTATAAACAGATGACATACGAAATCTAGAAGACTGAACGGAAATCTATTTGCGTCCATCAAACGCCAAGAAGAGTGGTGGCTAACTTGCCTGCAAATCCATCAGGAATGTAGTCCTTGACCTTGATGTGGACAAAGAGAGTGGCCAGATTTTGCGGCTGGTTGAGTTCATTTCGCAGTCCGATGTGTCTGTAACCTGCAAGTGGAGATGTGAAACATCGATGAGAGCATGCTAAAAGAAGAATTGGAAATTGTCTTATTGCGACAATGCTTTGTTTGTTTGTTGTTGTTTTATGTCCTAGCAACATCAACGGTCATATCATGACGGGTACCGACTTGTGACAGGGCACACTCATGGCAACTTTATAGTGCTGCCTCACTGGGAGACCAGGCTGCCAGCACCATGACCTGATATCCCACCCAATCACATTATCTTGACACTGAGCCAACCAGTCCTTGCCCTATCCTAATAAGGCTGAGCACATGGCTAGGAAGCGACAAGTATAAATTTCCAAGTCATTGTTTTGACTCGACAAGGGTTCGAACCCATGAACCCATATGTGTTTGGATCCCCTGATCTTCCAAAACAGGATACAGATGCTCAACTCATTCGGCCATCCCGTCTGGTCGTTATTGTGACATGAGGCACTGGTTAGATAAACTAGTTACCCCTACCCACTGGAGAGGTGAATGACAACCATGTCTACATCCAAGCAAAAACTGCTTTGGTGTAAGTTTATCTGAAACTGGGTAGAGTATTCTATATTTAGAATTTAGATGCTTAGAGTTGCTACTTTACCTGTGATTATATTGTTAATCAAGAAGCTTTGGTAACAGCACACATTGATGGTTACTTTTGTCTTATTCCATCTATTAAATTTTATTATTATGAATATTCATTACATGGATGCTATTTAATGGCCATCCGATTATCCAAGTATGCAAACCGAGTACTCGTTTATAAAATTAACCAATAAATTCAGTTTCAGTTAACTGCGCATGCTCTGCGGAATATGTTTATTGTTCCGTCATATTAAAATATTCTAGATTATTATACATTTTTTTGGGTGTTTTTTGGTACATTAGTTGATTAAGCAGGGGACATTTCAGTCGCAGACGACTGGTCTCCTCATTGGGTTAGATTATTATACATTGGGTAATATTCCGAACGTGTGTTGTATTTGGTAGAAATGCTTCAGCTTAATACAACAAAATATACAGCAAGTGATGATTATTCACGATTCACTGGGTTTAGAAGCTGACACTTGTGACAGCTAGAGACGATAGGCTATAGCGCTGACACCTACCGGAAGACTTCGGCAACATGGCCGCCATATTGGTGCCTACGTGAAATTAACAAGCGGAGCCGCCACCTTGTGGATATTACAAACACTAAACACGTCGATTGGACTTTCCCAAAGTGCGCGCGGGTGCGCGGACGGACAGCATTAGTTTCAACGGAGAATTCAATTCAGTACTTTATTTCAGATAGAGCAGAGCATGGGCTGATTTAATTAACAATGTTGGTGTTAATTTCTGTCTTACCTGGCCGAAGACCTTCCACAGGGAGTACTCGATGGCCCAATAGTTTCCCGTTCTCCTCGCACACACCTATGCGTAAGGTCGCTAGGTTGGGCAAGACTACCTGGAAATGATACATTTCCAACATGTTACTCGGAACAAAATGTTTACTAAAAACGAAGGAGAAAAAACGCCAACAAATTTTAATAATTTATTTACTCGTCCCCGAACTGGTACCAAAGCAACTTTAGCCAATTGTTTACCATCGAGTATTCCAAAAAATAACGGAATAGGTTTATTATAGAGGGAGTGCATGTGACGTCATCACTCAGCAGTCAGTGGTCAGTGGCCAGCCATCTTGGATTATGAGCACCCTCCCTTGCAATTGTGAATGCATGCAGATGCAGTAAAACAGAGTTTTCTTGTGTTCTGGGAGGTTCTGGGCAGTTTACATCCAATGTGTTTACTTACAGCACTTTAGCAACAACTTCTGAGGCCAAACTGCTCAAAACAGGGACAAATAAACCAACAAATCAGTAAATAAGCACAGTGTAGGCAGTTGCAAGCCTTCTGTATGCAATTCAATATGGCCACCGAAAGTTGTCTTGTGAAGTCATTACACCCCCTCTATAGTTTGATAAAGGTGCTCAAGTTTGCCTAAGTTTGCTATAGTAGGCATAAAGTGCATTACATTTCTCGCAACGCGACTTACTTTCCTGAACTACTTACACCACAAAATCTAATATGGTTGCCGCATACTTTTATTTGAAACCACGTTTCCCTATTTACACTATTACAGCAGGAACTATGATTACCCTTATGAAATGCACACACTATTTTGTCCATAAACATAACATTTCCGACTCCCCACTCCACCTGTTTTTGGGTAGATATTTATTATTCTGAATAAGCTTGTGTCAGCGACAAAGCATTTGTCTTCCAGCCATACATAATCAGTTATTTCCAGTTGTTGCACATGATGAGGTGAATTGGACTGATAATTGGACAAGTTACTAAAGTTGCGTTGTCCGATGGTTTTGAGTTTCTGTCAATTTTCTGAGATACATATATCAAATTGGTTGTTATAATCCACCATACTTTAGTTTTAAGAAACTTTTATTTTATATGGCTAACTTTTGAGATCTTTGAAGTGCAAACGTGTAAAATTAGTTTAGGAAAGCACACCAAAACTCTGACACCATATGCTTCAGCAGCAACAGGTTCTCTTAAATTGCCTCAGTATCCCCTTCTATTGTGGCAACAAATACTTAATAAGTGCATCGATATCTAAGTTAGATGTGTATAATCAAATCTAGATAATTGCTTTAGTTTTGAAAATTTGATGCTTCATCGGACTATGCATCTTTAAGGGAAATATACAAGAGTATTTAGAATGACAATTAGAGATTATATATGACCTCACATGAAACTTTGTATAATTTAAAATTACCTGGCATAGTCCACTGCGACGACAAGGACACCAGGAATGTAATATATGAATGACATCGCAGGTAGGATTCCCTCATCAGATGATCCAATATGGCTCCCCACATGACTAAATATTACTCATCACAGACTGTTCAACACTTGGGAACCCCTTTAGATTGCATTTGCACACGAGTCACTGCGGGACTCTCCCTCCACATATTCAGTTACACAAACTGAAAACATACTTGGAGAGCATTTGTCAGAGCACAGTTCCAATATCAGCAGCTTATATTGGGTCTGTTTAAACTATAGTGCTAAGTAAGCAAACCAATGCAACCTTTCTGTACTAAATCTCTCCCTTTCCCAAAACGAGTATGACATCTACGTAAAACTTAGACTGGTGAGGGGGCCTAGCTTTGGTTTAGAGGCGGTACGTCGACTTTTTCGGTGATGGAATAAAACACTATAGGAATATTTTGTTTGTTTGTTGTTGTTTTACGTCCTAGCACCATCTTAGGTCATATTAGGACGGACTATAGGAATAAAGCGTGATGGAATAAAACAATATAAAACATCACATATTTCAATAAACAACAAATTGTATTTTCAGGTGGTATGCAGGTGCATACATGTATGCATATCTGGAATCTAGACCTCTGGTGGTGTGCCTAAAATTAGAATCACTAAAGCACCTGTCACACCTTACCGGCCTGAGTACCGGACACCACCGGACAAAGAATTTTCTAGTCCGGTGCTGTCCGGTACACAAAATGTATCGGAATGTATCGAAATGGAGCGTAATTGGGTCAATTGCCACCAGACAAGTACGATCCATGTACGGGACGAGTACCGGATGAGAACCGGACTGTATTTTTGGGATTTTCTTGGTATTGTCGGGGGTGATGAAAATGGGAAATATTGTGCATAGAACGGGACTCAAACCCACATCTCTTTGCATTCCGGGCCAGTGTGCTAACCATTACACCACCTAGGCTCCCTGATATCAACACACTGCCCACGCCTACCTGTCTATGTGGTTACTTCAGTGCCGACTACTACAGTATATATATATTTTATTGATGTTCTCGCCACCGGACAATTCCAGAAGCAAACCGGACACCAACAGATGGGTACCGGACACCAATGGATGGGTACCGGACACATATGGATGGGTACCAGACATGAACTGGACAAACCGGACACCAACCAGACACGTCAGTCCGGTGGTGTCCGGTAGAAGTTTTGTGCATGTTCAAAACTTATACCGGACACCGCCGGATCCCACCGGACACTGCCGGATGGGTACCGGACACATACTGGACATCGCCGTCCACCACCGGACAGTGTCCGGTTCTCGTCCGGTACCCCAGTCCGGTAAGGTGTGACTGGGGCTTAACACTTGCCTTTTTGAAAATAAATGGTTCTTCATCCCACAGCGGACAGATACCGTTGTTGGGAACAGTTTTGGTGCGGAACTTTTTTCTGACTGTGTCCGCAGGAAGTCCGTACATATCGACTTCCACGTAGGACCCTACCCGTTTGTCCGTGAGAAACTGTGCTGATATTACCTGGAATATTAAAGTGGTAGAATTAGTCAAATGGTCCAAACTACAGGGCAGATGCCATCACATGTATGTGCCTAATATGCCCGTTGATAGACCATGCGGTGAATTACATCCGAAATCTACAAAGTTCTCTGTCGGAGAGTGGTTAGAGTGTCTGACTTTTTTCTAGGTCAGACTCCTAGTCTGAAGGTCGATGCTTCGATTCCCCATACCCCCTCCCCCCACCTCTGCCAATTTGGATTTCCTCCGCTGTGTATAACTTACAGCATCAGCAAAGGACGGTTGCTCTCATACCATGTCTATGTGGTGTGGGAGGTTAAAAATCCCTTGGGTCGGTAAAAGTGTAGGCTCAGGCTTTCCCGTTGATAGACCATGCGGTGAATTACATCCGAAATCTACAAAGTTCTCTGTGGGAGAGTGGTTAGAGTGTCTGACTTTTTTCTAGGTCAGACTCCTAGTCTGAAGGTCGATGGTTCGATTCCCCATACCCCCTCCCCCCACCTCTGCCAATTTGGATTTCCTCCGCTGTGTATAACTTACAGCATCAGCAAAGGACGGTTGCTCTCATACCATGTCTATGTGGTGTGGGAGGTTAAAAATCCCTTGGGTCGGTAAAAGTGTAGGCCCAGGCTTTCCTGTTGATAGACCATGCGGTGAATTACATCCGAAATCTACAAAGTTCTCTGTCGGAGAGTGGTTAGAGTGTCTGACTTTTTTCTAGGTCAGACTCCTAGTCTGAAGGTCGATGGTTCGATTCCCCATACCCCCTCCCCCCACCTCTGCCAATTTGGATTTCCTCCGCTGTGTATAACTTACAGCATCAGCAAAGGACGGTTGCTCTCATACCATGTCTATGTGGTGTGGGAGGTTAAAAATCCCTTGGGTCGGTAAAAGTGTAGGCTCAGGCTTTCTATCGACAAACTGTCTAATGGTGAAAACAATTCTATTCAGACTTATCCATGATATGCAGTATAAATCTTCAAGAAGAAAAAGAAAATATTTAATAAGTTGGCAAAAAACACCCGAATGAAAAGGTCATACCCGGTATATGAAAATTCAACCATTGTATGCACATGTTTAAGTTGTTTACTAGAAACACTTACAAACTGAACTTCAGGACATAAAATAACAAAGTATTTCTGGGTTACATATTGCATTTAAAGATATGATCATGTGATTGTACCATGTATTCATTACAGTTTATTTTGTTTGGATTACGTCATAGCAACGCCTAAGGTCATATCAGGACGGGGTATTCCTTACACGAATATTCAATGTATCTTAAGAAAATATTCATATTTTCTCACTGCAATTTAGAATGGGCTATTTGAACTATTAAAAAAACTAAACAGTAGGAAAGGAATAATCTGTCCAATACCATTAGACTGACTACCTCATTGCCATTATTAGTAGGTCTGTGACGTCATACAGAGAATGGTGGACTTCCAAAGGTTATAAAGTATAATGAAAAGGCTTCAAATCTAGTTGAAATGATAGTAAGGTTTACCTTACTTTACAGGTATGAACTTATTTCCCTACTTAACACCACTCTAATGACTGAATAGGGTGATTACAGCCCAATGACACTAATAGCTATAGCTTGAATACCGAGACCTTGATGGAGCCTTGCATTTGCACACTAGTCATTGTGGCACTCTCCCTCCACATATTCAGTTACACAAACTGAAAACATGCTTGGAGAGCATTTCTCAGAGTAAATAGAGCACTGATTAATTCTCAGAAGATGACTAATCACAATTGATCGTGAATAAGTAAAGTTCTATTGGTCATGTTACTGGCCCTTTAAACTTTCTTTGCTTAGACTGCAGTGGGTGCCTGCGTGATGTGAGAGCTGCTCCTCATCTGGTTAAGCACATTGTAGCTGTCGAAAATGTACAACGTCATGCGACAAGGATGAGTCCAGGATTGGGAGAGATGGCAAATGAAGATCGCCTCAGGAGACTTAGGCTACCAACATTGTCATATCATCATCTCAAGGGAGATATGATAGAGACTCATGAGATTATTACTGGAGTCTAGGACAGTGATGTCATAACGGGTTTGTTCAACCTCAGAATAGACAGCAAAACCAGAGGCCAGCAGTATAAGATCTTCAAGGAGAGGCCCAGGCTTGAGGTCAGGAAACCCTCATTTTTCTTTCGAGTGACAGATCCATGGAACAGACTTCCAGACCAAGTGGTTAAATGACCAATGGTAAAAGCATTATGAGAGAAGGCTGGATAAACATTGAAGAGGACACATACAGTTATTAGACTTCAAAGCACTGTCCACCTCTATATGTGTGCAAAGGAGATAGCTTAGTTTTGTTTTACCATAACAAGCTGTCATTAGAGGCCCAATAGGGCCCTAGATCAACCAGAAGAGGATCTGTAAGTTAATCTGAAAGTCTTACTCTGATTTCCACAGTGCCGGCGATGATGCCGTCCACGGTGGACTCGGCGAACGGGTCGAACGTCCGGTCTCCCCGACGCATGAAGTCGGGCTTCAGGATGTAGCCACTCCTGCCGTTGTACTCAAAGATGCCCAGGTTCAACATCATCGCCAGATCTGTCACCCAATGTTTGTACAACTCCCGTTAGTTTATTTATGTGACAGCGTATTCATGTTGTGCATAACGGTTACGTCTAATGACGTGTTTACGACATTAGGCCATTAGGCAGTAATACTCCTGTAGTTGCCCTTGTTTTTTCACTTTTCGGTTATCGCATAACTGTCGACTGCCTGCATCTTTTCTCTGTTTGTAAATATATCTGTTTAGTTACCTATAGTCACTTTCTCTGACGGCTTTCACCTTGTTGTGTTAGTGGTCATTAGCTTTTGGTTTTAACGTTTAATGTTTACCTGCTGGGTGTATCATGGCTGGCATTTATACCCTCCAAGAGTTTTGTTTAATCATCATTACATTTCTTTTTTTTATAGTTTAATTCTTTCCTTTTTCTTTTAGATTAAAAATGTATTTAGCACCACTTTCGAATCTAATATACAACGCACGTTAAATAGTGCCAACAGTTATACCTTGGCACATTTGTTATGTAATCTAGTATAAGCACTTGCCAAATAAGGAGTATAGTTAAAAACATTATATAAATACATTAGATTGATCCTTATAATTAATAAGGTCATCAATTTGAAGTCACTTTTGTTTTAAATGGCTAACTTTGGAAATATTTGGAGTGAAAACATGCCAAATTAATTTTTGCAAGCATGCTAAAACTCTGACACCATAGGCTTCAGCAGTAATAGGTTCTATCAAAGACCCTATAATACTAATACGGCTCACTCCCTATCATGGTAATGTAAATTTTGCAGTGCCACCTTGTGGTGGGTTTGCTCATCCTGGCTGCTGGTTGGTGTTTCACATGTAAACACATACAATTATATTATACATGAGATAGGTAAGTATGAATACACATCAATATGAAATTGCTATGAACAAATACACATCATCATCAGCATCCTCATCATCATCACCATCATCACACATCTTTCACATTCATATATACATTTATATATATAATATAGCAACTGTTTAACCAAGAGAACAGCCAGCGCACCAAGTGGTGGGTTTGATCATTTTGATTACACAGTACAGGCTGAGTGAGCTGTCTTAGTATTATAGGGTCTTTGGTTCTATTAAATTAGCTTAGTACTCCCTTATATGCAGACCAAATGCTTAATAAGTTCACAAGTATCTACAGTGAATATAGGATCAAATATAGGTAAGTGTTTTGGTTTATACAATTTGACGCTTTCGTTGGATTATGCAGCTTTAAGGAACCTAGTATATAGTGGTTAAAGATCTAGCCATGTTATTCTATCATACATTCTTTACATGAATAATATTCGATGTATCTTATTCTTAATGAAAAATCACACTTAGAATGGGCTAGTAGAGCTCGAACTCAGTATGTCGGAATTGGTCTGCTCAGCACCATTAGTCTCTGAGTACCACCTGTCTATCAATTATCATTGTTAGTTATGTGATGTCACAGGGAAGGGAAGCATGGACATAAATAGGTTATAAGGCATATCATATATTCAGAAACCTTCAAACTGACTTTAACTGAGAGTAGGGTGTGCACTAATTTCCAAGTCTGTAAGTATTCCCTAGCCTATATCACTGAATATATTCCGACATATAACACATGCTGAATAGGGCATACAGCTATAAACTTACCGTTTTTGTGCTATATAATCCAATATACGACACATACCGAATGCATTCATTATATGTGCCTATGCATATACTAATAAAAACATTGTAACTCTTCTGAAGCAGTGAAGAGCGATGCCTTTACTTTTTGTTTATTGTTCACGCCCTGCCTCAGACTCTCCCATCTTTTTTTCCTTCTTTTTTCCTTTTTTTTGGCAAAACAGTTTATTCATCAGAACATACATTTTCTCAGCGCCGAGGCACTGGTCTTCAGCCGTTTACATTACATTGTAAATGTGTAGATCAGTGGGTACTTAGGTAGGGCACATTAGTAGATTATGAAGGAGATTAGTGTGTTAGTCGGTTAGCCATAATAAGTTGAGTATTATGGGCTAGATGATGGGTCGCTGCAAAGACTGTTCTGCTATTATGGGTAAAGTGTGTGGTTTTCCTGTTTGGTCTTTTGTTTATGATTAAACCACATCATCATTTTCGGAACAGATTATACCAATTAGCCAGTATTGTAGACGCTGATGAGTTTGTCTGGGCTTTTCTCTTTATGTACAGAACGCTCACAATAGTGCTACACTCCATTAGAGCATATACTTAATTACCTGGTATTATTATAGAAATATTTATATCACATTTACTGATGCTTGTTTTCGATAGTAATCCAACATCTGCATTTCATTAATAGGAATAACAACAACAACAACAAAAAGCTATTTTATATCCGGCAGATATTCTATTTTTTATCATTACATTTACAGAAAGCCTTGCACATTTTAATTATGTATAACTATAAGAAATACCCATCCACGGATACATCTTTCGTGGCGAGAAATGTCACTAGTTTTCTCTATAACCCTAAGTCTACTTAGATGCATCTATATGCACCGCGTGGCATCCATTAGCTTGTCGTTATAGCGGAGAGAGGAATGCCCCTTTGAGAAAATGGAACGCTGAACAGATTGATTGTGACAATAAGGTTGTATTCGTTTATTATTCGTTGCAAGTTCTTAGGATTTTAACGCTTCTAATTACACTTCACGGCGAGTGGAATTCCCGACTTATATCAAATTACATTCCCATCAAACAGAATCGGGAGGCGGCGACAGAGAGGGAGCTTTCTTGATTAAGACACTAAAATGATGTGGACTGGGACCTTTAATATCAACTTGAATTATACTTTGATATTAAAGGTGCATAGTCCGACGGTTGTGGGTTTTTGACTTAACGAAGATAAATATATTCGGCTGAGTATTATAATTTACCGTACTGAAGATTGAAGTAACTTTTGTTACAAATAGCTAACTTTGGAGATATTTGAAGTGAAGACATTCAAACTGAATTTTGACATGCCCATCCAAACTCTTGAGACGACAGGCTTCTGTAGTAATAGGATCGATTTAATTGGCTTAGAGTATGCAATTCCATGCAGCAACACATACTCAAAAGAGTAAAGCTTGTTTTGTTTAACGACGCCTCTAGAACACATTGATTTTGATCATCGGCTATTGGACGCCAAACATATGGTCATTCTGACATATTTCTTTTGGAGGAAACCCGCTGCCACCACATAGGCTACTCTTTCCGATAAGCAGCAAGGGGTCTTTTATATGCACCTTCCCACAGACTGGAGAGCACATACCACAGCGTTTGATGAATCAATTGCGGACCACTGATTGGAATGGAAAATAGCCCAAACTCCAAATGGATCCACTGAGAAGGATCGATCCGATGACCAACAGCTTCACAAGTGGACACTCTCCCGCTTGAACTACGTCCTGCTCCCAACAAATACTTAATAAGTATTAATAATTATTTTCTCTAAGTCTGATAAATAGGATCAAAGTGAGATAGTTGTTTGGTTTCGAAAGTTTGATGACTTACCCAGGGTTTGGAAGTTCAGAGCTACTAGTTGGCAACCTGCGTTCCAGAAAATCTAAAAGAGAAATAAATGAGTGATTAATGATGGATGGGGTGTTGTCTGCAGAATGCAATACAGTAAAACCTCTCTAACCGACCACCTCCACAGATCAACCACTCCCCTATAACTTCGTTTGGGTCCCAAACGATCGCTCATACAATACCATTATAATGATTTTAAAAACCTCCCTAAACCGACCACCTCCCTAAATGGACCATATAAAGTCGGTCCCTGTTTAGACAGGTTTGACTGTATATATCTTTGTAATACGAGTATTCCCAGTTCCGCTGGTCCCTCAGGAAGGACTGAAGCTGCGACAAAGCACGATGGGTCGCACCTTCAGCTTATAATGGCGGAGGGTGGGGAAGATGGTGAATGCATGAAACATTTACTAGGTCAATTTCACTGGAATCTATATTAGAAACATAATATAGTTATTAAATAAAATATTAGTAATATTTTTGCTGTTCATCGGTAATATTATATGACCAAGTTTGGTCATCAGGAACCATGTGGTTACAAGTGTAAAGTACGTTTAAAGTAAAAGTTTTATTATGAAGAGCTTCAACCCCCCACCCCCCTACCCTCCTATCCCCCCACCCCTCGATCGGCCAATACCCATTCCAGAGGCACTTGGGCTTCAACCCCATATCGGGCAATGACTGATTAATACTAACCTGTGGCATGTAGTTACTGGAGTCAACGCGAGTGCCCTTTGGGTATATCCTACTGATTTGCCGCTTATTATAACTTTGAACAGTTAAGGCATATCCCAGATTACTAGCTGTCGGACGCAGTGGCGGAATCGATAAGAGCGCTGGCTTCCCATGCGGAAGGTCTGGCATTTGAATCACAGCTGAGTCAAACCAATGACTTATGAAATTGATATTTGCTGCTACCTAGCCTGGCGCTCGGCATTAACAGGAATTGAGAAGGAGTGAGTTAGTTCTGTATAAGGATAATGTGACTGAGTGGGATATTGAATCATGGCTTTGAGGCCAGGTCTCACCGGAGGGGAAGAACTATAAAGTCGCTATGATTGTCCATTGCTATATAAGTCGATACCTGTCCTGATATGATCTTAAATGTTGATAGGACGTTACACCCCAATAAATGAAGACTCTTTATTATTCATAACTATATCAATGTAAATGCAATACTAGCGCAATAAGCCAATTGTCTGCAATTGAACTTTGTCCTGCTAAGTCAAGGTTGTTGGGGTTTTACGTCCTGGCAACATCCACGCTTCTATCAGGACGGTGCTAAGCAAATGTAACTTTAAAAAAAGAGGATAACATGCAACCAAATGATACATTTATAGATCGTGAACTATTCTGCATTTACATCACTAATCTAATCTTATCTATATGGTCGCCTTGAATGGCTGTTCTTATTAATCCTATGGCACCTTCTCTGATAATGTCTCAAGGATACTTGACAAATTCGACAGGGGATTCCTTCAGCAGTGCGGTGGCATGTGTCTCTACGAATGAAGAACATTCATAACTTCTGTTTCGCTCTGAAATAAAAAGAAGCAGTAGAAAATACATCAGTAATTTAATATATCTGTGCTACATATATGCATATATACATATACACAGATATTAAATAGTTCTAACATGGCTAGCATAGACACCCCTGTACAGTTTTCTTTATATTTATCCATGCTATATGTGTATATATACCTAGACCCTGATATTAAATACTTGTAACTTGGATAGCATAGCGACGTTAGTCTTCTGAAGTCTCTTTAGATTTATCCATGCTATGTATACGTGGATGCTAATATTAACTTCGCTAGCATAGTGTGTGACAGAACTGCAGTCTCTTTAGATTTATCGTGTTATATACATATATTCTAATATCAAATGTTGTAACCTGGCTAGTGCTAAGATTTATTCATGCTATATAATACACAGATGCTGATATTATACAGTTGTATTAAACATGAGTAGCATAAAAACACGTTCAGTCCCTCTAGATTCATCTTAGCCAAGTTATAACTGTTTAATATCAGCATCTATGTACATACCTAGACACTGAAATTAAACAGTTGTAACTTGGCTACCGTAGTGACACCTGTGCAGTCTCTTTAGATTTATCCATGCTATATATAGACATAGCTGCTGATATTAAACAGTTGCAACTTTGCTAGCATAGAGACACATCTGCAGTCTCTTTAGATTTATCCGGTCTATATATATACATAGATGCTGATATTAAACAGTTGCAACTTTGCTAGCATCGCGACACCTCTGCAGTCTCTGTATATTTATCTGTGCTATATATATACATAGATACTGATATTGAACAGTTATAACTTTGCTAGCACAGCGGCACCTCTGCAGTCTCTTTAGATTTATCCGTGCTATCTATATACATAGATGCTGATATTAAACAGTTGCAACTTTGCTAGCATAGCGACACCTCTGCAGTCTCTTTAGATTTATCCGTGCTATATATATACATAGATGCTGATATTAAACAGTTGAAACTTTGCTAGCATAGTGACACCTCTGCAGTCTCTTTAGATTTATCCGTGCTATATATATACATAGATGCTGATATTAAACAGTTGTAACTTGGCTAGCATAGCGACACCTCTGTCACTCATGCGCACACCTCACTCCTCTGATTCGCCATCAGTACACTAGCCCTACACCCCAGCCAATCACAGCACACCCCTTCGCACCTCCTCCTGTCATCCCTCAGCACCTCGTTATTCGCACACATTCTCCTCCGGGAAGCCATCTAAGCCGCAACCCTCGCTTCAACCCACCCACCCACACCTCACGTTCTTGGTAATACAACTCAACAACAGCTACCAATAACTGCTGTTAACCAGTCAGCCAACAACAAAACACTCGCATTTATATAAATTGCCTTGGGCACATCAGGCTAGCAACCTCAACACACATTCTATTCAGGCGACTCAGGGCCCCAGATGTTGAATAACTGTTATCGCTAGCTCATCTCATATTTGTAGTTGCTGTATTTGTCATTACTGCCTGCATAGCCTCATGTCCACAATCGGCAGCTGCATGTGCTACCATTAACATACAACCGCAGGTGAAGCTGATGGTTCTGGAAATAAAGCTGTGTAATTCCTACTTACATGCTCTCGTTCTCTTTGCCCATCCACAATAGTACACAATTACAATTTGTCCCTGCTTAAATTTGCATAGGCCCATGGTTTGGAGATTGTCATTTTCTGAGAAAAATATATTAAGCTGATCATTATAATCTATATTACTTTCGTTTGTAGTAACTATTATTTTAAATGTCAAACCTTTGAGGCATTTGAAGTGCAAGCATGCACAACTAATTTTGGCAAGCATCCCAAAACTCCATAGGCTTCTGCAGTAACAGATTCTATTAAATTGCCTCAGTATTCCCTTCAATGTGGTGACAAATGTTTAATAAGTGCACCAGTATCAAAGGTAGATACGTAGGAGCAAATCAAGGTAATTGCTTTGGATTTGAAATTTTGATCTTTTCATCGGACTATGCAGCTTAAATAAAAGAAAACCATTAATTAGGGGTGGGGGGGCGTGCTGTTGTATACTTACTATCAGCAACCTCAAAACTATGGAAGTGCACTGGTTGAACATAGTTGACCAAAGCTGACATCTCCATGCCAGCCTCCGCTTCCTGTCCCGCCGTGCCCTGTAAAAAGATCCCATTTCACTACAATTAGCTTCACCATGGGGCCGGGCCGTTGCACTAAAACCACTACTTATAACAATATATTTGCCAACTTCTCAGAAATAGATGAAAACATTAAATAGCGATATTTACAAGATCTCCGTATGTACTGCTTATGTTGTAAAACTACTAACAATGAATAGTATGTTGTAAATATCAAATACAATATAATTAAATAAATAATACCACTATTTTGTTCCAATACATTTATTAAACAAGCGTTTAACACATAATATTATGGCAGATTATCATAATTGAACATATTAAGTAAGCCTTATAATATGTTAAGATATTTAGTCAAAACATGTGGGCAGAGGCCGGTGTTACTTTTTCAAAAATAAAAGAAGTTAGCTCCAGCCGCTTGCCTGGAAAGTAGACCAATGTGACCCAGATAAGTAAGTGGATGGACTGTGAGAACACACAGGGGGCAGTCCTCACAGGGCTACTCAAAACGTCAACATGTCAGGGGAGAAAAACCACTGGTGGACCCACCAAATCGCGCGTACTATATATTAGAGTTAATAAATGAGGCAAAGAGGGCAATTAATCGAAGGGCATGCTTTGTGACGCGGATAACTAATGTGCTCAATGGACCAGGCAGATCACTGCTTCTCAATCTGATAGCTGAATTCAAATCCAGTGCATACATGTATATGTACATATATAGAGGATGGTGGGAAGCAAGAAAAAAGTAAACAAATAGGAATTGTATATATATATATTGAGTAATAGACCACACTATGGACATACATTCGTGTCATAGACCTAGAAAGAAAGAAAACAAGCAATCTTGAAATCACAATTTAAAAAACGGAAATAAATTGGGCAATAAATGTCGTCTGCTGCCAGCAATGTGTTATCAGCAGACGACATTTGACATCCATAGACTAGGCTTCTCAGTGAAAACAGAGGCAGCTTTAGATGAAATAATGCAACGGTTGAGATAATTCTAATGACCACACACGGTACTTAGTCAAAGGAGATTGTACAAATTAAGTAACATATTATTGGGTTGATAGTAAATTAATATTCTCTAAGAAATGAGGTTCTTATATATTTGTTGTCTACTCCTACTTATGAGATATATGTGGAAATTAAGCTAACATTCAGGCGCACATGTACATATATATTATATAGGTTATATATTATATATTATATAATATATAATGTATAAATTCTATATCTTATATATTATAGGTAAATATGATATATTATTACATATACATATATATATTATATATTATTTATATTATAAATAATATATATAATTATCCATACACTATTTACGTTATTTATGAATATTGTATATACTTTTTAATATATATATTAATATATAACATACAATGATATATTACATATATTATGCATATTATATATATGATATAGAGTATATATATTTAGAATTCAACACATGGAGGCGAACTGCTATATTATGGCCTTTAATGAGATCAGCAGAGTACAAATCAGTGAGGTGTCGCACATTATACAGATATATATGCATATTTGCATAGTCATTCAGGTCTTAGTAAGTGGCTCAGTTCGGCTTGGCCGTTGCCGTGGCTGTCGCCCGGACGTACCTTATCGTCCTTGAGGGCTTCCTTATCTTTGCCATCCTCGTCGTCGTCATCGCTGTCAATCTCCGACTCGGAGCTGGTTAGGTCGGCGGCGTCCGGCTGCATGTTGCAAGGGTCAACCCCTTCCGCTTCGACCTTGACCTCGTCGCCGAGACCCTCGTCCTCGCCGTCGGCCTTGACTGTGCCGTCAGGCGCCAGCTTGGCCGCCTTCTTGGCTACAAAACCCGGAAAGCAAAGGCATAACCACATCAACCCGACGTCCTCACAAGTAAGGTGTGGGCTAGCTAATCTAACATCACACGGATGGGTATTTAAGTGTATCAACACTAGGATCTCAAATACTTTATATATGTATATATATATATATATATTGTGAGGTTTAATGTTATTAATAGCATTATTATTATTATTATTATTATTATTAAGGCCCAAGGAGAAATTATTGTCACCTCTTCTTGTCGGTGATTCAGAGAAGTTACATTTGTTGTTGTTATCCTCCTTTGCTAGCCTAGCATATATATTAGCGCTGTTTTCAGAATATTCTTTTAAAGTATTTTTATATCTGACTATATTAATTGAAGGAAATATTAATTACATGAATCGGTGAACTTGCAAACAGTTATGAGTATATAGATATGAGTGATCAAAGGATAAAGTTGTGACATACAAATAAATCACTTTGAATTACACAACATCATAGAGTGTTCATGAATTGAACTGTGACGGGTATATATTTACGTACAGCGTAGAATTGTGTTAGTACCATGACTGTATCTCATGAGGTAAAAGCATGTCATACAAGATAAACTATAGACATGAACCAAAAGATAATTGACCATTAAACAAGAATAAAGTTACCTGAACAATACAACTGAACGAGGCAAGTACGTACTGATAAATATGTGCAAATAAATAATAACATAAGAAATCAAGGCATGTTGCACGTGTGTCTGTATTCTTAGCAGCTCAGGAAGTATTTGAAGAATGTGAAGTTCATTTACATGTTTATTTTGGCATAGTGTGTCTCTTAAAACAAATGAGATATCACTGCATGTTGAAAAGTCGAATCGTATAGAGAGCTATAGCCTTTTTTTAATTGTTGTTATAGTATTGTGTGAGGGATAGTTATTTATAGAATAGTTGCTATTGTGATTGTTTATGTGGTCCCGTGTGGTTAGCGTGTGCGAAAATAACGGTGCAATGGATGGCTTACAAAATCCAAACACAGTTCCGTATAGAAAAAAGTACTATACTTAGGAATAAAATTAAATCACAACACTATTTAAACTGCTTACTTCACAATGTATTCAGTTTAAGATATGTATTTTAAGGGCTATTTAAAATGTCAAATAATCATGGTTTCCCTGTATGTTATATAGACTCCTGAAAAGCACTCAAGTTCCTGGTTTAATTTCGATATTAGGAATAGACGTAGCTCCTTTTTTCTCTCTAGTTAATTTTGTTTGTTTGTTTGTTCCAGATAGGGTAGTTGGTTAACACAGGTCTGGCCATTAAATAAAAAAAGGATAAAACATATGTAACATAATCAAGTTATTCAACATCGAGGAAAAAGGAGGTTTGGGTGCTGATGGCTATGGTATATGTGCAGTACTATTGGTACTCTGGCATTGAAATGTCCAACATACAAAATCTTCAAATGCAATCACTGCCGATCCCTTAAGGACTGTGTTCTCGTGGGGGGTGAATTTCAGACAACTGAGTGATTGTGAGTCTCAGGAAAGAACAGAACGAGAACGATTTTTCAAGGCCAAGTGGGAATCTGAAGATCAGACGTTGAATGTTGACTTAAAGCTCGCTGACTGTTTTTAACGAGGTTATGCAACAATAAATAAATATATATATATTGACAGAATGTGACAGAATGTGAGCTTTTGTATACTTTTTTTTTTTTAAATTGCATTTTCTCCGCATATTTTCTTTCTGGCTTCAATTCTTTGAAATACATTTTTTTCCGAGGGTAGGAGAGAAGGGGGGGGGGGGGCTGGGAAGGGGCTGGGAAGGGGGTTCGGTCGATGGGGGAGGGAGGCAGCTGGTTAAGTCTGAAAACGTGATATCTGATCCCAAACGAGTTATGTTTAAGTCAAGTATTTATTTTCATTTCTTAATAACGTTACAAAAAAAAGGGGTCGGGAGGGGGTACTGAAGTGTCACAACTAATATGATGACTCCGACCAAATATTCTAGGGCGTAATCGATTAATCAACTCGGGTCACCCGAGCCACTTTTTGGCGCATGCGCACATTCTACAGACTCGGATGGAATAATCGAATATGGTTCTCCACGCTCGGGGTGGAAAAAAGTGGTGGCTTAATCCAAAACTTTTTTTTTTAATAACCGATATAGCTACAGCAAAATAGGATTAAAAGTATTTTATGATTGCATGGTTTAGTTATTTTCGCATTTCATTAATCTGTTTTATTACCCCCAAAAAACATGTAGAACTGGTACTGGTAGCTATTACGCTGCAGGACGGTACCAGTACAAATGTGACATCATCATTCCTAGCAAACCCCAGCCAAGAGGTGGGTTACTGGGGTCGGGTCGTTTTTCACACGTCATATGTTTTTATCAACTGCACTCGCGGTGTTCGATTTGAAATTCTAGCACACTTGGGTTACTCGAATTGCCCGGGTCGTGTTAATCGATTATGCCCCTTGTCGGCTACAGTCGGATACGACTCTTGTAGTAGTAGTACCATGTCTCTCCGCCAGGGTAAATATGTGCTGAGGGACCAGTCTAATTGGGTATAGACGGATCAATAGTGGGAGAGGGGATTCGCATCCACCACCTCTAAACTCACAGGTTCCAACTTTTAACCATTGAATCGATAGCCGTGTTCACACAGGCAATGTAAATCGATTCGTAGAAATCGACTTGCCTAGTTGGGGTTACATTTCGCGTGTGAACGCGCGGCTGAGGCGGTTTAGGGCTGATTCAATTCCTGTGATCTGGATACTGTAAACCACTTGTCGAGGTAGTTTACATGAATCGATTTCTGTGAACCGATTTATTTTGCCCGTGTGAACAAACTGAGGCGGATTAAGGTTGTTGACTTTCCGGTCGATCAAGAGCGCATATTATATAATTTAGCTGGGCACAGATATTTTTTTCATGATTTATTTTAATGTTTTCACTGCCCAGCAGAAGTTTTGACCGTTCCAAACCAATACGATTCAGTCCATACATATCTAGGTCGAACCCACTCTCTCGTGGTGACGTCGCCTAACCGAAAACGTCTGCTGGTCAGACTGGACTTGCTCATGCGCAGATTTCGATTTCCGGCCCAAGTACTGCCCGTGTGAATGGGCCGCTAATTCGACCCCTAGTATTTGCCTTGGCTGAATCGCTTTACTTTTTCCCGGTGTGAACACGGCTGTTGCGTCTGAGTCCCTGATGAAGATTGTGTAACGGGTAGGAGTAGACTGGTAGGTTCGTTGAATGGTTGGAGGGTTGACGGTTGGGGGTTGGGGGGTTGATGGCGTGTGTGGCGGGGTTGAGGGTGTGTGGGGGTGTGTGGCGGGGAGGGGGGTTGGTAAGGTGGGGGGGGGTCGGGGTATGAACATAATTTGTTTGCTTGTCTTTTCTTTATTAAACTAAAAATAAATAAATATATAGAGAGAGAAATACGATATAAAAATACATATGTGTATATATGATCAGAATTGGGTTTGAAATTGGCCAGTTTTGGAAGAAGACAAAAAAAAGAGTACTAAATTTCAGTCATGACTTGGTGTGGTTACTATAATCACATGACTGGACATGTGAATGTGAGTACGAGAGGATTACGCACGGCTATAGTATATCATAGAGGACAAACCGTATCACTGCAATAGTATATACCACAACGGAATAGGCACCGTGGACTGAGGCGTATACTTACACCTGTGAGCATGCTGTTTCTTAGCCTTGATTATAAATTTTCTCTTCAACTGACTCAAGGTAGGGTGTGGCACCCCGGATTTTAGCTAGGGAAAAGAACAGGGAATACGACTTGTTTACTAAGGCGTTTCAAAACTATATAAATATATATATATAGATATAGATAATGCTGTTGATATGTTGAAATCATCGTAACTGGCAGAGAACCGGAATGATTGCCAGACCAGAGACAGACTACCCCAAACAGCGCAGTCTTCAGCGGCAAAAAAAATAAAATAAAAAATGGTTGCGGTTTGGAAAAAAAACCCTTACAAACAATTCCAAACATGAGGTATATATAATGAGGTATATGGGTGTATATATATACATATAATTATCATCAATCATCGTCAGACGCCCTGACCGTGTCTATGGATGTAGGTGGAAAATACAAGCTCCAACATGTGGGAGTATGGGAGGGGGGGGGGGTCTGTAATGAATATTGAACCAAAATTATATTTTTCACGGCTTTCTAAACAAGAATATTTAGAGAATATAAAAATGGGCAAATGGGGGAGGCGAAGTTGTCCGTGGAATCTGTCTCTAGTCCTGGGCGTGTTTCCCCCCCACCCGGCCTCAGGGTGGTGGGGGGAGAGAGGGGGGTGGAACATGATGCTGAGGTGGGGAAAAAAAACACCCGCAGCACAAAATACTTACACTTATGTACATGTCTTTTCTTATTTTTGATGATAATCTTTCTTCGCAGCTGCGCAGGACTTGGCAGGCCTACCCCCTGGTCTAGCTATATGTACAATAACAAATAGGGTCAAGAAATGCATTATACCAATCGTACAACAAGAGACGGCACCACACGGACAACAACACGGTACGGCAGAAACATCGGGAGGGGGGAGGGGGGAGGGGGAGGGGGGCGGGTGTTGTGTGAGATGACATGTGCAATCTCCAATGGAAGCGGGAGGATGGAGGGGGGAGGGGGGCGGGTGCGGTGTGAGATGACATGTGCAATCTCCAATGGAAGCAGGAGGAGGGCAGGAGCAGCGTCATTGGTTGTCAGGTTGTCGTCCCAACAGTTAACAGGTACTGGAGGAACATCTACACAAAGACACCTCATTAGGCCCGGTGTGACGTCAGAGACAGTGGCTTGTTGAAAAGGGAAGTACTCTTAAAGGGATGGCTTCAATGGTAATAGTATTACATGCAATCAGTAATATTAACATATGCATGTTTATATTATGTATATATCATGGTGATGGCATTCACTTATGAAATACAAAACATATAAATATATATATATAAATATATATAAATATATATAAATATATATAAATATATATAAATATATATAAATATATATAAATATATATAAATATATAAAAATATATATATATAAATGTATATAGATATATATTTAAATATATTAAAATATATATAAATATATAAAATATCTATAAAATATATATATATATATCTATAAAATATATATAAATATATATAAATATATATATAGATATCTATACATATCTATAAATATATATAAATATATATAAATATATATAAATATTAATAAATATATATAAATATATATAAATATATATAAAGATATATATGAATAGATATAAATATACATATATATATAACTAAAGATACATATATATATATATATATATATATATATGTATATAAATGTACAGAAATGTATATAAATATATAATAAATAACATAAATATGCATTTCTATATATATTTATACATAGTTATATATCTATGCATAATACTGTATATATATTGATATATTCTTTAATAGAGCTATATAAAGAAAATTCTACATACATCTATATGAATAAATATGTATAAATACACATATATATTTATATCTATATCTATATCTATATATGAGCACAAAGTGCATTCTCCAGATAGTGATTACATCTAGATTCCAGGTTATATGAAAACTTCTAGGGAGATGGGTAAAATATTAAACCGCAAATTAATAACAGCAATCATATCTACATTTGTTCATTCGCACAATTCACTCAAGTATTATATTTAACTGCAAAAATCTTCACTAATTACTATTATTGGCAGTAGCTCTGCATAACAGTGTAATCATCTGTACATTGTTTGAGTAGATTCAGTGTAACATTATTTACTTTCATTAAAAAATTCATCTCACTTTAATAAAAATAAAAACAAAATAAATGAATCAGATGTATTATTATAAATATTAAGCGCTCAACTGTAGTTATTCCACTCAGCCTGCCACAACCGACACAAAGCAAACACATGTACTAGATATAATAGACCTTTTCCCACGGGGCATGCACAGTGAGCTGCTACCGACAACATTAGTTCTCGCCACTGCCATCAGAGGGCAGGCTTGGCGGCGGAAGTCCACTGTAAAGACCACCATGTCCCACAGAATATGTTGCACACTCAGCTGCAACCCAGAACATTAGTTCTTCCACCACCATCAACATATCGGGTTAAGCTAAGATCCCTTACACGCGGTATGCGGTATGCGGTATGCGAATGCGAATGCGGCAAAAAATTGAAACGCCTTGAAGTCAATGGGCTACATCCCTTACACGCGGTATGCGAATGCAAATGCGGCAACTCGATCGGTCCCTGTAGCGATCGGTGTGGCATGTGGCATGCGGCATGCGGTATGCGAATAGAAACATCAGTCGCACTTGTCCATTAGTTTTAGACTAGTAGAGGTGACTGATCATTACGGAACGGTCACACCCAGGGGTGCTGAGGGGAAACATCTGGTAGTGGTGGTGGTGGGGGACGCTTGCCGCTTACCGCGTAGAAGGAATCCTCCCATTCGCATACCACATGCCGCATACCGCGTAGAAGGAATCTTAGCTTTAGTGGTGGAAATCATCTATCAACTTCCTCCTCCCAAGGCGCAATCAATACACATACTAGCAGAGCTAACTAAAAGACACAGAACAACACACATATATATATATATATAATTATATATATATCTCTTTTTAATCTTTGTTGCGGTATTTCCTTCCTTACACCTGCGACATTCTAAGTGGATGTTAGTCTGTGTCAGTCCACAACATCCATTCAAAATATCTCAAGGATGAGGTTGGGGGGTGGTCGGGGTGGCCAGCAGTGCTTGGCCGGCCACCGCGGTGCGTGAGTCGGTGCGCATGCGCGACAATGCGCGGTGGCGTTGTTAGTCTGTGAGAAGTGGGTCTGGAGCTCTGGGTGGGTTAAACACAATATTGTCTCTCTAGCTGGTATCTTAGCACACAGTGGACAAAACACAGTAGCTGACAACGTCCGAGCGTAGAGCTGCATTGAACCCGACTCCACACCCAGCACAGGTGTGGCGATGTCATAGTGCACACACACAATATATATATGTATATATATATATTTATATATATATATATATATATATAGTTGATCTGATGCATAGGCATTGCTTCGATAGTTACCACATACAGTTAGGTGTCAATTTAAAGAAAATTCCCATAGGTCTGTCTCTAACTACTATTTCTTCACATGTTGTGCTAGGGTATATATATATCTATATGTCCATTTATCTATCTATATGTCTATTTAATGTATATATCTATATATCTATTCATCTATATATCTATTTATCTATATATCTATTATCTATAAATCTATATCTTTATATAGTTATATATATATATATTTAACTAGGTATTTAGATTTATATAGTTATATAGATATATAAATACATAGATACATACATATATATATAACTATAGATATATAACTATATATAGCTATATATGTAGAGAAAAATAGGAAAGGAAGCTCGAAGTCCCAATAACATAAATTAATAGCATAGCATTAGGACATCATTAACATCGGTGACATTCTCTTGGAGTGATTATATGATTAAACTGGCAGTACTTGGATAATATTAGCAATTATATTAGTAGTGCATGGCTGCCATATGATTACCTATTCTAGTAGGATCCAAATGTGACGTATTTATACTTACAGGGTGAGACTCTAATGATTCTGATAAAACTGAATCTCCGAGAATATTGCGACAATGAGCAGCCATCTTGGCTTGTTGCTTGGGTCTGCAATTAGAGCACATTAGAAGTGAGATATTGTAGAATACAGTACAGGAGAGAGAAAGAGTGTCTGGGGAGGAGTTGGTACATCAATCAAAGAGCCAATATAGGGTAAAAACAGGGTGAAATGAAGATCAAACACATGAAGAGTTCAGTTTCCCCCCCTAAAGATAATGTTAATTCTTACTAATTCCACTTTTCATATGATCATATGGTTCTAGAGTAATGAACAAAAAAGTAGGAATATAAAAATAATAAACCTTTTGTAGTTTTGATCTCCATTTTGATCTCCATTTTTGGATTGGTGTTTACGTGGGTTTGCGTCTGAACTCTTCACATAATTTATGCAGAATCTGAGACGGACAACATTTGGGGCAGCACGGGTGGTACAAGTTAATTGGTCGGTTGATCGGGACGTGTTCGTCCGATTGGGAATATTCATGACTGTTCATCGCCAGTGTTCGTAAACACCCACCTGTTGAATTAGTATGGGCATCCTTCTTATGCCAGTGAGCTGCCTCACATTTTCAAAACATCGACTTTCGTTGGTTCCTGGTTGCTTGAGTTTTGCATCCTGGCAACATCTAAGTTCATATCAGGACGATTACCGACTTGTGACAGGGCGCACTCATGGCGATTGCATAGTGCTGCTCCACTGGGAAATCAGGCCACTGGCACCATGACCCAATATCCCACTCAGTCACATTATCCTGACACTGAGCAAACCAGCACTTGCCCTATCCTATTAATGCCGAACGCAAGGCTAGGATGAGACAAGTATCAATTTGATAAATCATTGATATGACTTGACCGGGAAGTGCACTCCCGATCTTCCGTAAGCGAGGTCCGCGCTCTACCGATTCTACCACCGCGCCCGGTCCATCGAGTTTGAAGTTGTCCTTTATATCGTTTCCTGTCCACCATCCCATGAGTATACAGTGGTCCCCCTCTTAAACGACCACCCTGAACGACGACCAACCACCATATACGGCCATAATTCCGATGCAGCAAAATATTTGACCTACAAATGACCCCTCACCAATGACCACCCGCCTAACGCGATCAACACCCACCCCTTTTTCCCCTTTATGCGAACAATTATCTTAATATCAGTGTGATTATGTGATGTTTTCTTTACTGGCTTTCAGGCCGTACAACATTAGTCATTTACATATCTTAGATGTACCTAGGAAGCACAACTCCAACAAACCTATTGTGTCCATATTGTACGAGGGCATAGGTTAGACTTTACTGATGCTACACAGCTTGTCTTACACTACCTGCGTGCAATGACTATATACGCTAAATACGATTGGTGAGTGAGATAAATCAATGAATAACAAAACAGCATTCTGCTGCAATTCAATTGGATACTTACGAACAATGATTTTCGAATGACAGGATGACAGGATAGTCCGACACCTTGAATGCGCTTTCTCCTATTGCCTCAATCACTTCCTGAAATCCATACATGTAGGCCATTTAAAGGGGCAGTATAAACACCAACACAGCTTTCCTTAATCACAATTATTATGATCGAATATGACTAGTCATGAGCTGCGTTCATGCATACACTTTAAACCGGTTTAACTAAGTCGGTTTAACTAATCCAGTAAGAAAACACAAGTGTGAATGTGATTTAGTGCCAAGTCGGTTTAGTTAAATTGGTTCGGTAGGTGGATTAGTTAAACCGATTTAGCTAAAACGGTTCAAGTTGCAAGTGTGAAACGCAACCGGTTTAGTTAATCCCGCTCAAGTATGTCACGGTCATGCATATGAGTGTGAGAGTAAGTGTGTGAGCGAGGGTATGAGTGAATCTATGAGTGAAGGTATGAGTGAGTGGGCAAGTGAATGTATGAGAGAATGTATGAATAAATGTATGAGCGAGTGGGTGAGTGAATGTATGAGTGAGTGTATGAGTGAATGTATGAGTGAAGCTATTAGTGAGTGGGTGAGTGAATGTATGAGTGAGTGCATGAGTGAATGTATGAGCGAGTGGGTGAGTGAGTGTAGTGAGTGTATGTGTGTGAGTGAATGTGTGAGTGAGTATATGCAAGAGTGAGTGTATGTGATAGTGTATGAGTGAGTGTACAAGTGAATGTATGAGTGTGTGAGTGAGTGTGTAAGTGAGCGAGTATGTTAGTGAGTGTATGCTGGTTTGCACATGTGCATATACTAACTTCCTCCTTAAACCGGTTTAACTACTGCATGTGTGAACCCGCACAAGTTTCAAACATAAGTCGGTTTAATTAAGTCGGTTTAACTAAATCGGTTAAACTAAACCACGTTAACTCTGTAGGTGTGAACGCACCTCAACGATTTGTATATGAGTGAAATAGCCTATTCTTTGGGAGATATTTATGTCCTAATCAAGGCTGAGAGCTCCTTGGCCAAGCTATAATTGTTAGGCGCAGTCGACCCTAATGATGCTTTGCAGCTTCTAGAGTGGTGTGTAGACTAGGGAATGTTACACAGTTAGATAGGCTTTCGTTATCAAATAGAACCGAAACAGGATTAAACTATTGGGTTACTAATTATAGAGAAGGGCTCTGAAGAGGCTCTGGCCACTTCAATAGAGTCCGTCAAGGAAAGCATCGCAAGGCGAGCGGGACATAGCTCAGGCGGTAGAGTTTCCACATGTGAAGGTGTGGATCATCTGATCAATCCTGCTCAGTGGACCCATTTGAAGTTTGGGCTATTTTCTGTTCCAACCAGTGATCCACAACTGGTTCATCAAAGGCTGTGGTATGCGCTGTCCTGTCTGTAGGAAAGTGGATTTAAAAGACTCCTTGCTGCTTATCGGAAAGACTAGCCTATATGGGAGCAGCTAGTTTCCTCCAAAGAAATATGTCAGAATGACCATATGTTTGAAGTCCAATAGCCAATGATAGAAATCAATGGGCTCTAGAGGCATCGTTAAATAATACAAGCTTTACTTTTTTGTGGAAAGCATCTCAAAGCCTACTTTGACTAATAGTGAATCTGAAGCGGATTGACTATGCCTTAGAGCCTATATATTTCCACCTGTCCCTTCCCCGCATGACGTCACAGAATGGGCTATTGGAGATCCAACCCAGGAGGTAGTGACTAATCTGACCAGATGTATTACACTGAGTAGCACGTGGTCATTCTCAGTAGTTCTCAGTTTAATGCAGTTAATATTTCTAGGATTTGAATATTTAGTTAATATACAGTGAATACATGTGAAGAACAAGAGACCCGATATTTATAGTTGAATAATCCGGTGGCTAAGAGTTTCTGGCATATATTTCAAGATAAATATGTATTAAAATCAAAAGACCCGATCTGATGAGTTGCATAATCCGATGGGTTTGAGTTTCTCCCATATATCTTTAGATAAATACATATTAAAATCAAGAGACCCGATTTCTAAAGTTATATAATCAGATTGTTTTGAGTTTCTGACATATATATTTTAGATATATATATTGTGTTGATCTTTATGATCTACTTTAATTTAGGATGAAGTAATCTGTATTTTAAAGGGTTAACTTTGGCAATATTTGAAAGGAACACTGACAAAATTAACTTTGGTATACACACCAAAATACTGGACAGCATAAGCTAAAAAATTTCAAGAATGGTAGCATAGCACAGAACTACCTTTCCATCTGAAAGACAATGGATGTCATAGGTGTATGAATAATGAGAGAATAGCACAGGTGCACCCGTCTCAGAGCTACACTGGCACCTGTGGGGCTTTGTTAACTCATTTTCAGTGAACAACTTGCAGAAGTGACAGGTTCTATTAAACTGACTCAATGCTACCTTCTAAGAAGCATCACATGTTTGGATAAGCGCGCCAGTATCCAACTTGGATATGTAGGAGCAAATCTGGGTCAGTGTTTTGGTTAAAAGCTGGTTGGTTGTTGGAGTTTTACGTCCTGGCAACACTTAAGGTCATTTCAGGACAGCTACCGACTTGTGACAGTGCGCACTCATGGTGACTTTATAGTGCTGCCTCACTGGGAGACCAGGCCACCAGCACCATGACCTGATATCCCACTCAGTCACATTATCCTGAAACTGAGCCAACTACTCCTTGCCCTATCCTAATAATGCCGAGTGCCTGGCTAGGAAGCGACAAGTATACAATTTTGATGTAATTGGTTTGAGTCGACCGGTGTTTGAACCTGTGGGTTCGCATCCCACGATCTACCAAAACGAGAGACGGACACTCAACTCATTCGGCCATCGCGTCTAAGGAGTGGGGCATAGCTCAGGCAGTAGCGTGTCCACCTGTGAAGGTGTTGGTCATGCGATCGATCCTGCTCAGTGGACCCATTTGTAGTTTGGGCTATTTTCCGTTGCAACCAGTGGTCCACAACTGGTTCATCAAAGGCAAGGGTATGTGCTGTCCTGTCTGTGGGAAAGTGCATATAAAAGACCCCTTGCTGCTTATCGGAAAGAGTAGCCTATGTGGTGGCAGTAGGTTTCCTCCAAAGAAATATGTTAGAATGACCATATGTTTGACGTCCACTAGCCAATGATAAGAATGTGGCGTTCTCTGTGGCAGAGTGGTTAGAGTGTTTGACTTTTTTCTAGGTCAGACTCCTAATCTGAGGGTCGGCGGTTCGATTCCCAGTGCCCCCAGCTCTGCCAATTTGGATTTCCACCACTTACAGCATCATCAATGGCCGGTTGCTCTCATACCATGTCTATGTGGTGTGGGAGGTTAAAAATCCCTTGGGTTGGTAAAAGTGTAGGCTCGGGCTTTCTATCGACCAGCAGTGGAATGAGGAAGACCAGTCGTCTATGACTGAAATTTACCCTGCTTAAACAACTAATGGACCAACAAAAGAAAATCAATGTGCTCTAGAGGTGTCGTTAAATAAAAAAAACTTTCCTTTCGGCCATCGCGTCTGGTCTTTGGTTAAAAGAAATGTGATGCTTTCACCGGACTGTGCAGCTTTAACATCTGATCCTGAGCGAATCCGATGGCCATGATCTAATTATGATTGAATTGCAATCAACAAATGGGCTTACTTCATACTTCCGGTCTTTGAACCATCAAATTAAACAAAGTGAGATGGTGTAATCACGTGATGGAGACGACGAGTCACTCATCAGTGAACAAGTAACTCATTCAGTAGAGCCTATGTCTGTTAATAACCACTAGCGGATCTGGGTATGCGGGAGTGTGGGTGTAGGTTTGGGTGTGGGTGTGTGTGTGGATGTGGGTGTGGATATGGATGTGGGTGTCGACGTGAGTGCATGTGGATGTATGAATGTGTTTGTGTAGATGTGGGTGTGGGTGTATGGTTGTGGGTCTGGGTGTTGGTGTATGTGTGGATGTGGATGTGGATGTGGGTTTTGATGTGAGTGCATGTGGATATATGAATGTGTTTGTGTAGATGTGGGTGTTGGTGTGCGTGAATGTGGATGTATGGGTTTGGTTGTGTGGATGTTGTGTGTGGATGTGTGTGTATGTGGGTGTCGATGTGAGGGTGCATGTGGATGTATGGGTGTGGTTATGTGTATGGATGTGTGTATGGATGTGTGTCTATGTGTGTGTATATTGTGTATGGATGTGTGTGTGTGGGTGTTGATGTATGTGAGTGCATGTGTGTGTATGTATGGGTGTACTTGTGTGTGTGTTGTGTATGGATGTGTGTGTGGGTGTCGATGTGAGTGCATGCGGATGTATGGGTGTAGTTGTGTGTATGTTGTGTATGGATGTGTGTGTGGGTGTCGATGTGAGTGCATGTGGATGTATGGGTGTGGTTGTGTGGATGTTGTGTATGGATGTGTGTGTGTGTGGGTGTCGATGTGAGTGCATGTGGATGTATGGGTGTACTTGTGTGTATGTTGTGTATGGATGTGTGTGTGTGGGTGTCGATGTGAGTGCATGCGGATGTATGGGTGTAGTTGTGTGTATGTTGTGTATGGATGTGTGTGTGTGGGTGTTGATATGAGTGCATCAGGATGTATGGGTGTTGTTGTGTGGATGTTGTGTATGGATGTGTGTGTGTGGGTGTTGATGTGAGGGTGCATGTGGATGTATGGGTGTGGTTGTGTGTATGTTGTGTATGGATGTGTGTGTGTGTCGATGTGAGTGCATGTGGATGTATGGGTGTGGTTGTGTGTATGTTGTGTATGGATGTGTGTGTGTGTCGATGTGAGTGTGCATGTGGATGTATGGGTGTGGTTGTGTGTATGTTGTGTATGGATGTGTGTGTGTGTGTTGATATGAGTGCATCAGGATGTATGGGTGTGGTTGTGTGTATGTTGTGTATGGATGTGTGTGTGTGTGGGTGTTGATGTGAGGGTGTATGTGGATGTATGGGTGTGGTTGTGTGTATGTTGTGTATGGATGTGTGTGTGGGTGTTGATGTGAGTGCATGCGGATGTATGGGTGTAGTTGTGTGTATGTTGTGTATGGATGTGTGCGTGTGGGTGTGATTGAGTGCATGGTGTATGGGTGTGTTGTGTGGTGTTGTGTATGGATGTGTGTGTGTGTGGGTGTTGATGTGAGGGTGCATGTGGATGTATGGGTGTGGTTGTGTGTATGTTGTGTATGGATGTGTGTGTGTGGGTGTTGATGTGAGGGTGCATGTGGATGTATGGGTGTGGTTGTGTGTATGTTGTGTATGGATGTGTGTGTGTGTGTTGATGTGAGTGCATGTGGATGTATGGGAGTGGTTGTGTGTATGTTGTGCATGGATGTGTGTGTGGGTGTCGATGTGAGGGTGCATGTGGATGTATGGGTGTAGTTGTGTGTATGTTGTGTATGGATGTGTGTGTGTGGGTGCCAGTGTGAGTGCATGTGGATGTATGGGTGTGGTTGTGTGGATGTTGTGTATGGATGTGTGTGTGGGTGTCGATGTGAGTGCATGTGGATGTATGGGTGTGGTTTTGTGGATGTTGTGTATGGATGTGTGTGTGTGTACATGTGAGTGTGCACCTGGATGTGGTTGGGTCTGGATATAGCCTTCAGCACTAACAAATTCTATTAACTTGACTCAGTAATCGCTCTTCTATGCAGCAACATATGCTTACTAAGCACATCAGTATCTAAGTTGAATATGTAAGTGCAAATCTAGATAAGTGTCTTAGTTTCAGAAATGTTATGCTTTCATCGAACTATGCAGCTTTAAAGGGAACCGGTATAGGCCGCCGAGACTTGAACTGTACTCCAACAAATGCTCTCCAAGCACACCTTCTCCGTTTATGACTGAATCTGTAAAGCTGCTGAGTCCGATGAAGCATCAACTTTTCAAAACCAAAACATTCAGCTAGATTCTCTTCTACAGATCTAACTTAGATGTTGATGAACTTATTAAGCATGTCTTTCCAAATAGAAGGGCATACAAGGTCAAGTTAATAGAACCGGTTACTACAGAAGCCTATGGATTCAGAGTTTTGGCATGCTTGCCAAAATTAATTTGACATGGTCACACTTCAAATATCTTAAAAGTTAGCCATTTATAATAAAATTTACTTCAAACTAAAGTAAGGTGACTTCTAACAATCATTTAACTATATCTATCTCAGAAAAAATGACAGAAACTCAAAACCATCGACCAAATGCAGTATGGTGGGCTGGCTGACGTACTCTGAAGGAGATGTCGGAGCACATAGTGAAGCCGTGTGTGATGATCGGCTCCTCGTCGGCGCCCTTCCCGTCCCAGCAATCCAGCTCGACACACCGGCACCCGGTGAGCAGCGTCTGCCGGTAGATCTCCACCGACGACCGGCCCGTCAGCTGGTGGCCTGCCAGCAACAAGCGCGCATCATCAGTTTGGGCAAGAACAGGTTGGTTGGTTAGTTGTTGGAGTTTTGGGTTGGGGGAGTGGGATGGGGCATGGCGGGAGGAGAGGGGAGAGGAGAGGGGAGGGGAAAGAGGAAAGAGGAGAGAGCAGAGAGGGGGAGGGGAGGGGGAGAGAGAGGGAGAGGGGAGGGGGTAGAGGAGAGAGAAGCGAGAAGAGAGGAGAGAGGAGAGAAGGGTGGTGGGAGAGGGAAGAAGGGAGAGGGAAGAGGGGGAGGGGGAGGGGAGAGCGGAGAGGGGAGAGGGGAGAGGGGAGCGGAGAGAGGAGAGAGGAAGGAGGAGGGAGGGCAGAGGGGATAGGGGGATAGGGGGAGGGGAGGGGATAGGGGAGAGGGGATAGGGGAGAGGGAAGAGGGGAGAGGCGATATGGGAGCGGAGAAAGGAGGGAGGAGGGAGGATGGAGGTAAGAGGAGAGAGGAGCGAGGTTGGTTGGTGGAGTTTTACGTTCTGGCAATATCTAAGGTCATATCAGGACGGGCATCAACTTGTAACAATGCACAGTCATGACAACTTTATATTATATTTATAGTGCTGCTCCACTAGGCACTGCTAGGAGGCCTGGCTGCAAGGACCATGACCTGATATCCCACTCAGTCACATTTTGCTGACACTGAGCCAACCAGTCCTTGCCATATCCTAATAATGTGGAGTGTCTGGCTAAGAAGTGATAAGTATAATTTTTTAAGTCATTGGTTTGTGTATATACATATCGAGACTACTATTTGTATTCCTAAGTATATTTATAATATATTACGTAGACATCTACTTTTGGTTATGGTATAATTAATTAATTAATTAAACAGGACATTCCATGTACGAGCATTGTTAGCATTATTAAACAGTGTGTTAATTACCACCAATGTGATACAACACGTCCTATGTAATTTATTGCATGCATACAAACAACGGAACCTCCGTAATGTTGTTTATTATTGCGGTCGGATACGAAACCTCCAGCCATTATCCATCGCTCGTGACCCGGTTCCGCATGACCGATTCCGCGCATTTAACCACTCATCCGCTGCGAGTTTTCGGCGCATGCTGTCCGCAGACGACAAATGGACTAATTAGACTAAAAGGGGTTTTACATCCCAGTGGAAAAATCTTACCTTGCAGTAAGTTTTTTTTAATGCATGTTGTGTGCAGACGACAATTGCCAATTGGACTAAACGGGGTTTTATACGCCAGTGGAAAAATCTTCACATTTCACTAAGTTTTATTCAATGCATGTTGTCTGCAAATGACAATTGCCAATTGGACTAAAGGGGGATTTAATACATCCCAGTGGAAATATCTTTACATTTCAGTAAGTTTTTCTATGCATGTTGTCCACAGACGACAATTGACAATTTGACTAAAGGGGAGTTTTAATACATCCCAGTGGAAATATCTTCACATTTCAGTAAGTTTTTTCTATGCATGTTGTCCGCAGACAACAATTGACAATTTGACTAAAGGGGGTTTTACATCCTAGTGGAAAAATCTTCACATTTCAGTAAGTTTTTTCTATGCATGTTGTCTGCAGACAACAATTGACAATTTGACTAAAGGAGGTTTTACATCCTAGTGGAAAAATCTTCACATTTCAGTGACTTTTTTTCTCCCCACAGCAGACGACATCTTAAAGAACCAAAGCAGATGAAATCTTTACCAAAGCAGACGACATCTTAACCAAATCAGATGACATCTTCAAAGAACCAAAGCAGACGACAAATGACGCTCCCGCCTAATGACTCACCAGTGAGGTACGTGTTGTGGGACGAGTTGATGAAGTAGTGTGAGAGGGGCTGGTCCATGTCCTCACTTAGATCGAACTTCTCCTCGGCGATCAGAGCGTTCTCCTCGGACATGAGGTAACGAAGGAACCCCTCCTGCGATAAGTGACCTGCGACACCATAAACATTTGAGCGATATCGATTGTTTGTTTATTGTCGTTTTACGTCCTAAAAACATCTAAGGTCATATCAGGATGGGTACCGACTTATGACAGTGCACACGAATGGCGATTTTATATTATAGTGCTGCCCCGCTGGGAGACCAGTCCGCCAGCACCATGACCTTAATATCCCACTCAGTCACATTATCCTGACACTGAGTCAACCAGTCCTTGCCCTATCCTAATTATACCAAGCGCCTGGCTAGGACGTGACAAGTATCAATATTAAAGTCATTGATTTTACTCAACCATTGTTTGAATCCACGAACCCATGGGTTCGGATCCCCCGATCTCGCAAAACAAGAGACGCTAAACTCATTCGACCACCCCATCTGGTCGTTACATCGATTAAAACACTATCTATTACAACAGCTGTCATCTTTGACCTGATAGGTAGCAGGTGTGCTGGAAAAGGACTAAGCTTTTGCCGTAGTTATTTATGATGAAGAATGAACAAGGCAAGAGTTGTGTTTACTCAAATTCTTAAGGCTGCATAGTCCGATGAGAGCATTAAATGTTCGAAACTAAAACAACTAGATTTTATTCTACATATCCAACTTAGATACTGGTGCAGTTATTAAGCATGTATTGCTGCATAGAAGGGGGTTTTAAGGCAATTTAATAGAACATGTTACAGCTGAAGCATATGGGATCAGAATTTTGATGTAAATGCCAACATTAATTTAGCATATTTGTGCTTCAAGTATCTCTACAGTTCGTAATTTTAATTCAAAATTACTTCAAACTAAAGTAATGTACATTATAACAATGACCCTACTATATTTATCTAAAAAATGACAAACTGAAAATCACCAGACTATGCAACTTTAAAAGTGTCACAGTTATGGCTAAGCTTTTCTGTTTCTAATAATACTAAAGTGTAATAATAACAATAACGCATGAAGATTAGGAACGATAGAGAAAAACAGGAACAATAAATTCTACAAGAGCTATTTCAAATAAACTTTAATTTATAGTATATGGACATAGAGATTAGTATATGGGTATTTGGTGCAATAACTTCATGCTATAACTAAACATGGAACATGAGAAATGAAATTGAACAAATCATTTCCTTTGAACCGGTCACCTCCACAGACCCCTACCAGATAACTGTAATCCATCTCCTGCAGGGGCAACTATGGCGATATAATCAAATGAAATGTGATATAACATTGTTTTAATTTCCCAATTACAAATTATGTATTGACCATACTGTTCCTGCTTTGCTTGAACCCAAACCTCTCGTTTTGGAACTCATGGGAGCTTCTGACACAGGTTGGTTGTTGGAGTTTTACGTCCTAGCAACATCTAAAGTCATATCAGGAAAGGGGAATCGACTTGAGACAGTGCACACTCATGGTGACATTATAGTGCTGCCCACTGGGAAATCAGGCCACTGCCACTATGGCCCGATATCCCACTCAGTCACATTATGCTGACACTAAGCTAACCAGTCCTTGCCATATCCTATTAATGCCGAGTGCCAGGCTAGGCAGTGACAAGTATAAATTTCATAATTCACTGGTTTGACTCGACTGGGAACCGAACTCCCAATCTCCCGCACGCGAAGTCCGCACTCTACCGCTGCTTCTGGGTCGCTATAGACAGTTGTTTGGGAAACTCAATAGGTGGCGGATAAATAGCTGTAGTTCGTCCAACATCCGCCAGGCGGCGTGGCGGGTAACATACTCCCTTCCGGCACAGTGAATTACTCATGCAATTATAATCTATTTGAATTATGCCTGGTAAGATTGAGAAATTCTAGACAGATCTTACCAGATCTTGACAATATAAGGCTTTTAATCATAAGGAGAAACAAATAATATCTAAGTTTCTTTATCTATTTTCCACGGATTATTTATGAGATCACTGTCTTTAAACAAATGTACTTTTCAGTCGATAGGCCAATGATTGGCATTACTAGGATATGACAAGGAACAGTGGAATGAGGAAGGCCGATTGTCTTCGATTGGAATTTCCCTGGTTTAATCAATAATTGTAATTTGATTTTTTTTTAAAGTGCTTCTCACTATTAGAAGAAAGATGTCCATCGCAATTCATGGCTTTCACAAACGTTGAACTAGTCTACTCTGATAAGTAAACAAGGCATGCGACGCATAGGCAGGGGCAGAATATTGCAACAAAGCGGAATTAAAAAGTCACATAGCCGAATCACTATAACTTTACTGATCTATGAACAATCTCTGAATGACCCATACCACTCTGAAATCCCCCACCCCCAACAAAAAACCCTTACCCCCCCCCCCCCACCAACTTCTGAGAATTGAAATCCACATTACAGTAATACCTGTCTTAAACTGACAACTCTGCATTAGTACCAACTATTTTCTTATGTATCGTGATTTGAAGGACAATTGCATGAAACAAAACCAAGTTTGCAAATAAATAAAAAATATCAGCATATGGCAGGAGTCCGCCGATCATAGGGATCACTGAAGACAGGTACTACTGTACAAAATCCGACAATAACTGTAATAAACTGATGAACATTGGCCGATAAACTGTGGCTGGTTCTTCTTGGAGGGCTGGTGTGCAATACTATCCTGCTACACGCTACTATCCTGCTACACGCCACTATCCTGTTATACGCTACTATCCTGAAGTCACGGGAACAAGAAGTGGATGCGACTTTCAGATCAATACGACACTTCCGAGGTGCCAGACGCTGGTGTCCACCCAACCACCAGTCGGCCTCTGACCATGCTAGGGGCTGGAGTACACACTGCAACACTTCACACTGCTGCGCTTTATGTACAGGAAGTGGTAGTGCATTCAATGTAGAATAGTTGTTTGACTAATTTCACTGCAGCCCAATTCGGAAACAAATGTGCAAGAAGCTTATATTTTTAGGGATTAGGATTTATGATTCTATGAGTGCAGTGCACTTAAAGTACATGGTTTATATATATATATATATACATATATAATATATACACCATGTCCTGTATATTATATATAATATATAAAATATATATATATTTATGACATAGATGAAAGATACAGCCGAAAGTTGCTTTGTTAAACACCCCACTTCCGGCCGTGTATGCACGCCGGTGTCGCGGTTTTAAAGGGTACCCGGTTTAAAAGGGACCTTTTCGCAATGCACATGCCTCAACCTGGTGGAAATACCGTTCGATTTTGACGCATGCGCATGGCGAAAATGCCCGTTTTAAGCCAGGTACCTCTTAAAACCGCGACACCGGGTCGCAGCTTCAGTCCCTGCCCGGGGACCAGCGCACTGTGCCTCGGAATGTACCCGTATTTGGGGAAGTGAATACACAGTATTACCATGAAGAGGGGGCGGACAATTCCACTCAGAGGATCACTGCAGCCTCAAATTGCAAGTGAAGAAATACAAAGATCCAACAGCAAAAAAAAAAAAATAAAATAAAAAAAAAATATATATAAATTAACCAGCAAAGAAAATCCGGGACGAATTTAAAAAAATAGAAATGATTGAAAATAATAAAATGATAGGTTCTAATGCAAATAGTGTGGAGAAAAAAAATAGGTTCTAAATCAAATAGTGTGGAGAAAAAAAATAGAGACATCGGTTAGAGACATCGGGCCTACCTTGTGGAACATCCGAGTCTGGTTTAAAAAATAAGACCACACACACAGAAATGCACATGGGTTCATGAATGCAACTGTAGCATATTCTGAATAGTAAATCTGTACTTTATTCCCGTAGCGCATCGATCTTCAACGGAAAAAGGCTTATTTGTGCTGCTTTTTGTCACTGACAAGAATAATTAGCTGGTTTCTTTTCTAAGCACCCATAACAAATCCACTCAAACTGACAGCAGATATAGGACAATCGTTGGTGGTTGATGGATAGTTGTATCTGTTTACTAATAATTCACAGTTTGCACACTCTGTGAATGGATAGTTGTATCTGTTTACTAATAATTCACAGTTTGCACAGTCTGTGCATGGATAGTTGTATCTGTTTACTAATAATTCACAGTTCAACACTCTGTGAATGGATAGTTGTATCTGTTTACTAATAATTCACAGTTTGCACACTCTGTGCATGGATAGTTGTGTATGTTTACTAATAATTCACAGTTTGCACACTCTGTGCATTGATAGTTGTATCTGTTTACTAATAATTCACAGTTTGCACACTCTGTGAATGGATAGTTGTATCTGTTTACTAATAATTCACAATTTGCACACTCTGTGCATGGATAGTTGTGTCTGTTTACTAATAATTCACAATTTGCACACTCTGTGAATGGATAGTTGTATCTGTTTACTAATAATTCACAATTTGCACACTCTGTGCATGGATAGTTGTGTCTGTTTACTAATAATTCACAATTTGCACACTCTGTGAATGGATAGTTGTATCTGTTTACTAATAATTCACAGTTTGCACACTCTGTGCATGGATAGTTGTGTATGTTTACTAATAATTCACAGTTTGCACACTCTGTGCATTGATAGTTGTATCTGTTTACTAATAATTCACAGTTTGCACACTCTGTGCATGGATAGTTGTGCATGTTTACTAATAATTCACAGTTTGCACACTCTGTGCATTGAGAGTTGTATCTGTTTACTAATAATTCACAGTTTGCACACTCTGTGAATGGATAGTTGTATCTGTTTACTAATAATTCACAATTTGCACACTCTGTGCATGGATAGTTGAGTCTGTTTACTAATAATTCACAATTTGCACACTCTGTGCATTGATAGTTGTATCTGTTTACTAATAATTCACAGTTTGCACACTCTGTGCATGGATAGTTGTGTATGTTTACTAATAATTCACAGTTTGCACACCCTGTACATGGATAGTTGTATCTGTTTACTAATACTCCCCAATTTGCACGCTCATTGGGAGAACTGGCAAAATAGAAATCCTGATCTAAAGCGCTAGCCATTTTCAATAGAATATATATTGTTCATTCAGATAGTCGTGTGATAATTTCTTATTGTGTTTGTGCCTGACAACCTGCCTCGATATTACCCCATGGACATAGTTAAGCCATTTACTAAAGGCCCTGTCACATTACGACGTTTCTTCCGGCGTGCCACCAACGCGCAAAATATTTGCAACCCGTCGACACACGTCCAACTTTTCGGCATTGTGGGAGAAAGTTTGAAGGGTTGCAGCGTGTTAGTGGCGTGTTTTTGGCATGCGGCCAACGGGTTTCGACGTGCGGCAGAACAACATGTGAAAGTCCCACCAGCGGGTTCCCAGCGTGTTATGGGCGTATTGTCGGCGCGCCGCTGGCGCGCCGCCGGCATGGGTGTAGCGCGTCATTAAAGGTTCGCAGAACGCCGGGTAACGTTACGCGCGCGGAAGACGTGCCAGCAACATGTCAAGATGCACCAGCAATATGTCTAACGCGTCGAGAAACGCTGGAGCAACACCAATAGCATGCCCACTCCACGTCGATGAGAGGTCACCGATGCACTGACGGAACGATCGCAGTTTGGCGAAAAAAATGCCAACGTTAATCGACGTTGATCGATGTCCTGCCAGCGTTCCGCCGGCATGCTGCCAACGGGTGTCAACGTGTTGCTAACGTGTCCGTAACACGCCCACCAACATGCTGACGCGCGTTGTGGCCCGTCGAAAGTTTTGTGCAAGCACAAAACGATCGGTGCGAGCCGGCGGGCGCCGACGGGAGCCAACATGTTGAATCACACGTTACTATCAGTCTACGTGTACTGACGCGCCGGTAATGCGCTGGTAACGTGCCGGTAACGTACCGGAAATGTACCGACGTTTCGACCAAAAAGGCAACATGTCGACGCGCGTTGGTGGGAAACGTTGTAGTGTGACAGGGCCTTAAGGGGTGATTCCTGTATACATTCATATATTCACATATTTATATACTTATATACTCATATATTCATATATTCACATATTCATACATTTATTTACTCATATATTCATATATTCACATATTCACATAGTCATATATTCACACATCCACAAATTCACAATATTATATATATTATACATATATATTATATATATGCTATATATATATATTATATATATATATGCAGCTAAAATTTGGCTACATTCAGAAAACATTACTCCAACACAAAAAATCACTCCTATCTGTCCCTCTTGATCTATATTAAAGACACAGTTGCACCGTTTCAATGCAGGTCCCGGGCAATAAACACTCACTCTTCGGCTTCCGGTTGGCCTCGAATCGGTCAATGATGTCCTGGGAGCGTCGCACGTCATAGAACGGATACAAGATCTCGTTGAGACGCGGGTCTCTCTGCTCATTGTTCAGGAAGGCGCAGAACTGCTCCGCTGTCAAGTAAGGCTTTTTCTTTGCACCGCTGTCAACAAATAGAGGAGAGACGAGGAGGGTGAGTAATCAGAATATTTTTCTCAGAGTTCTATATTCCGATGTTTATATTGTTTGTTGTTGTTGTTTTTTGTTAGTTTCTTTCATAATTCCATTTAGATAAATATCTTTCTAAGGTAAGGAGCCATGTACACATTATTGTCAGAGTTCTATATTCCGATGTTTTTTGTTGTTTTTTATAGTTTCTTTTATAGTTTATTTAATAATTCCATTTAGATATATATGTTTCTAAGGCAAGGAGCCATGTACACAGATAGGCATGGGTTGGATGATTGCATCAGGGAGCCTAGGTGGTATAACTGTTAACACGCTAGCCCTGCACTGACTGCTAAGGCAAGGAGCCACGTACACAGGTAGGCCTTGATTGGATGATTGCATCAGGGAGCCTAGGTGGTATAACTGTTAACACGCTAGCCCTGCACTGACCACTAAGGCAAGGAGCCATGTACATAGGTAGGCATGGATGGGATGATTGCATCAGGGAGCATAGCTGGTGTAGCTGTTAGCACGCTAGCCCCGGAAGGGCAAGAAGTGTGGGTTCGAATCCTGGTTTAAGCACAATATTTTCTATTTTCATCACCCCGCACGACAACGGTATAAATTGATTACGATGCCACCAGATGACAGCATTTCTCCTGGCAGGGTGTTACTAAATTAGCCTAAACTGTTTACCATATAAAAGAGTGCAGCTTTAAAAAGAAAAATCCACTTAAGGCGGTGGCTGGGAAAAAAGAAGAAAACAAACCACCATCCTTAGCTGTTAACAAGCAATGTCATGTGTGCATGTCTGTTGCATAAAATCATTCAATTTCTGTCCTCGCCTTCTTTTGGATTGGACATTCTGTATATGTGTGTGTGTGTGTGGAGAGGGAGTGAGAAGGGAGTGAGGGAGGGGTGAGGAGTGAGGGAGAGTTGCTATTTTTGTAGCAAAGCTTTCAGTTGAGCTTTGCTCGTCATTCTTTTCGCACAAAGCACATCCCGCCAATTTCTATACAGAAATGGTCGGCACAGAGCCTGCCACATTTGATTTGTGGTCACCTCCGACTCCTCTTGCTTTCCCCCCAAACCTGATATGACCACTGTACATCGATTGAAGCTTGCCCCTTTATATACAGAGAACTACAGGAGCAGTAGGTCTGTGCACAGACAGTAGGTCCCATATGTGGATGCAAGAGAGAAAGAGAGAAAGAGAGAAAGAGAGAAAGAGATCGTTTGGGACGAGATAAAGTGACCAATATAGGAGAGTGGTCGATCTGTGGATGTGGTCGGTTAGAGAGGTTTTACTGTATATACAACCGACCACATCCACAGATCGACCACTCTCCTATATTGGTCACTTTATATACAGTAAAACCTCTCTAACCGACCACATCCACAGATCGACCACTCTCCTATATTGGTCAGTTTATTTGGGTCCCAAACGATCACGAGTACAATTCCATTGTAATGATAAACAAATCTTCCTAAACAGACCACGAGATTACAGGTGTCAGCATGATTTGCAGAAACCTCACCATGACATTTTAATGAATACTGGCATTGGCTAATCGTCAGCTGAGGTCATGGTCAAAGCTTTACTTCACAACCCCCAACCTGCACCTTTCAACTGACCACTCTCCTTCCCCACTTCCTGCGCATGCCCATATAAGGAGAGGCGTGTGTCCTCTCGTCGTTTCGCGCCGCCAGCTTCTCTGTAGCCAACACCCAAAGGCAGGCAAGGCGACTGGAAATGTCAGTCTCCGGATTAAAAGTAGTGCTGGTTCACTCTGTCCCCTGCCACTCTTCCCCTCTCTCTTCTCTCTCTCTACTGCACTCTCTACCCTTCTCCCGCCTTCTCCCATTTAATCTCCCCTTCTGCCCCCCTCTCCCCATCGCGTTTCATACTTTCTCTCATTCTCCCTATTTCCCATTCCCTCGCTCCCTCTCCCCCTCTCTCTCCCTCTCCCCCTCTCTCCCCCTCTCTCCCTCTCTCTCCCTCTCTCTCCCTCTCTCCCCCTCTCTCTCACTCTCTCTCCCTCTTTCTCCCTCTCTCTCCCTCTCTCTCCGTCTCTCTCCCCCTCTCTCTCCCCCTCTCCCTCCCTCTCTCTCCCTCCCTCTCTCTCCCCCTCCCTCCCTCTCTCTCCCTCTCCCTCCATCTCTCTCCTGCACTCTCTCTCTCTCCCTCTCTCCTGTCATCTCCCGCTCCTTTCCGCTCTCACTGCCTCACTATTTACCTACCCCTGTCTCTCCACTCATTCACTTCCCCTGTTTTTATCATTCCTTTTCTCTCCCTCCATTCCGCTCCCTCATTCTTTCCCTTTCTTTCCTTCCCGTGTATCCTTCCCTCTCCCCCCCCCCCGCGCTCTCCCTTTCTCTCTCCCTTTCTCTCTCCCCTTTTCTCTCTCCCTTTCTCTCTCTCTTTCTCTCTCCTTTTCTCTCTCCCCTTCTCTCCCTCCCTTTCTCTCTCCCTTTCTCTCTCACTTTCTCTCTCCCTTTCTCTCTCCCTTTCTTCCTACCTTTCTCCCCCCATGCTCCCTCTCCATTCTCTTCCTCATTATTCCCTTTCTTTCCATCTCATAATTCCCCCCTCTCTCCGCTCTCCCCAGCTCTCCCTCGCGCCCTCCCCCTTCCCCTACCTCCCCCCTCACACACTCTCCCTCTCCGCCCACAATGCTCCACCTACAGTCTATCCAGCTGCGGGCGGGTTGCTGCTCAGTTTGAAGACTCGGCGTCCCGCTGCGTCCACCGTGTCGCCACTGTCGCTCGCCGCACTGACAGTGAGGCCGTGAATAATTGAGCCGGTGATCGGCGGGTGCTCCCGGCGCAGCCGGGGCGCTGCCCGGGCGTGCCCGGGCGCTTCCCGGGCGCTGCCCCGGTGTCGCAGTTTGAGCGCCCTGCCAGTTTCAGCTGACTGTCAGTTTCATGCGCATGTGTCAAAATCAAACAGCATCGTCACTAATCTTATGAATTTAATATAATGTTTTTGGTAAACATGTTTTCTATATGTGTACCAAGCGATTTGTTTCTAGGTGGTGTGCTTTTAGAGATATTTCACTTTTCCTGTATTTTCTGTATGAAGATTGCTCATGACCATTGACAATGCCTTTAGTTTGACGGTACGCGCAGTGCAAAACATTAGTTTTAATCAAAATAATAGAAATCAAGAACCATAACCGTATAAATTTAATATAATCTTTTTGGTAAAGATGTTTTCTATATTGGTACTAAGCGATTTGTTAATAGGTAGTGTGGTTTAAGAGATATTTCACTTCTTCTCTATTTTCTGTATGAAGATTGCTCAGGACCATTGACAATGCCTTGAGTTTGAGTGTTGGCAGTCAGCTGAAACTGGCAGGGCGCTAAAAATGCGACACCGGCGCAAGTCTCGCGCGACCATAAACTATTCAAGCGGCGCCCCGAGAGGCGGGAAACAAGCGAGGGGGTGACAGCCATTCCAGAAGGGGCGCGTTGCGTGTGCGCATGCTACTTGCAACAGTTTGCAGGCCATCGGGCCACAAAGGGTCCATCCACCAAGGGGCCACTACGGAGGCCAGCGCCGGGCCATCTTAGCCACCGACATTGCTGGTTCTGATGTAATTGGATTGAGGCTATATTAGCTTCTAAATCAACGAAGGGAGGTCATATCTACAGATGACATATCTGTACCTCAGCTACAGCTGCGAGTAAAAGCAACAGTCCATGAACGCGTGCACAATTTGGGGGAGTGGGCCCCTTAATGTAATTCTGTACACCTTAACCTCCATGATATTCACTGCTGGGCGGCCATTCTCTCTTTGCCGCCTCCTCCACACCGTGAGGCAATGGGCATCATGCTCACTTTAAAACTTATATATATATATATATATATATATATTAATACAGTAAGACCTTTCTAATCGACCACCTCCACAGATCGACCACTCCCCTATATCGACCACTTTACTTGGGTCCCAAACGATTGCCCAGTGCATAGTGATAAAGAAACCTCCCATATCCGACCACCTCCCTAAATGGACCATTTAAAGTCAGGTCCATGGTCGGTTTATTTAGAGAGGTTTTACTGTATATATATATGAGTCAGCCTCACGAAAACGGGCCAATCGGTGGTCAAGTGAAGATGTTGGCATCGCAATTCTTAAAAGTGTAGTGCATTTCTTTGTTTCATATTAAATTATCCTAGAAACAAATCAAGTTGTTTTATTTTCTCGACCTTTACATTCAGGATAAATTTAGACTTTCCAAACTCTGTCAATGCTAAATCATAATTATCCTGATCGACGCCGACATCCAATCATCGATGCCGACAACTTTAACAGATATCGGCGTCGCAATTCTTAAAGACTCGTACATTTCTTTGTTTTATATTATATTATCCTAAAAACAATTCAGGTTGTTGTACTTTCTCGACCTTTACATTCAGGATAAATTTAAAGACTTTCCAACACCTATGTCAATTCTAAATTATAATTATACCGATCGACGCCGATATCCAAGCTCGACGCCGACATTGACCACCAATTGGCCTCTTTTCGTGATCCTGACCCATATATATATATATATATATATATATATATATATATATAAGTTTGAAAGTGATAAACATATATATTATATTCCACACACACAAGATTATATATATATATAATGGTGTGTAATGTGTTTCTGGTGCCTAGTAACAGGTCATGCTTGAGAGAGTTTGCATGCTCACTGGAGCGTTAACCTTGATAAAACCGATTAACCCCGGTGTAAAGATTTCAAATTCCCCCCATATTCAAGTTTTCAAATTCCTCCCAGGGGACTTTGAAAACGTTTTCAAATTCCCTCCCTCGTTTTAACTTTCCCTCCCCTCCCATTTTTGGGGAATTTTCTTTATTTTTGTTATTTCTTGTTATTTTTTGTTATCTTTCATGACAAATATTATAATATACAGAGAATAGCATAATGGAAATTATTACTAGTACAATAAAACATATTTAAGCACAAATGGCACAAAAAGTCTCCAAGATGGTTAAGAAAAAAATATTATAGGTCTGAAATTTAAAATGTTTTTTAAAGTTTTTTAAACAATTTTAAATTCCCGGAGGGAAGTGGATTGCTGTGGTTACTATTGGAATGGTCACGTGGAACAGCGCCAAGTATCAATTTTGTAAGTCCTTGGTTTGACTCGACCGGGAATCGAACTCCTGATCTCCCTTATAGGAGGCCTGCGCTCTACTGATTCGGCCACTGCGTCCCTTATATTTTAATAGGTTAACTTTGGAAATATTTTAAGTGAAAAAAATGCAAAATGAATGTATATCTATGGCAGATAATTGCCATAAACAGGTGGCACGGTAGTGATAGAGTTGGGAACTAGAGATATGATACTTGATTGATATTTGCCATAGATAGGTGGCGCCGCCGTGGTTGAGTTGAGAACTATTCCTGATCGTACAGCGTAGTCAGCTGACGTCTAGGTTATACTAGGATGGGAAGAACTGACATTGGGTTGTCCTTGTTTTTATTTCCATAATGAATTATATAGAACATATATATGATGTTGGTTGTTGGAGATTTACGTCCTGGCAACATCTAAGGTTATATCAGGACGGGGCACATATATGAATGTATATAGAAGTATACATAAATAAATGAAGTAGTCGGGAACTTACAGGTCACGGAATATGTTCTCTACTTCCGTTCGTCCACACAAATGCCGATAGAATCGTAAGAAGTCTTCAAACGTGAATTTGTTGGGACTGATGAAATCACTCTGTAATAAATCATAGGTATATATTGTTATCGCTAAAGATGTGGCTATTATGGACACGAAATTGTTAATATTAATAATATGGCTAAAGCAGGTATCTTCTATGTAACCTATATATCAGTGTGTGCACATTGCATTGAGCCAGAAGACATATTAAAGTGTTTATAGCTAATATATGTAAACTGAGGGAAATGGATTGCATCATTACCATTGTATAATATACATAGCGCATAATATTAAACAACATGTATATAATATATATTTAATATACATGCTATGTAAATATATATTTATAATTTATTTAATATATGTTATATATACTATATGAGATATATATAAGATATGAGAAATAATATATGATATATATAATATATGATATATAATATATAGCATATAATATATAGTATATAACATCATATATTATATAGTATATATACTATATAGTATATAACATATATAATACTATATATAATATATAATATATATAATATACAATATTTATAATATATATATAAGGTATATAATATATATACAATATAATAGCATATATAATGTATATAATATATATTATTTCTAATATCTCTACTATCTCTAGTATCTCTAATATATATTATAAACAATACGTATAATATCTATAATATATTATGTATATTTACATAATATATTATGTTCATCCTTGTTTGGTTTGTTGTTCGATTGTTTGATTTTTCGTGGTGGAAAAAAGTAGATTCAAGTTCCTGGTGAATCTTACTGGCATATGTTAAATATTTATATATAACATACATACTATATATATATAATCTATGTAATATATAATACTAGAGCAGTAGGATTATGAGGGCAGGGGGAGGCAAGGGATGGGAGGGGAGACCGGGGAGTGGGTGATGAGGGGAGTGGAAGGCGAGGGGAGTGGGAGGTGAGGGGAGCGGAAGGCGAGGGGAGTGGGAGGTGAGGGGAAGGGAGTGGCGGCGAGGGGAGTGAGGGTGAGGAGGGAAGAAGCGGGGGAGTGGGGTGAGGGGAGCGGAAGGCGAGGGGAGTGGGAGGTGAGGGGAGTGGACGGCGAGGGGAGTGGGAGGTGAGGGGAGTGGAAGGCGAGGGGAGTGGGAGGTGAGGGGAGTGGACGGCGAGGGGAGTGGGAGGTGAGGGGAGTGGAAGACGAGGGGAGTGGAGGAGGTGAGGGGGTGGAAGGCGAGGGGTGGGAGGTGGGGGGTGGAAGACGAGGGGAGGGGATGTGAGGGGAGTGGAAGGCGAGGGGAGTGGGAGGTGAGGGGAGTGGAAGGCGAGGGGAGTGGAAGGCGAGGGGAGTGGCAGGCGAGGGGAGTGGCAGGCGACAGGAATGAGAGAGGGGAGGTGGAGGAGTAGAGGAGGTGGATAGGAATCGGGGGAGGAAGGACGGGGGAGTGGGAGACTGAGATGGGGGGGAGCAGAGAAGAGCAGGGGAGACGGGGGGGGGGGAGCGGATGGCGAAAGAGCGGGAGCAATCGGGGGGGGGGGGAGCGGGAGATACAAGGAGGGTTGTGTGGGAGGCGGAGGCGAGGGAGTTGGAGACGGGGAAGGGGGAGGCGCGGGCCGGGTAGACGAGATGTGGGAGGCAGGGGGCGGATGCGGGGAAGGGGGAGGCTGGAGGCGGGGGGGGGGGGGGCTAGAGGAGGGACGGGAACAGCAGGCGGGGAGAGTGGGCGGGGAAAGGAGGGGTGAGGATGGGAGAGTAGAGGAGGAGGAAGTGGAGGCGGAGGAGTGGGACCAGAGGAGGTGGTTGTTGGTTGTTGGAGCTTTACATCTTGGCAACATCTAAGGTCATATCAGGATGGGTTCCGACTTGTGACAGTGCGCACTCATGGCGACTTTATAATGCTGCCCCACTGGGAAATCAGGCTGCCAGCACCATGCCCCGATATCCTATTCAGTCCTGACACTGAGCTAACCGCTCCTTGCCCTATCCTATTAATGCCAAGCGCCAGGCTAGGAAGTGACAAGTATCAATTTTATAAGTCATCGGTTTGTGGTTTGACTCGACTGGGAACTGAACTTCCGATCTCCCGCACGCGAGGCCCGCGCTCTACAGATTCGACCACTGCGCCCAGTCGCCAGAGGAGGTGGATAAGGATGAAGGGCAATGGGAGAAAGTGGGGAGGGGGGGGGGGGAGGGGGAAGGGGGGAGGGTAGGTGGCGGGGAGGCACTCCGGACTCACGCGGCCTGACGGTAGCTGCGAGGCGTCCAGTGCTTTCTCTATGCGTTTCCGGTCGTCTTTGTGGGCAGCAAACATCTTCATGACGCTGTAGAAAAAAGAACAAAAACACACTCACACACACAAATAAGCCACTGTGGTTTCCGAAAATGTGTGAAAGGAAATGAGCTCTTTCACTAGAGACTATGCCTTTTGTCAACATAGAAGCAGCACAATAAACAGCAACGAGCATTTATAACAAAAACAACCGTAATGCCAGACGTACACACAGTGAGAATTTGTAGGGGATTCGCCTTTTCTTCAGAGCATGCTCAGCGAGCTGCTAAATTGGTGGACATTCTCTTTGATACCTTTTCCACAGAGAATGATGCACACTGACTAATATTAGTTCTTTCAACTACCACCAGAGGGTTGTCCCATTAACGGACTTGTAACATGACCTATGCAACTTTACTTATTCACCATTATTCACTTATTATTCGAAATTATTACAATCATATATGGGATGCGAAAATCACGAACACTAATTTCTGGCTACGGCCCTGAAACTGAGCAACAGAGTGTAATATATTCACATAATTCTATAGTAGCACAGGAGTAGCAAACTCAGTTACACTGGCACTCACCAAACATAGGGTGTCATATGTACGTGAAACATGCAGAGTAGAACAGGAGTACCAAACTCAGCTACACTGGCACCCACAAAATACTATTAACTTGCATAATCCGTGGTATTTTGCATTTGTTTCTTTTTGTACTCACTTCTTTACTGGGATTTTGTTGTCGGGGCCGACGACGTGCACCAGCTTCGTGTGCGCCTTTTCCAAAAACGACGTTGGGCTGGAGTTTTGTCGCAGTAGATTTGTGGCATACCTAAACAATTGGTTCGTCCATTCCTGCAGTGAAAACAAGGGAGACACATCAACATACCACACTATTGTTGTGTGATGGTGTATTTATGCTGACCATAATGGCTAAGTCCAATGACTTGTTTTCACCGCTAGACAATAATAAATAGTCTGGTGGTTCCCCTTGTTTTGTCACTTTCAGTTATCGTGTAACTATCTACTGCAATGCATTCTTTCTGTTGGTAAGCATTTTCCTACATCTCCCCACCCTCTGTGAGTTGGTTAGTTCTACAATTGTTTATTCGTGGTTCACGCACACTGGCTTGAGTTTTTTTGTGTTCGAATGGGTGCGTGATTGTACTTCAAATATCACATAGATAGTCGTTTTAAAGCAATGTTCGTTCAAAGGTAATTAATAACGATCAACCTAAATAGATAAATATTGTAGTGGTCTGCACTGACCTATCAGGCAAGTAACCACATAGACAGGTAGGCGTGGGGAGTGTGTTGATATCAGGGAGCCTAGGTGGTGTAATGGTTAGCACACTGGCCCGGAATGCAAAGAGATGTGGGTTCGAGTCCCGCTCTAGGCGCAGTATTTCCCATTTTCATCACCCCCACGACACTGGTTGCCGTGATCAGGATCCTGTACAAGCTTTGCGCTGTATGGTTGTTGAACCTACCCTGTGTATGTATGTGTTAGTGCATTGCCTGTATGTATGTAATTGTAAGCATTACAAGACTTACAATTCCAGGGGGACGAGTGTAGTGGTCTGCACTGACCTCTCAGGCAAGTAACCACATAGACAGGTAGGCGTGGGGAGTGTGTTGATATCAGGGAGCCTAGGTGGTGTAATGGTTAGCACACTGGCCCGGGATGCAAAGAGATGTGGGTTCGAGTCCCTCTCTAGGTGCAATATTTCCCATTTTCATCACCCCCACGACAATATATTAACCCAGAACATGATAGCAACTCAAAACCATCGGACTATGCAACCTTAAATGTGTGCTATGATTAGTTAGTCCGTCACGTCAAGAGGAGAGGGAGAGAGTGGATTATTTACAATTGACTTTTATTTAGTTTTATAACAGAACAACTTGTCAAATATTCCGATATTCGGCAAGGGGGTGAGATGCAATTGTTCTATTACTATTCGGTGTGCTTGGCCAGGTGTGTTTGGATATGTATGTATATGAGACTGTCTCAAAAGGTGCTAAGCAATATAGGGCCAAACTTTGTCCATTGTAACGATCAACATACTATCTGCTTATGCATTTGCTCAGGATAAACTGATTTGTTTTTTACATGGTGTTTCATAATCCCAATACAATACATATTGATTTGAAGCAAATGTCCTTGTGTTTTCAGTGTAACCATTTCTCTGCTGTTTTGTGTCAATCGTTACAATGGACTAAAAAAAAAGAGTTATCACCTTTTGAGACAGGCTCATATATATATTGGTTGGTTTGTAGCTGAGTTGAATGTAAATAGACATAGTGGTGCTGGCAGATCTGGTGTGATAGCACTCAGGGCCTTGCCCCTGTGGTGAGGTAGGGGTCAACACACTCAAAAGGTCAAGATTGGTGGTGGTCAGGGGGCCAGACAGCTATTGGTGGTGGGCATACCACTAGTATCCATGGAGACCAGGAATGCTGGATTCCTATTGGTGGAGACCAGGAATGCTAGATTCCTATTGGTGGAGAGAGGCGGTACGATACCCTACCAAGAACCCATGTAACTATATAAGAGTAAACCTGAGGGCTTGAGTCTCTCTCTTACACTTTACTCTCTTACTTTCTCTTTGTCTCTATTGTTTTTTTTATCATAGTCTACGTGCACAGCCACAGCTCCGAGTACCGACTCTACAAACTGATGCACGCTAATGATGTTATTAACTGACTAATGTTGAGAGTTCACTGAAGTTGCATAAGTTTCATATGAGTTTCAAGTTGCAAATGAGTTTCTCCAAATTTCTTAGATAAAGATATTAGGTTTACTATTATACGATAATACCGCAGTCACACTATGCTTGCCATCACTTGCAACCACTTTGAGAACACCCATAAGGGATGGTCACAAAGTGGGCAGCGATTGGTCCACCTCTGGTTGACCATTTTGGTCACAAGGAAGTTGCATGTACTGCACCAAAGCCTCCTTGCGACCAACACGGTCACCGACCGTTCGCCGACCATTGTATTTCCTGCCTTTTTGTTTGTTTCGGTCGCAAGGAGTTCGCCGGCTTTTGGTGACAAAGTGGTCGCAGAGTGGTCGCAAGCTGTAGTGTGACTGAGGCCTTAATGATTTATTTGTCTTAGATATATAACGTGAAAGCATCCAAAATATATTCGGTCTGTAGACATGCCAGTTTAGACATGCCAGATCAGTTTACCCGCTTTTTGAACTGAGCAACAGAGTGTAATATATTCACATAATTCTATAGTAGCACATGGGTACTACACTCAGTTATAGGGTATCATATGCACGTGAAACATGGCAGACTAGCACAGGAGTACCAAACTCAGCTACACTGGCACTCACCAAACATAGGGTGTCATATGCATGTGAAACATGGCAGACTAGCACAGGAGTACCAAACTCAGAGTAGAACAGCTGGGGCAGTTTTCTCCCCTGCCACAAATCAAACGTAATAGTATGCATCACACAGTCTGGCTGGCGATAACGACTTATGGAATGTGCATGAGACACGTGATGTCATGGTATTCCCATTTCTGAATTAGTGTGTGAAAGCGCACTGGTTGGTGCTTGTCGCCACTAAGTCTTACACATGCGCAGTCATCGACTATTGCCACCTGTTTTGACACGCCTCACACACATCACAAACGCATGTCAATGGAATCTCGGCTTAACAAAGAAGCCGCTTACTTAAAGCTGCATAGACCGATGGAAGCATCACATTTTCGGAACCAAAATACATATTTAGATCGATTTGATTCTACATATCAAATATATATACTGGTGCACTCATGAACGAAGTGTTGCCGTATATATATATATATATATATATAGTTCATTTAATAGAACCCTTTAGTTCTCTATCCCTTCAATCTAACCTCAGCTGAATAGCTACCTGCCATGCCCTCCATTAAAACTTAACATAACCACCCCCCAAAAAAACCACCCCAACAACAAACTATAACCCAAATTGAATACAGAAGTTAATTTCTCTACACATGCCTCATATCTCTCATCGTATCTTTTTCTAAACACGTGTTTGTTTCCTTAAAGAGCAGTCTGTAGGTTATTTGTATATTAGTTCCAGGGCTCATAATTTTGTTTTATGGATTATTTTGTTTATAAGGGGCAGTGGGAAGACAACCATTAATGCTTACACTGTTCCTGCAATTTCTATTATCAACAGAAGAGTACACGTTTGTGGAATAATGTATAGAAATTGTGAATAAAAAATGTCTTAATGGCTTAATGTCTCATGTCATCAAACTACTTACATCGATCTGTCTAATATTAATGTGGTCACACTAAACCAATCTTTTCATACTGCACTGTTGCTTTTAACCACAGATCAGTAATCTCTTATGATATACTCTATCAATAATGTATATAACTACTATTGCTACCACCTCCACAGATCGACCTGATCAGAAGGATGGGATTTATGATTTAAGGGACACTGGTTCTATGACCCGGATTTTATTACAGAGTGACACGAGTATGCTTACCACAGCAAAGAATATAGTGGAACACTGAACGGCCGGAAGACCAGTGCTCTGACGCTGACAAAAGGCATTATTCACTGAATAAACTAACTTTAGTCAAAAAAAAAGAAAAAAATAACACATGAGAATACATGGTCCCAAAAGACAGGCCCACGGATGCCTGAGGCACAAACGCCCAGATGTATTGCTATTTACCATACACTAATACATATATACTGCCGTACATATGCTAAACACAAATTTGTGTGTAAATAACCCAAACTTGAAAAAATGGCCGTGACATCAGTGCTTTGGCGCTGACAAATAACCCTATTTACCGGAATACATTATGAAGAGTTGTTTTCTGTAAAGTAGAATAATTCATTGTTGCGGTTTCCAGTTAAAGTCTATCAACTTCATATAGTGAGGGTTTTTTTGTGTGCGGTTGTTCATTTCATGAAAGCTGCCAGCAAAAGTGTTGAAGTGCTGCTGGCTTTTGCAAGTTACCAGCAGCACTCTCTCCGGGAGCAAATAGAGGTTTCACACCGGCAAGAACATGTCCAGACAGGCGCAAAACTATTTGTCCCTGCAGTGGCTGGTCGGGAGATGTTGGGAGTTCCATACATCAACTGCCCTTAATGCTGGCACAGTGACATGGTTTTCTGTTTAGGGTTTGCTCCCTTAGCCTTCGGTTCTGTCAAGAACCTGTACCACAAGGCAGTGGTTTACAACTCTGCTGGGCAGGGTCGTCAAACTCCCTGAGGTATTGAAATACCTGCATATAGTGAGTAGGGCATTAATTAAATAGGGGACGTAGCAGCTTCTGTGAGAAAAACAGATTGGGTTATCGGAATGATGGCAGCTTCATCTCAAATGTGATAGTCATGGTTTCATTTTGTCCCGGATGGGGTTTGTAGGTTTTTGCGACTGAGATGTTGAGTATGTTGAGTACCTATGTTGTACACTATACAGCATAGGCTGCTCCCCCACTTTTAATGTTCAGAATGTGGTGTGCTGTACACAATGCAGCACATTCCACTTCCGCATCACCATGTACAAACCAAATGTGATTGCTTCAATGGCTACAAGACCAGTGCCTCGTTGCTGACGATAGATGTGTTCAGATGAATAGAATAATTACATAACATTTGTTGTTGTTTAAACTTCATATATTTTACCTTTCCCACCCGCCCCGAAAAAGCAAATGCTAGTTCACTTACAGTCGCTGTCTCCTTTGATGTGGCAGCAAAGTTGATGTAGTTGACGTTGACCATGTCGGTGCTGTGCACGATCGTGATGATCTTATCCTCCAGGGCGACCTCAGATGACCCCATCATCGTTATGTCACGGAGTTTCTGGTCCTGCAAAAAGCAGACGACAAAACAAACATGACGTCACTCCATAGACTCAACACTGTCAAATACAATGGGAATTATAACCTCTTCACCAGGTTTATAGGCCAGGAGCATTAGGTCACAATTATAAGGGCAGCTGGAAAAGAAAATAGAGAAAGCTAAATTTTGCAGTGAAGGTTTATCGATGATTTCAGAGTCGTATTCTCCAAACATTCAAAAGATTCTGACTAAGCTAACCGTGGGAGGGAAGGAAATATAGATGGCCACCATTATTATTGTTGTCGTTGTCATTGTCGTTGTCGTTGTCATTATGGTTATCATTATCATTATCAATATTATTATTAACATCATCATCATCATTATTATTATTATTGTTGTTATTATTATTAATATTATTATTATGCATTTACCTAAATTTGGAACTACGCTGAATATAATACCATGTTTGTACCATATTCAGGGTTTTAGAATCCAGGTGCTTCCTTAATGCACCTGGCTTAGTAATCAAAGTTACATAGTCCTACGATTTTGAGTTCCTGTCCTCTTTGCTGAGATAAGTATATTACATTGATTGTTATAATCTATCTACCTTCCTTTGGCTCGAATTAACTTTAATTTCAAATGGCTAACTTTTGAGCTATTTGAAGTGCAATGGTGCAAAATTAGTTTTGGCAAGCATGCCAAAACATGCCAAAACTCTGACACCATAGGCTTATGCAGTAACAGGTTCTATTAAATTGACTCAGTATTCCCTTCTATGTGGCAATAAATGCTTAATATATGCATTAGTATCTAAGTTAGTTATTTAGAATAAAATCTCGATAATTGTTTCGGTTTTGAAAATGTGATGCTTCATCAGACTATGCACCTTTAAGACCACATAATGTGGACAGCATTTTTACTCTGTTGCTCTATACATCATTACAGCTACTTGTGTAGTTAGCTACACTGACCTCGGAAATTAAAATGTCATATATACACTAGTTGTTTGTAGGTAAGCATGGTGATTGCAGCAGGGAGCCAAGATAGTCTAATGGTCAAGGACGGTCCATCTGGAATGGCAGAAATATGGGCTCGAATCCTGCTCTAGGCACAATGCTTTCATTTGTTTACAACACACCCACAACATTGGGGCCATGACCAGGATTGTGTACATAATTGAACATTGTGTGGAATTGAACTTGTTGTCCCTCCCAGTGTATGAAGTGCACTACATTGGTTCCATGACCAGGATTGTGTACATAATTGAACATTATTTGGAATTGAACCTGTTATCCCTCCCAGTGTATGAAGTGCACTAACCCAGAACATCATAAGTATGGCATTTATGATTTACCGGACACTGGTTCTATGACCAGGATTATATCACACAGTGAGCTCTGTGTGGAATTGAACCCGCCCTGTATATATAATGGAATCATGCTATCCGGGTTTTGTAATTGTGATAGCCCACGGTCTTCACACTGCCACACATTCATGGAAGAACGCCAAGATTGAGTAACAAACAGTACACTTCAACTGGTTTATTCCAAAACCTATCTGCTGTCCGCGGCATCAACAGTCAACTCACCTGCCCCCTAACTTGCTAGGTCCCGGTCGAGTCAAACAAATTACAGTATAACCCCATTAAACCAAGCACAGTTAAACCAAATGATCAGTTAATCCCACCTTTTTACACGGCCCGGCAAAATACTACCATTTATCATATATAAAAGTTGGTTAAACCAAAGTCGGTTAATCCAAATTATTGGTTAATCCAAACAAAACTGTCGGTCCCAGGCCACTTCCGGTATGGTTAAGCCAAACTTTCATGTGGTTATAAGGTCATCTGAGACCCCACCGCATCTTACACCAAGCTTGTTTGGATAAGTGTTAGCAATAGTGTGTGTGGGGGGGGGGAGGGGAGGGGGGGAGGGAGGGGGGAGTAGGGTGGACAGGGAAAGTGAGTGTGTGGGTGTGTGCAGTAGTGTGTGTGTGGGGGGGGGAGTCAAAGTCAAACTCGAAGCTGAACCTCGGTTAAACCAATGATCGGTTAATCCAAACAAATTTCTAGGGTCCCTTCAAGTTTGGTTTAACGGGGTTATACTGTACATTGAAATTGATACTTGTCTCTTCCTAACCTGGCGCTCAACATTAATAGGATTGGACAAGGACTGGTTAGCTCAGTGTCAACATAATGTGAATGAGTGGGATATCGGGTCATGGTGCCGGCGGTCTGTTTTCCCAGTGGGGCAGCACTATAAAGTCGCCATGAGTGCGCAGTGTTGTCATAAATCGGTACCCGTCCTGATATGACCTTAGATGTTGCCAGGATGTAAAACTCGAATAACCAACCAACCTTATGTATATACTATAAAAGAATCTGGAAATTATGAAAATAAAGTAATATGCTTCCTGAGCGGGCAATATCAATAAGAAAATGCAATCAAAGCCACGGCCATTCGTTATTACGTCAGTCCCAACAACAAGAGTGAGCTTATACTGGTGGGTGGCTGTGTTCAGGTGAACCATTTCATGATCATCATCATGCTGTCGGTCGTGATGCAACAAAGACTGCTTTCATTACTTGACTGCCGCTCTCCATTTAGCTCTCTGCTGTGAGAGTGATGTCCATGAGTCGGTCTTAATGTCTCTCAGCTTCAGGTTTCTCTTGATGGTATCCTTGAATCGGAGATGAGGGCGCGCTCTCTTTCTGTAACCAGAAGACAGTTGAGAATAGAGAATCTGCTTTGGTAGCCTGTCTGATGACATCCTCATGAGGTGTCAAGTCCACCGGAGATTCTTTTTGATCAGAAGATCTTCCATAGAGGGCAGCCCCGTCCGTTCGAGTATTTCCTTATTTGTCACTTTTTACCCTCATTGTAAACAGTAAAGGCCAGAACAGATTACAAGCTGTTCACCTGATTAACAAGACAGCATTTACCAAAGAAAACCTCAGCACAACAAACAGCAAAACCCGAAGTCAAACCAACCTTAATGCCGGCCGTGTTCTGTGTTCTGTGTTCTATGTTCTGCTACCCTCAACCACAATTCTTATCATGGCCACCAGAGGGTGGGGTGGAAATCATCTATAAGACTTCTTTGCACAGACCACCCGGACAAAATTACCTACTACCCAAAACATTAGTTCGTACCATTGCCACCAGGGGGCGAGTTAGAAGTAGAAATCCTCTACAGGACTTTTTCTTTCACCCTAGCATGCTGCACTGCGTCCTGCTACTAACGCCATTAGTTCTTGACATTGCCACCAGAGGGCAATGTGGTGGTGGAAACCGTCTTTTCTATTGGTCTGCTCAAAGGTATTGGTATGCATTGGTTGTTTTGGATAGTTAACTTTGTTTGTTGTTTCTTTACTTCATAGCAACATCTATGGTCATATTAGGATGGGGACAGTTAACATGTTTATAGTGCATGGCCTGCTTTGCACAAACACAGCATAGTTAGAAACCCCTGATGCTCTCTATAAATTGTACCGGGCGTGGTGATCGAATGAGTCAAACCAATGACTTATAAAAATTGATACTTGTCGCTTCCTAGCCCTGCGCTCGGCATTACTAGGATAGGGTAAGGACTGGTTAGCTCAGTGTCAGGATGACGTGACTGAGTGGGATATCGGGTATGATGTTAGTGGCCTGATTTCCCAGTGGGCATCACTATAAAGTCGCCATGAGTGTGCACCGTCACAAGTCGGTACCCATCCAGATATGCCCTTAGATGTTGCCAGGATGTAAAAACCAACCAGCTATTAAATGCATAACTGGTAGCACTGTGAAGGCATTTTCCAATGGCGCTGTTCATTACAATTCATAGATACCTCAACAGTGATATCGGTTAACACCGAGATGATATTCTATTGATTGATTTTGCTATTGTGGTATTTTTATGTTATCAGCATATGATTTTTACTGGCATTACAGAATACAGAATATATATTAATGGGATAATCAACTGCGAACAAAGTATATGCTAGCATTTCTGAACAATAGCAAATAATCCACGCATGGGTTGAGCATATTGGAGTTCAAAGTTGTAAAATCCATTGTTCTTTAAAAGAAAACCATAGACCAATTTGGATTTCCACTGCTGTGTATAACTTACAGTGTAATCAAAAGGCCAGTTGTTCTCATACAATGTCTATGTGGGGTGGGAGGCTAAAAATCCCTCGGGCTTTCTATCGACCAACTGTCTAAAGGTGGAAACAAGACTATTCAGACTTATCCATGACAAGCAGCATAAATCTTCAATACAAGAAATTTTTAAAAATAGGTCCAGTTTACATGTATAACCTGCCATACTTTAGTCCGGGGTAATTTTTATTATTATCCAATAACTTTGTCGCTATCTGGATGTGTAAACATACAACTTATTTTGTATGTACACGTCGTTTGAAGTTAATGTCAATAGACCATGTTGACAGCTGGTTGAAGGCAGCGAGAATTCTGACCTACTGGGTCCAAACTCAAATAGTCCATTCTAAGTATGACATTTCATTAAGATCCATAGAACATTCATGTAGGGAATACATAGTAATACCACGTGACCAAACCGTTAATACTACATAAAGTACACAGGCATATCGCAACTATAGTCAAGCGTAATACTTTACTCTCCTCTTTGTCTTATTTAAAGAATAAAAATATCCCAAGCGGTAAAAACCTTGAATTCTCCCATTCACTTCGATCGTCGTCGTCAGTCTTACAGAAGCAGGCGATGTAGTCAACACCGGAAGTGAAATTAGAGGACGGTTTCCTGGACTCCAGTTTCCGGTTAGTTAAGGTGTGCCTGCTGAAACTAATCTCCCACCCGATGCAACCAACAGCTCATAGACTACAATTTATATCGGTTAAATGCGTTAATGGTGGGTTGATAATACATTCTCTATAGCCATCGTGCGGAGCACCCAAGCTAATACCATTTTAGGTGTGTATTTTATTTGCTATGGTAATTTATATATTTCAATACAATGGAACTACAGTTTTTATTGGTCAAACCTGTTAAGGGTTAAGAAAAACAAGTCACACAAAGAAAGCTTTACAAAATGAATAGAAAGACTTCAGCTTCACATTGGTCAATATATTCACCCTGTAGCCAGTCTTCGGATCTCAACCTTCACATTGGACAGTGTTCATTTACTGTATGATTACTAATCCGTCCATTATGGCGAATAATCTTTTCCTTCTCCTTCTCCTCCTTCTCCTCCATCTCCTCCTCCTCGTACTACCCCCTCCATCTACCACCCCCTCCTCATTCTCTTTCTCCTCCTACTCCTACTCCTTCTTCTCCTTCTTCTCCTTCTTCTCCTTCTTCTCCTTCTTCTCCTCCTTCTTCTTCTCTTTCTTCTTCTTCTTCTTCTTCTTCTTCTTCTTCTTATCATCATCATTTTCAATATTATAGGGCTTGGCAGGTCAAAAATCATTCCAATTGAGATAATGTTTTAACAGCAACATTCAGGCATTTATATGCATGCATATGCCAATGTTGCATGTCTTCCAATGACAAAAACAAAACACACACAGACAACCCAGAGTGCTTTCATTCTAATCTCTACCACGTTTAGCGGTTGATTGGTTGGTTGTAGTTTTACGTCCTGGCAACATCTAAGGTCATATCATGACGGCCCACATTTAGCGGATTGAAGATTGAAAAAAAACGGCCACAAAACAACAATAAGAACCGACCTGAATGCAAGCAGACGACATTGTGCAAGTCGATGTGGACGCGCGTCTTTGCCTGCGCGGCGCTGGTAGTGGCAGGATGCGTGTCGGTGACAGCCAGCCGTCGTCGGCATATCGATATCACTTACTCACCAATCACGGTGTAATGGCCTATCAAAGCCCCCACCACCACCAAATCCCCTCCCCCTGACGCCCGACGAATCAATAGTGGCCACGCGCTCGCTGGCACCCCGCAATCTGATTGGTTGTTTAACTCAGTGTAGGCACGTGATTTGAACGTAAGCCCCCCCTCCCCCCAGCCGCTGAATAGGACCGGCTATGTCGTGTCGGCTGTAGAGCGGAAGGGAGTTGAGAGTATGTGGGTGGAGTGGGGGGGGGGCGTGGGGGGCGGGGGTGAAATGGAAATGGAGTTGGAGTTGCCATATGCGAGAACATAAGATAAATGCTCGTGTTTATTCAACAAATGGTAAATGGGACATTAAGTCGAACTCACCCGAGCGGCACCTGGTGCCTAAGCCCGGCGGTTCACCCACAAACCTCCCTACCCGGGACCGGGTGCGGTAGCCTCATTGGTCGAGCGTGGGCCTCGCGTACGGAAGGTCGGGAGTTCGGTTCCCGGTCGAGTCAAAGCAATGGCTTTAAAATTTGATACTTGTCGCTTCCTAGCCTGGCACTCGGCATTAATAGTGTAGGGCAAGGACTGGTTAACTCAGTGCCAGGATAATGTGACTGAGTGGGATAATGGGTCATGGTGCTAGTGGCTAGGTCTCCCAGTCAGGTAGCACTATTAAGTCGCCATGAGTGCCATGAGTGCGCACTGTCGCAAGTCTGTAGCCATCTTGATACAACTTTAGATGTTGTAAGGACTTAAAACCCCAACAAGCAGCCAACAGATGTCTAATGATTCTCTTACAAACCTGATCTACCATCACAATGACATGGCGTAATAGTTTTTATCCACAGATTACACTTTCGTGATTTTTTAATTTTTTAAACAAGACAAAAAAAAAACACTACTTGCTCTCATATCAGTCATTTCTTATTGACAGCAGACGCCGTTTAACAGGAGCAGACGACATGATGGAAGTTGGCGCCTAAAGTGTCCTGGCGGGAACCAGTGCGCTCAGCATAATTCAACCCTGGAGGAAGGCGGGGAAGGAGATGGCCAAACATTGGGTTATCGCATCAGTGACTGTGTATGCCATTAAGCTGGCATTCCATAGACACACACATAAGGTAAGCTCTGAAATATGCAATAAGTGAATTGTGAGTATTGTGAGTGAAGAGGTGGGTGGGCACCCACTTGAATTGTGTGTGTGTGGGGGGGGGGTGAGGGGGTCATCCTCTAGAAAGAAGAGCTTCCTGTCCCTACATGCCCAGAAGGGAGGAAGTGGTGGTTGTGGGAAGAGCCACTAACTATCCCTGATAGGGGGCTTATCACTATCTATATGGCTCATTTTACTTATAATATGACCTAAGATGTTGCCAGGGCATCAAACTGGACTTATCTAAAATATTGCTAGAAACTCAAAACTATCGGATCATGCAACTAACCAACCGTATGTATATGTTAAACCATACTTATATGTGCTTCTCACTTGAATTCATAGACGACCAAGCACCATATATAATTTTGAAGTGAGAGCTGGGAGACCATTGGAGTCGGTTCCCAGGAAAGGGGAAGCAGAGAGTTCCCGGTTACAGGGGGGGGGGGGGGGTAAGGACTGCTGAGAATAAGTGGTGTTGGGAATAAGTGATGTGGGGGGTGTGCACGGGATGCTTGAGATGGTACCCGGATAGCACTGTCCTGATTATTACCGACAGTGCTGGGGTGCAGGCCACTTTAAATACCGGCCGCTGCAGGAGCAAGGAGATTATGTCGTACCTAAGGCGACTATTCTGGCTAGCGGTAGAGTATAATTTTGTATTCGGGTCTATTTATATAAGGAGTGAGGTGAATGGAGTATGTGATGCACTGTCCCGCCTAAATGAGCGTAGGAGTGGGGAAAGGATCAGAGGGTTAGATCTCGGGAATAGGCTATGCTGCGGATCTGTCTTTGATAAACCGTTCTTCTCTTACAGGGCTGGCGACACTGGTAACGGAACAGAAGACATTCCAAGCGCAGTGATACGCAAAGAACTCCGTGATTTCCAGGGGGGTTCAAACCAAAAAATATTTAGAGTTTGTTGAGCTACACCTTGATTCACGATCACCTTTCCCATGTTTGGAAGAGCAGGTGGCATTGTATGCCTCCTGGTTAGCTCGGACCTTAAAGTATGGGTCGGTTCAGAATTATATCAGTGGCTTGAAACACTTTCTTAGGGCTAATGGAGAGCCCTCGATTGATTACACTAACTTTGTCTTATCATTTACATTAAAGGGTATTAGATGAGTGAAAGGGGATGAGCCGTGAAGGGTTAGGCCTATCCTGCCAGACATGTTGAGGTCGATCTTTGATCTCTTGACATGCAATAGGGGGCACATGACTTGGAGGGCAGCAGTATTGTGCTCTTTCAGGGGCCTCCTTAGGAAGTCCCAGGTGACTTCGTCTGAGTCTATGTTACCCAGGGGGGATTTCCAGTTTCATGACTGGGGCATGGTGCTGAATGTGCGGAGGTCCAAGATGATTCAGTGAGAGAACCTTAGAGATCCCAATTGCGAGGTGTGCTGACAGGGAATTGTGTGCAGTGTTCTGGACGGAATATCATTTCCGCCAAATGCCTACAGGAGGGGAGGAAGGGGCATTTAGGATACCGGGGGAGGCTGTGTCGGTGCCCATGCCTTTCTCAATGTACCAGGACACACTGAGGTTGTTTGCTGCGAGGGCGGGCTTGGATACGGCGCAGCTGTCATCAAATTCTTTGAGGCGGGGGAGGGGGGGGTGCTCATTCCTGCACATGTGCGGGGCGTGCATTGAGGAATTAAAGGTGCGGGGGGGACTGTGTCTCTGAGTCGGTTTACGCCTATATCAAGACCCTGCTCGCCTGTAGGATTGTGAATGACATGTGGGTGGCTGCGATGTTGAGCTCTAGGCATGCGGCGGATGGGGTGGGGGGAGGCGCGGGTGCGCCTCCTTTAGCATATAATTGCTAGCCCAAACAGCAATAAAGAGTTGTCCATCCCAGCACTGCTATGCTTTCTTCCCTTGTTTGAATGCAGGCAAATTTATAAGGAGTATATTATATTATGCGTATATAAATGCTGGAATTAAATGGTTCTAATTATTAATTTATTAGCAATCGATTAATAATTTATTATGGGTTTGGTAGGGATATCGCGATATTGTCCGATCAATGGCCGGTGCCTGCGAGCCCGGGACTGCCCTAGGTGGTGCCAAAAAGGTGGGTTCGGCAGCCAGTCCACCATATTTGATCATTGTTGGCCCAGATTTAAAACTTTGTAACCGGTATATGGCATATAATTGCTAGCCCAGACAGCAATAAAGAGTTGTCCATCCCATCATCGCTACACTTTCTTCCTTTGTTTGAATGTAGGCAAATTTATATACATATATATATACACGTGTATATCAAGGATATGCTGGCGTAGGGAGGGCGCAGAGTTCCCCTCTGGTGTTGGAAGTTGGCGATGTAACTATTGACCGTTTGGGTTCGAATCTGGCAGGTGGCGGCCCCCGCTCCTCCTTTCTTCGCCCCTTCCCTGAAGGACTGGGGCCCATTCCCTCGCTCGCCTTGACCGGTCAACAACTGCTCCTGTTTTGTTCTCATTTAAAAAAAACCCAGATAAACTATTGGAAATCCTATGATATGCTTGGTTGGGATTGTTGGAGTTCTACATCCTAGCAACATTTATTGTCATATCAGGACGGGTATCGACTTGTGACAGTGCACAGTCATGTTGACTTTATAGTGTCGCCTTAATGGGAAATCAAGCCACCAGCACCATGACCCGATATCCCACTCAGTCACATTATCCTGACACTGAGCTAATCAGTCCTTGCTCTATCCTATTAATGCCAAGTGCCAGACTAGAAAGAGACAAGTATACAGTTTATAAGGCATTGGTCTGACTCGACCGGGAATCGAACGCCCGACCTTCAACACGGAAAGCCGGCGCTCTACTGATTCGGCCACTGCGCCCGGTGTGTGTATATAGATGGCGTCATACATATAATAGGATTTACAACCGCCACCATATATATATATATATATATATATATATATATATATATATATGGTGGCGCTGTATGGTGGTGGAAAGAGGCACCATATATATATTTGGTGCCCCTTTCTCTATGAATTCCCCGATATATATATGTATATGAAGAATATATATATATATATATATATATATATATATATATATATATCCTTCATATACACACAAACACTTTGATTTTTTTATGCACATCATTATCATCTACCCGTCTTCAAAGGACTACTCAGCATCCAGACCAATGTTGTTCTGACGTAGCAAGTCTGGCGTCATCGAAGTATTATAATTTATATTATAGTGTTGTCATGGGGACAAGTTCAATTCACAGGTGCCGAAATCATCTTTTGTTGTGAAGGTAACGCTTCTGTAGTGAAAGGCTCTTGGCATTGCAGGAAGCGTATTGAAATAACATGTCCAGTGTGACACAAACAGACGACATTCTCGTCCCAGCAGAGACACTGCATACGACATCTGTCTTACAACGGCAGGTGGCGCTGCGGAAGGAAGCAAAATGGCGCGAAACAATCAGAGGAACGTCTGCAAAATAAAAATGATGAACATTTATTTTTAAAACCCCAAAACACCCATTTCCTTTTCTGCCGGAAAATGTTAAACCTGCCCCTAAAAACACACCATCTTTATTGGCTTCATTTTAGTACCTCCCCTCGTCCCACCTCAACTAACGAGTTAGATTGATTCAATATTGCCTAATCCTGAAATGACGTTATGGCATTAACAAATGTTGTCACACAAACTGATGGGGTTACAATATTTCATTACTCAAGACTGGCATTAACTGAAATACCAGAATAAAGCTATAGACCTTTTTCCTACATTGAGCAAAGCCACGACATTAATTCATAACATTGCCATAAGAGGGAGGGTTGCTAGTGGAAATCCTCTATAGGACAATTTCCCCAGCGCATGCTGCACAGTAACTTGCTGCTACTCGCAATATTATATTAGTTCTTCCAACTGCCGCCAGAGGGTGAGTTGGTGGTAGAAAGTGTCTATTATATGCCATACACTGAACCGTTAGTCACTGAGCCGTCAGCGGGTATGTTGGTGGTGGAAATCTTCTATAAAGCCTTTCACACAGAGCATACTGCACAGTGAGCTGACACTCACAACATTAGTTCTTGACACTGTCGTCAGAGGGCAGGGTCGGTGGTGGAAATCTGTTATAAGGCGTTTTCGACAGAGCATGCAGAACAGCGAGTTGCTACCCAACATTTTAGTTCTTGACACTTTCGTCAGATGGCGCGTTAGTAAGTTGGTGATGGAAATTGTCTCGTACTTTTCCGCCATCATTATATAGTCAGGTCTCCCTTCCCGATTATACAGGGAATGACTGGGAGGCTTCTCACGTCGAGGTAATCTGCAAATATATAGACTTTGCTCGGTCCTTTCCAGTGTTACCAACCAGCATTTTTTTAAATCCGAAGATTTGTTTTAATCAAACAGGGTACGAAGCATCAATTACATGCGAGTATTCTTATATTTTTCAAAAACTTTGTTATGCCCTCTAAAAACGTATTCTGACACTTACTGGTTGCTCATACTTGCTTCAAGATCATAATAACTTCTATGACTTGCAGAATAGGATATACATATATAGTTTTGATATATTTTGTTAAAAAAAACACCCCATCCAAACAAGACTGACGAATATGGCCAATATCACATAAGAAACAGACAGCTCTCATCCAACCTTCAAAACTAACTACAGTATAACCCCGTTAAACCAAACTTGAAGGGACCGTAGAAATTTGTTTGGATTAACTGATCATTGGTTTAACCGAGCCTTGGCTTTGACATTGACTTGGCTTTGGCAAAAATGTGGGTGCATTATGAATGTAATATACAATGTATGTGGACACTTTGATTAGTGTTGTTTTATGTGTATACAGTACAACCCCGTTAAACCAAGCTCGGTTAAACCAAACAATCAGTTAATCCAAACTTTTTTCGGCGGCCTGGCAAAATACTACCATTTATCATATAAAAAAGTCTCAGATGACCTTATAACCACATGAAAGTTAGGTTTAACCATATTGAAGTGGCCTGGGCTCGACAATTTTGTTTGGATTAACTGATAATTTGGATTAACCGACTTTGGTTTTACCAACTTTTTTATATGATAAATGGTAGTATTTTGTCAGGCCGCCGAAAAAAAGTTTGCATTAACCGATCGTTTGGTTTAACCAAGCTTGGTTTAGCAGGGTTATACTGTAATACTAATAGTACATTGAGCCTCATCAGTACTTGGACGTGTGACAAAATGTGCAAATATTAGGTGCCATCGACATCCTGATACAAGATTACATCGTCAAAAAAGAAACCAGCAGTAGATAAGTAAAACTGAGTAGAAAATACCCTGAGGTTTTGGTAGCACGACATTGATATCCTGCCGCCGCCCCAAGTGTGGGTGGGAGGGCTGGCTGAAGAGGGGGCGGGGGGGGGGGCAGTGTAGGAAGGCGGGGGTGGGCAGAGGGGGTGCAAGGGGTGCAAGGGGCACACATAAAGATGTCCCTCGCTGCACTGCCCGCCAGTTCGCTGGCTGCACCTCTGAAAGATTTTGTTCCCCCTATCAAGTCGGGCGTTCCATAACTCGTGTAGGCGTGACGGGCGAAGAACCTACGGCGCCATCTGGTGGGATTATGAACCACAACTCAAGGTGGCGCGTCGTCATCGGTCGCCACCAGGCGGCATTCCGATAACCACCTGTTTTACGACTACACGTCTGGCTTAATGCACCAATACCCCCCTCCCCCTCTCTCCACCCTGCTTCTTCCCCCGCCCCCCCCCCCCCACCCGAATGTGTCATAGCATAGCCTCATTTCTAATTCAGTCCAAACCCTCCTTCTTCCTTTCCTTCTTCCTCCTCTTCTGTCAAGTCTTCATCCCCTTTGTTCATCCTCCTCCTCTTCTTCCTCCTCTTCCTCGTCTATCTCCTCCTTCTCTTATATCTCCTCATTTTCCTCCTCTTCCTCTTCCCCTCTCCCTCATCCACCACTTCTTAATCTTCCCCACCTCTTCCCCTCTTTCACCTCTTCCCCCTCTTCCTCCCCTTCCATCTTCTCCTCTTCTTTCAACTGATCCTCCACCCCGCTTCCCAACCTTCCCCCTCCTCTTCTTCCTCCTCTTCCTCCTCAATCTCCTCCTTCTCTTCTACCTCCTCCTTTCCCTCCTCACCATCTTCCCCTCTTCCTGATCCTCCACTTCGTAATCTTCCTCATTTTCATCCGTGTCTTCTCCCCTCTTCCTCCTGCTCCTTTTCACCTCCTCCGCTTCTTAGCCATCCTTCTTTTCCTTCTCCTTCTCCCCTTCCTCCTCCTTATCTCCCCACCTCTTTTCTTCCTCTTCATCTCCCTCCCCTTCCTCCTCCCAGGACGCAAGTCCCCATCAAACAACATCCTCCTCTTTATCTTCCTAGACCTCCTTCTCCGCTTCCCAAACCTCCTCTTCTTCCTCCTCCTCCTCCTCCTCACTCACTTCCTCTCCTTAACCCAGACCAGACGGGATGGCCGAATGAGTTAGAGCGTCCGTCTCCCGTGCTGGTAGATAGTGGGGTCGTGGGTTCGAGTCCCGGTCGAGTCAAACCAATGACTTTAAAATTGATACTTGTTGCTTCCTAGCCAGGCGCTCGGCATTATTAGGATAGGGCAAGGACTGGTGTGCTCAGTGTCAGGATAATGTGACTGAGTGGGATACCAGGTCATGGTGCGGCGGCCTGGTTTCCCAGTGGGACAGCACTATAAAGTCGCCATGAGTGCACACTGTCACAAGTCGGTACCCGTCCTGATATGACCTTAGATGTTGCTAGGACGTAAAACAACAACAAACAAACAACATCTCCTTAACCCCATTCACTCTCACCAGAGCCCTGCGTTTCCCAGTTCAATTCTTCTCCATGCCAAACCCCTTGCCCTTCTAAAATAACACTCCTGTCCTCCCCTCCCCTTCCTCACCAGCCCACCCACCACTGTTCCTTCCAACCACTTTTCCTCCACCATTGTTCTCCATCACAATCTCCAACACCCCCATACACATACCCCCCCCCCTCCCCCTCCTACACCCACCCCCACCGCCAACCCCGTCACCTATCGGCCGTCACGAGCTCCCCACCCCCATCTCCTTCTAACAGTACATCGTGGAGTAACCCTGCCGCGCCCCGGAAGTAGCTCGCGACGCTCTGACCAACCGGAAGTTGGCCGGGGGTGGCTTTATGCTCGTAACTGTGTTTTAGGTCTCACAATGCAGACTCCGGCGATGGGGTATGGAGGGGAGGGGAGGGGGTGGAGGCAGGAGGGGGAGGGAGGCGGGGGAGGGAGGAGGGGGGAGGAGGAGGGAGGAGGGGGAGGAGGGGGGAGGTGGGGGAGGGGGGAGGGGAGGGGGAGCGACCCAACGCTGAGGGCACATGATGGACGTGATGGCCACCCTCCCCTCCCGCTCCCCCTCCCTTCTCCTCCCTCCCACTTCACACACACTGACACATTTCCCACTCTGTCCCTGATGGTCGGGATTGGCAGGGGGAGAGTGGCAGTTGATAAAACAGTATGACAAGACCAGGGAGAGTGACCGCCGCCCCTCAGCCTGGGGCCAAATGGGCGGCCATTGGGGCCTGGTGGGGGGGGGGTGAAGAGGGAGGGGGCGGTGTGTGTCTGTGTGTGTGCACAGGGACCCGGCTTGTCTCAAAGGGCCCGGGGGTGCAACCACCCGTTCACAGGGCCACATAAACTGCCTAAAAAAAAGGGAAAAGCGGGGAACCTGGTAAATTAACTAGAGGCCCAAACAGGCCTAATACCCCTGTTACACTACGATGTAACAGGGCAGCGAGTGGGCAAAGTAAAGATCACTTTTTCACGTTGAGATACATAGAAATCCTTGGCATTTCATGGCCGAATTGAATGTCAGTGCAATGTAGTGGACATAGGCAAAACGTTGGTCCAACATAGTTGTAACGTGTCTCAACGAGTTAGAACGTAAAAAAAAGAAGTCCCAACATAAGGCTAACGAGCCTCCAGCGCGCACGGTATCAGCCTAATGAAACCCTAGTTTAGGCTTAGCATAGGACTCAGGTAATTACGCCCGCCCTAACGTAGCTACGTGTGACTCTGCCGTAATTTGTAGCGTGAGTCGATGTCAGGCCCGCGAGTGAGCACCATCAGTCTAACAACAGTCCAGCATGCTCAGCATAAAGACAGCGAGGCAAAACTTTCACAGCACATTCACAGCACATTCGCTTACGTTCGAAGAATGTTGGCGCACGTTACATACGTTACACGTGCAGCAGCCATTCGTCAACTATGTCGAATACGTCAAGACATGTTGGACTTACGTTAGACTAATGTTACACACATGTCAGAGACATGCTAGACCTACGTTGAGATATGTTAACACCACATTGTCAGCGCGCGGGCTGCAAGTTCCTCCCGGCTCTCCGTCAGTCTACCGTAAGTCGATGTAGCTCAAAGTAGACTGATGTAGCTCTAACGAATGTCTAACGTATCTCGACGTAAGCCTAACGTGAGCGCAATGTAAGCCCAACGTAACCTAACAACCTTTACGTCGAGCTGCATTGAAAGTTTTGGGTATGTCCAAAACCTTGATGTGGGTCACCATATCTCGACGTAACTCAATGTATCTCGACGTAGGCTTAACAACTGAGGAACGTATCTCGACGTATCTCGACATAATGGCCAAATTTCACCTACGTCGACTTACGCTACTGCGTTACGTCGTAGTGTGACAGGGCCTTTACAGACGGGAGGCCGTGCGGCCGTAACATCGGCACGCCGGCTTGCACCCGGCGACGGCCGGCCGCATAAGTATTCCAAGGACGCCAGCCCGGGGCTTCGGCCGGCCACACAATCACCAGGGGCAGGGTGCGAGGGGGGCTTTGTGAGGGGGATAGGGGGCGGGGGGTTTGTGGAGGAGTGGGGCGGTGATGCGAGATGGTTGTGGGTTGTGGGGGGGGGGGGTATTGCGAGAGGGGGGTAGGAATGCGAGAGGGCTGGAGGTTTAGAGAGGGGTGGGTGGGGGTTTGGAGGTCGGTGTGTGTGTGGGGGGGGGGAGGTGATCCTAGAGGTGTCTAGGAATGTGAGAGTGTTGGAGGTGAAAAGGGGTAGAGGTGGGGGGCTGTACGGAGGGAGAGGTGGATGCGAGAGGAGTCGGGGTGGAGGGGTGGTGTTGTGGGTTGGGGTATGAGAAAGGTTAGGGTAAGGGAAATGGGTTGTGGTGTGAGAGAAGTTGGAGTGTGAGAGAGGTTGGGGTGTGAGAGGGGTTGTGGTGTGAGAGGAGTTGGGGGTGACAGGGGTTGAGGTGTGAGAGAGGTTGGTGTGTGAGAGGCATTGGTGTGTGAGAGGAGTTGGTGTGTGAGATGGGTTGGTGTGTGAGAGAATTGGTGTGTGAGAGGGTTTAGGGTGTGAGAGGAGCTGGGTTGTGAGAGTGGTTAGGGTGTGAGAGGAGTTGAGGTGTGAGAGGGGTTAGGGTGTGAGAGAAGTTGAGGTGTGAGAGGGGCTGAGCTGTGAGAGGGGTTAGGGTGTGAAAGGAGTTGGTGTGTAAGAAGAGGTAGGGTGTGAGAGGGGTTGGGATGTGAGAAGGGTTGGGGTGTGAGAGGGTTTGGGGTGTTAGGGGTTGGGTGTGAGACGGGTTGGGGTGTGAAAGGAGTTGGTGTGTGAGAGGGGTTGAGAGGGGTTGGGATGTAAGGGGCATTGGGATGTGAGAGGCGTTCGTGTGTGAGAGGAGTTGGGGTGTGAGAGGAGTTGGGGTGTGAGAGGAGTTGAGGTGTGAGAGGAGTTGAGGTGTGAGAGGGGTTGGTGTGTGAGAGGGGCTGGGGTGTGAGAGGGGTTGGGGTATGAGAGGAGTTGGGGTGTGAGAGGAGTTGGTGTCTGAGAGGGGTTGGGGTGTAGAGGGGTTGAGGTGTGACAGGGGTTGGTGTCTGACAGGAGTTGGTATGTGAGAGGGGTTGGGGTGTAGAGGGGTTGAGGTGTGAGAGGAGGCAGGCGGAACTATCACTACTAGGTTTTAAATCACGCATCTCCACTCACAATCCAGGAATGCTAAAAACCTCCAGCTAGCATGCACATATTTGACATCATATAAAATACCACTTCCTGTATATGCTCGCGCTCCCCAACAACCTCTCAAGCAGTAGCTGTGGGTGCATGCGTCTCTATATGGTTGTATCTTTGATGTGCCAATAATAACAATTAAAACAATACTGACAATAATACTACCAATAAGTGGACGTGCGGGGGTGGGGGTGGAAGCGGATTCTAAATGCTTCTGATGCTATATATCCCTTCTTACTTGTATTCATGCATACATTCAGACTATTTAACTATCTCAAAAAGTGTGTTCAGATTATTCAAATAATTGCGTACTCAGTGTTAAAGTCGCACAATATATAGCTTTAATTTCTATATAGATAACTCACCACCTCCTGAATGTATCACTGAGCGCAGCGGCCGAACCGGCAGAGTGCAGGCCTCGCGTGTGGAAGGTCGGGAGTTCGGTTCCTGGTCGAGTCAAATCAATGACTTAAAAAATTGGTAATTGTCGCTTCCTAGCCTGGCGCTCGGCATTAATAGGATAGGGCTGGTTAGCTCAGTGTCTGGATAGTGTGACTGAGTGGGATATTGGGTCATGGTGTTGGCGGCCTGATTTCCCAGTGGGGCAGCACTATAAAGTCACCATGAGTGCGCACTGTCATTAGTCAGTACCTGTTCATGATATAACCTTAGATGTTGCCAACAAACAACCAACCTGTATGTTGACCAGTTCCCAGAACCTCCAATACCGCAAGTACAGAGTGCTAACTCTGGTCACCCCCACCTTATCCTAATTAGTAACCATAGTGATCACCCACTCCGATCCACCCATACCTGTGTGAAGACAGCAGGGCCGCCTGTTGCTCTACCAGTGCACACCACACACTGTCCACACCGTGTGCCACAACTGAGTATCCCCACTGTGTCTGGCATACACACTGCAGTGGGACCAGACGGCATGGCCGAATGAGTTGAGCGTCCGTCTCCCGTTTTGGTAGATCGTGGTTCGAATCCTAGTCGAGTCAAACCAATGACTTAAAATGTCACTTACTACTCTAGCCAGGCGCTCGGCATTATTAGGATAGGGCAAGGACTGGTTGGCTCAGTGTCAGGATAATGTGACTGATCATGGTGGCCTGGTCTCCCAGTGGGGCAGCATTATAAAGTCAACATGAGTGCGCACTATCACAAGTTCGGAACATGTCCTGATATAACCTTAGATGTTGGTAGGACGCAAACCAACAACAAATAAAACAAAACAAACTATACACTGCAGCGGTTTTCTGGATTAATGCGGTGTGCCTCCACCACACCCTAGCAGGGCTAGGAGCCTGAGTAGGGGTCTGCTGGGTCTCAGCGTCAGTATCGCGGACATACTTCTATTCACAGACGCTGCCGACCATATCAAAATTCAAATAGAAAGATGAGTTATAGCTGAGGCGCACCCGACAGCAGCTAGAAAGAATGGTAATATTCAGAAGGGAATGCCAATACTAAGTAAGGCAACACCTGCGCCTTATATTATAAGGACGAATAAATATTTCCTTCATTAGTAATTTAATATTCATTTATTACCACAGTGTATATTTATCTATGCATGAGTCTGTACACTTGAACCTATTCATTCCCATCCATGAATATCCATTTAATTGTCTTCCTGATATCCATTGTGTTTGTTTAGGTTACTTATCTGTGTGCTGAATGTGTATTGTGGTTCCTTTTATATAACATAATCTCATTCTTCCTTTAAAGTTGCTTAGTCCGATGAAATATAAAATTTTCAAAACCAAAACAATTATCTAGATTTGATTTGTACATATCTAACTTAGATACTGATGCACTTATTGAACATTTGATTCTGCATAGAAGGGAATACTGAGTCAATTTAGTTGAACATGTTACTGTAGAGGTCTATGGTGTCAGAGTTTTGGCAAGCTTGCCAAAACTAATTTTCCTTGTTAACACTTCAAATATTTCAAAAGTTTACCATTTAAAATAAAAGTAACTTTAAACTAATGTAAAGTAGATACTTGTGATCGATCTAATATATTTATCTCAGAAAAATTACAGAAACTCAAAACCATCGGACTATGCAACTTTAACATAGCATAATCTCATGTTTTAATAGTCATATTTTACAATTGGAAAAGGTTGATATTACGAATTAAATTATTACTATTAGCATTGTCTTTCTAGAAAATGTTTAGAATTTCTGATGGGCTTGCCTTTTTTCTCTCTCTCCTTTGCATGTGATGAAGTACGCATATACGCAGATAACTAATTACAGTACAAACCTGTTAAACTAAGCTCGGTTAAACCAAACGATCGGTTAATCCAAACTTTTTTCGGCGGCCCGGTAAAATACTACCATTTATCATATAAAAAAGTTGGTTAAACCAAAGTCGGTTAATCTAAAGTATTGGTTAATCCAAACAAAATTGTTGGCCCCAGGCCACTTCCGGTACAGTTAAACCAAACTTTCATGTGGTTTTAAGGTCATCTGAGACATTTTTATATGATAAATGGTAGTATTTTGCCAGGTCGCCGACAAAAGTTAGGATTAACCGATCGTTTGATTTAACCGAGGTTGGTTTAATGGGGTCAAACTGTATATACATAAAAAACAATAATCATAGTGTCCACATACATTGTACATTCACAATGCACCCCTGTTTTTGCCAAAGCCAAGTCAAAGTCAAAGCTCGGTTAAACCAATGATCGGTTAATCCAAACAAATTTCTAGGGTCCCTTCAATTTTGGTTTACCAGGGTTATACTGTATACAAGAAAATGCACAGGGGGGGGGGGACATATATAAACATAGGCCTTTACATTTGTTTGTTGGGGTTTTACCTCCTAGCAACATCTAAGGTAATATCAGAACGGGGGGTTAACTACACTCAATTAGACTGAAAACGTCACTTTTTTTTTACCCCGCCCCTTTATTGATGTGTGGGGGTGGTTGGAGGGGTTTACATATATATTTATCTCTGTGGTGGAGTGGTTAGAGTGTCTGACTTTTTTTCTAGGTCAGACTCCTAATATGAAGGTCGGTGGTTCGATTCCCCATGCCCCCACCTCTGCCAATTTGGATTTCCACCGATGTGGATAACAGTTGCTCTCATACCATGTCTATGTGGTAGGCTCGGGCTTTCTATCGACAAACTGTCTAATCATGAAAACAAGTCTATTCAGGCTTATCCATAATAGGCAGTATAAATCTTCAAGAAGAAAATATATTGTGGATTATAATATAATACAGATTATATAACTATTATTAATTGACAGTGCAGGTAACGCCTAGCTTGGAGGTGCTACTGTTAACACTGTGTGACCTGGTCCACCCGTGGCTGTGGCGGAGTGGCCTGGGCGGCGTGATTTGTGCACAAGACGACAAACCCCCTATCGATCTGCTTGTATGAGAGCGCTACACACGATTTTCAGCCTTATTTTCCGCTAAAGTTTGCTCAACGTGACTAAAAACGGTAAGATATTAGTTGCATGTACAGCCAGACTGACTGTTCTCAATCAAGTACATACTTATTTCTGCTCGAATTGCCGATATCCAAATAGACCAGTCCTGAAGTACTGTTCTTCCGGGATTTGTGAAAAGTTGCTGAACAGTAGTAAATAATTCTTTTGGGGGAAATGGGTTAGTTCGTTAAAAGATGGGGTTTATTCTTCACGGCGTTACACACTCCAACATATCATGTGTCTAACAGAATTACCATATTATACACTCATCGGCCACGCGCCATTCAATACATATGTAAGTCAGAGGAATATTCGGTCAACCCTACAGCCCCCCCCCCCTCCCCAATCGCCTCCCTCTGCCCTACTCCTTTACCCTTCTTGCCTTCCCTCTCACTCTGTCTCCCTCCCCTTTTGCCTTTCACTCTCCCTCTGCCTCCCACTCTCCCTCTCTCTGCCTTTGCCTCTCACTCTACATTTCTCCATCTCCATCTTCCTCTCCCCTGCCTCTCCCTTTCCTTCTCACTCTCGTTCTCACTTTCCAATGCCCTCCCTCTCCCCCTCCCTCCCATTCTCACTCTCGCTCTGCCCCTCGCTCTACCTTCCCCACGCCCTTCCATGTTCTTTTCATTCAGACTCTCCATCTCCATCTCTCCCGGCCACTTCCCTCCCACTCTCCTTTTACCTCTGCCTTCCACTCTCCCTCCTCCTCTGTATCTCTCTCCCCTTCCCCATTTCCCATATCACTCCTCCTCCATCTGCCTCTAACTCTCCTTCTCTCTCTGTCCCTCCCTGTCCCTTTGCCTCTCACCCTCCCTTTGGATCTCCCTTTGCCTTTCACCCTCCCTTTAAATCTCCCTTTGCCTCTCACCCTCCCTTTGAATCTCCCTTTGCCTTCCACCTTCCCTTTAAATCTCCTTTTGCCTTTCACCCTCCTTTTAAATCTTCCTTTACCTCTCACCCTCCCTTTGCATCTCCCTTTACATCTCACCCTCCCCTTGCATCTCCCTTTACCTCTCACCCTCCCGTTGCATCTCGCTTTACCTCTCACCCTCCCTTTGCATCTTGCTTTACCCTTCACCCTCCCTTTGCATCGCCCTTTACCTCTCACCCTCCCCTTGCATCTCCCTTTACCTCTCACCCTCCCTTTGCATCTCCCTTTGCCTCTTACATTCCCTCCCATTTTCCCATTCCCCTCCCTCTATCCCTTTGCCTCTTACTACTGTCCCTCCCCCTATCCCATGCCCTTCCACAACCACCCCCTCCCCCTCCTCGCCCCCCCTCCGCCTACCTCCCCCTGTCTCTCTATCTGTCTATCTCTCTCTATATATGTGCGTCTCTACAGGTGCATGCCGCCTACAGTATCACAGGGCCGCACCAAAGGGAATGGCGCGTACAAAGCAAGCAATTACCGCCACTGTCATCACGACACGCAACATTACGCACTCATTATGAATACTTATATGTGCCAAGAAGAAGCTCCACTTTTCGCACACACCCACTCACCCTACACCCAGCCACCCTACACCCAGCCACCCTACACCCACCCACACTCCCACCCCAGACTACCCCCCCCCCCTCTCACCCCGAAGGCACCAGAAGGTAATCCGGCGTTACTAGCTTTCGGTGGCACCCTTTGAGCGGAAGGCCGGGCAAACTGCCGCCGGCTCCCTGATCACTGGCACCCGCCTCTCTCCCGCAATCCCGGCCGGGGAGCCGCCAAGTCGCCCGAGGGGAGGTTGCTTGGTTGGTTGTTGGAGTTTTACGTCTTGGCAACATCTAAGGTAATATCAGGACGGGTACCGACTTGTGACAGTGTACACTCATGGTGACTTAATAGCGCTGCCCCACTGGGAGAAGAGGCCGCTGGCACCATGACCTGATAATATCTCACGCAGACACATTATCCTGACATGACAGTGAGCCAACCAGTCCTTGCCCTATCCGAATTATGCCGAGCACTTGACTAGGAAGCGACAAGTATCATGGTTGGTTAATTGTTGGAATTTTGCATCCTAGCAAAATCTATGGTCATATCAGGACGGATACCAACTTGTGACACTGCGCACTCATGGCGACTTTATAGTGCAGCCCCACTGGGAGATCAGGCCACCAGCAACATGACCTGATAATATCCCACTCAGTCACATTATCCTGATACTAAGTTAACCAGTCCTATCCCTATCCTAATAATACCAAACACCTGGCTAGAAAGTGACAAGTATCAATTATTTAGTCATTCCCTTGACTCGACCAGGGTTCGAACCCATGGGGTCGTATCCCATGACCTACAAAAACGGGATACGGACGCTCAACACATTCAGCCATCCCGTCTGACCCGACGGGAGGCGGGCGGTGCCATTGTAGGTGTGTGTGTGTGGGAGGGGGGGGGGGCATGGACTGTGTGCGGGTGTGGGTGTAGGTGTGTGGTTCAATGGGGTTTTATGTTCCTTTGACATATCTGTAAAGTCATATCAGGACCGGTATGCGACTTGTGGCTTGTGCCATGTGACAGCAGACCCGTGCACACTGGTGGCGGCTTTATAGTACTGCCCCAATATACGGCGTTCGGCAAGAATTGGCTTGCTTCAGTACCAGGATAACGTGACTGAGTGAGATATCGGATCAAGGGTTTCCCTTTCCCTATAGGGCGGCACGATGAAGTCGTCTTGAGTGCGCAATGTCACAATGCGGTAGCCATCTTCATATGACCTTAAATGTTGCGAGGACGACAAAGCCCACTAAAAAAACAAACATACAAATAAACAGCAAGTGCAGTATCACACAGCCACAGCGTATTTGGTGAATTTATACATGGATTTACAGAAGAAATACCGTGGGAAACTTCATCTGACATGGGAATGCCAATACCCATGAAACTAACCTAGATAAAAAGATCGCCTGCAAAATCATCGAACACTTCCGTCCGACTGAAACACAATCACCTATTTTCACAATCCAAGCCAACCCATGTAAGTAGACGTCAATAAGCGGTGTTATTTACTTGGCACGTTCATTGCATGTGTAATATATTCCATGCGTTAAATCATCGGCATGTGCCGTGTTTACAGCGACGCGGAAGGGTCCGATTGCTTCGCACACGACCGACTATTAATAACGGCTGAAAGGAGTGGCTGAAGCTGCATGTGAATCGCATACACTGAGGAAGGGAGGGGGCGGGGCCGGGGGGCGCGACTGCGAGATAGAATCCCGTGGGAGATGCAAGGGAGTTTTATTGAGATTACCCATGACTGGGTGTATAAAGGCAGCAGGTTGTGATGGTCCAGTCCTGTATATGTGTATATAATGACACTGGACTACATCCGGTGGAGGCGAAGAGGGTAGGTGGAGCCACCCGTACAGTGTTGGTCTGACGGAGTATAACAAATAATAATAATATTAATTAACCCTTCTGTATCTTTATACTCGCATAATTCGTTATACATCACATATACATGTTTTTGTGTGTGTGGAGGGGAGGGAGTTGAACAAATATTTTCATCTGAATATATCATTTGTTAAGAGTCGGGGCGCTGGTCTTCCAGTTGTCAAAGCTGCAGAGGCCGATTGGTTTGGTTGGTTATTGGAGTTTTACGTGCTGACAACATCTAAGGTAATATCAGGACGGCGGCGGAAGTGACATTATGCCTGGTAGCTGACACACGTGTGGGCAGCTTGGTTCTGAAGCGAAGCGCCAGGTGGTGTCTGTGGAGTGGCCGAATGACTGTACCGCGTCACGAATTACTGACGTTATGTTTAACATAAACAATGGTTGACATTTGGCAAAACAAGCCAATGTAAAGATAGGGACCTAGTAATATGCAAATTGCAGTGCTAGGCGGTTGTAGCATTACTGACCGTGGTAAACAGCAACGCAGCAGACACAAGCGATAGAGCAATGTCTATGTGGTGTGGGAGGTTAAAAATCCCTTGGGTCAGTAAAAGTGTAGGCTCGGGCTTTCTATCGACCAGCAGTGGAATGAGGGAGACCAGTCGTGTATGACTGAAATTTCCCCTGTTTAAACAACTAATGGACCCCAAAAAAAAAAATGCAGTCTGGGCAATTCAATTGTCACTTCAATTGGGCACAATAGTAGCAAAGGCAAATTTGATTAAAGTTACATAGTCCGACGCATTTGAGTTTCTGTCATTTCCTGTGATAAATATATTAGATTGATCATTATAATATAACTTACTTTGGTTTGAAGTTTAGAGATATTTGAAGTGCAAACATGCTAATTTAATTTTGGCAAGCACGCCAAAACTCTGACACCATAGGCTTCTGCAGAAACAGGTTCTATTAAATTTCCTCAGTATTATTCCCTTCTATATGGCGACACATGTTTGATAAGTGCACCTGTATCTATGTTAGATATGTAGAATAAAATCTCGATAATTGTTTTGGTTTTGAAGATTTGATGGTTTCATCGGACTATGCAGCTTTAAGTTAAAAACAATCCAGAAACAGAACAAAATATGGCACATGCTGAAGTGGCGATTTCCCGCCATTGCTCTTGTGGTTCGCCCACAAAGCGGGCAGGTGTACATATAGGTCAAGGAAGTCAAACACAGTACAGAGAGGTTAAAGGGGTTAGGCACAGTACATAGAGGACAGAGGGGTCAGGTAGAATACATAGAGGTTAAAGGGGTCAGGTAGAGTACATAGAGGTTAAAGGGGTCAGGCACAGTACATATCAGTCAAAGGGGTCAGGTAGAGTACATATATGTTAAAGGGGGTCAGGCCCAGTATCTAGATGTTAAAGGGGTCAGTCACAGTACATCGAGGTCAAATCTGTCAGGTGGAGTACAGAGAGTTTAAAGGGGGTCAGGCACATTATCTAGATGTTCAAGGGGTTAGGCACAGTACATAGACGTCAAGGGGGTCAACCACAGTACATAGAGATCAAAAGGTCAAACACATCACTTAGAGGTTAAAGGGGTCAAAAACACAGTCAGTTGCGGCTGCACGCCGGTGGCTCCCTACCGGATGTGCCCCGGGCCGTTACCTGGTTACAAGTGACCCAGGTTAAAACTGCCCCCTGGCGAGAAGCAGTAGACACGCGATGCTAAAACAATGCGCGTCCGGAAGCTTTCATTCGAGGCCGGCTGACAGACGACTGTAGTTCTTCCCACTGCCGTCAGAGTGGGCGGGGCGGGGCGGTGGTGATACATTAGCTATAAGACCCTTTTCCACAGAGTAGGCAACACAATATTAATTCGAAAAAAAGTCCTGGAAGGCTGGGTTTTGGAGATAACCACATGACCTTTGTAATATAAAGTGCTAAATATATAGCTAAAATGCTTATTAATCATAACCCGCTATTTCTGAATGAAGAATCTATGAAATCATGTAGATCAATACACTAATTTGATAATTGGCATTTTCTCTCAATTTCCCAATTTTAAGCCAATATAGATAAACAGTGCGCACTGCGACCACCACCTCCACAGTTAATTCCTATCGAAGAAGAAGTGTTTGCTTGGATTTACGGAGGGTTGCCATTCACCCCTACTCTGAATACGGGTGAATCTGTTATCTACGTGTATCTTTGTGTGTTTTCATTGAGCATGTTGGCGGAGGCTAACATGTCTAATTTGCGAATGAGGCTAGAGCTTTCCTCGCTTTGTACCTCATGCAGTAATGCCACTCTGTCTCGGCACCTCGCTCTGTCTACTTCGCTTCCCCACCCTCACACCCTCGTTCTGGGGGTGGGTGGTAGAGCGCTGATCTCTCCTGCCTACCGCTACTGAGACTTTGCCCCTGTCGGCACCTGATCCACGTGATACGGAACTGAAGGGTCCCAGTCACCCGCTTGATAGCCTGCGCACCAGGCCCCGCTATGATTTCTATTTCTGATTTCTAACTCTGATTAAACCTTTCAAAGTTACATCTGTTTCTGTTCTGCTTCTTTTCTGCCGAGTGAGCGAATTATGGCCTGGGTCCTGAGCTTCTTATTGAGATGGTAATAAAGTCATATTTTCCTCCCAACTCCTGCATTCACATTCTCTGCGCAACGCCAGGAAAGGTGATGGTGATGTAATTATAATGTAGCCACTTCACAATTAAATTTCTACGTTAGAAAGCACCAAATAACAAAGATTTAAAAACAAACGCTTTAAATATGTTCATAATCCCCCACATTGCAAAAATACAGGACATGTTTACTGGCGTGAATACTTAAAGCCCACGTCCATGCGTTTAATATAATTAACATAAATTATCATAATTAGACCCATTCCATCAAATCTATGGCTGTAGCTTTTGTTTTGTTTTTGTTATTTGTGTTGTGTTCCTAAGATGAATCCCAGTGAGAAACTTTATTTTGTAATTCTTTTTTAGGGTGACTAAGCCACCACTCCATGACTGGAATATATAATCTGAAAAGCGATTCCAGATGCTTCTCATTCGAAATAAAACATTGTTTGCTTGCATGACCAATTGTGTGTTACCTGGAGTCACTAAGAGACTAGAGAGAAATGTTTAATGTTCTCAGGCGAGTTGTGTAACAGCACTGTGTGACACTAATACAATCACTATTGGTCCTCACCCAAGACTTGAAGTTTGGTTGTCGGAGTTTGACGTCCTGGGAACATCTAAGGTCATATCAGGCCGTGTACCGACTTGTGACAGTGCACACTCATAGCGACTTTATAGTGCTGCCCCACTGGGAGACCAGGCCACCAGCACCATGACCTGATATTCCACTCAGTCACATTATCCCCACACTGAGCCAACCAGTCCTTGCCCTATCCTAATAATTTCGAGCGCCTGGCTAGGAAGTGACAAGTGTACATTGTTATGTCATTGGTTTGATTCGAGCAGGGTTTGAACCGCGATCTACCAAAACAGGAGACGGATGCTCAACTCATTCGGCCATCCCGTCTGGTCCCCCAGGCTTGAACTGTGAACCTTTAGACCCCAGGACCACTGCTCTTGCACACTGACTAAGTCATCATCCTAAAGGTCAGATTAGGCGTCAGTTGCCCGCAGCACAAAGCAACCGCAGAAAGGATTTGCTGGGAAGGTAATGAACTGCCTTCAGCTAAATCTGAGGGATTGCCCTGGGACATGCCTCCTACATCTGAAGGAGCAGCAGGAATTAGTGTGTGTGTGGTGTGTGATAGCTTCAATGAATGTAGCCCGTGTAGCAGTGAACAGACACGCATGCACAATGTCATGTTTCATTGAGCTAGCTGTTGATGACAATCTAGCAGACGACATGCAGACACATATTGTAAATGACTGTATTCTGTCGGTCATCGGAATGATCCTTCTCAGTCGATCCATGTGCAGGTTGGGCTATTTTCCGTTCCAACCAGTGGTCCACAACTGGTTCATAAAAGGTTGTGGTATGTGTTGTCCTGTCTGTGGGAAAGTGCATATAAAAGACCGGTTGCTGTTTATCGGAAAGAGTAGCATATGTGGCGGCAGTGGGTTTCCTCCAAAGATATGTCAGAATGACCATATATGTTTGACGTCCAATAGCTGATGATGAAAATCAATATGCTCTAGAGGTGTCATTAAATTTAAAAAAAGCTTTACCTTTGTAAATGACTGGTTTAACAAAACCTAAATGTACTTTATTCAGTGAATAATGCCTTTTGTCAGCGCCAGACCACTGGTTTTCCAGCCGTTCAGTACAATTTGTTGGTACATAAATGACAATATCAGTTGCAATAATAACCACATGAAAATCCTATTTGATAATAGAAGCATAATATAAATGAACTAATAGTTGTAATAGTAACTACATACAATTCCAGTTCAACATATGTATTATGCACTTGGTGAGTATGCATCACATGGTATTGCATGATTCTAGAATTGTCTTTAAGCACTTCTTTCTTCCTTTGTCTTTCTCTCTTCTTTGTATTGTAGTTGTCTCATGGGGGGAAACCAGTGGCCGTGGCGCTGATGAAAGATTTCATTCAATGAATAAACACAATATTTACAAACAAAGAAGAAAAGAAAAAGAAATCATTGGATAAGTTAATGCACTCAACAACTGTAACTAATCATCACCTCATTCATGTCAACTTCATAGTGCTGCCCCACTGGGAGACCAGGCCATCGGCACCATATCCCACTCAACCACGTTATCCACATACTGAGCTAACCAGTCCTTGTCATATCCTAGTAATGTCAAGCACCAGACTAGGAAGCGACACGTATAAATTTTGTTCACCATTGGTTTGACTCGGCCAGGATTCAAACTCCCGACCTTCCACACGGGAAGCCTGCGCTCTACCAAGTCGGCCAGCGTGTCCGGTATGTGTTTAATAACTCTGTTAGAATGTGATATGCTTGTAACAACAGCAACAAAAATAGGAAATCATGGGCTATGCATATGTATTTAAAAATATGTATCTATTATATTTTTAGAAAAAAAGAGAAGACAACAAATGTTTAAAGAAAATGTTAGAACCATGCAATACCATATAATGAATATTCGCGAAATGCATGATACTTTTATGCAACTGGAATTGTATGCAGTTACTACTACAGCTGATATTTCATTTATAATATGTATAATAATATTATTATCGAACAAGATTTGCATACAGTTACTATTACAATTGATAGTTTCATGTATGTATCAAGGAATTGTACTGTATGATGGGAACACCAGTGCTCTGGCGCTGAGAAGAGATATTTTTCAATGAATAAAATACATTTAGTAAAAGAAATGGGGTTTAAAAAAAACAACTTTGTGAAAATGTGCTTAATTTGCCAATGGAAGCATAACCGTCATCTGCTCCGTGCACAGGGAGTGTCTATGTGAGTCAATATAAGCTTGCTGGGGCCCAGTCCAGGTATACAGGTCTGAATTAGGGATGGCCATCTTAGTAATGAACTTCCCGACTCCCAGTGCGCAGAACAGGAATTGTGATGACGGTCGGACACAGGCACCCCACCCTGCGGCCATCACCTAGGGCTCGTTGTCGCCGCAAGATGGCGCCCCTAAAACAGTTAGCTCCGGTGATGTGCGCGCGCAACCAGGGTGAACGCCGCCCACGTCACCCACGTCACCCACGTCACCCACTTTGCCCTTCCACGTCGCGCACTTCGCCCACGTCACTCACCTCGGCCCCCCCCTCCCCCACCTCACCGCCGTGACGCAGGGAGTGCCTCGTATAGCCGTGATGTACGCTGGGAAGTGTCCCTAGTTAATCCCCGGATGTTGCCCCGTAGGGGGACCACGACCGGAAGTGGCGGTGAACAGGATAAATCCCCGGGTCGGCGGATGCGCCCCCTGTAGGGACGCGGCGACACTGCCCTTATGCAGTCGAGGCGCGATGGGGGTGGGGAGGTCAGGCAGGTCAACGGAAGAGCCGTCAATATTATATAAAAGGCCGGCTTATTCCGGTACTAAACTGCTGGTATATTTATCTGGAAGCATCGGAGTATTAATGGGATGCAAGACTGTGGAACAGACATTGATGCTAGCGGTACTATATGAAATCTCCTCCCTTGTAATTATATGTATATATATGGGAAGAAATTGAAATATATATTATATATATTATATATATAATATATAACATATTATATATTATATATTATATATTATCTATTATCTATTATATATTAATTACTATATATTATCTATTGTATATTATCTATTATATATTATCTATTAGATATTATCTATTAGATATTGTCTATAATATATTATCTATTGTATATTATATATTATATATTATCTCTTATATATAATATATAATATCTATTATATAGTATATAATATCTATTATATATTATCTATTATATATTATCTATTATATATTATCAATTGCATATTATCTATTATATATAATCTATTATATATTATCTATTATATATGATCTATTATATATGATCTATTATATAATATATAATATATATGATCTATTATATATTTGATAATATTATGTATAATATGTAATATATATATTATATAGCATCACACTGCACAAGACAACACCTAACCACCTCAACCCACCACCTTGCCACACCCACACCACACCCACAACAACACACAACACCGCACTACCCCACACCTGACCACCCCACTCCACATCACCACCCCGCCCCACCCCACCCCACATCACCACACCACCCCACATGGCCACCCCATCCCACCAGTCCACATCACCACACCACCCCACATGACCACCCCATTCCACCAGTCCACATCACCACACCACACCCCCCTCCCCCCACATCACCACCCCACTCCACCAGTCCACATCACCACACCACCCCACCCCACATTACCACCCCACTCCACCAGTCCACATCACCACCCCACCCAACCAGTCCACATCACCACACCACACCACCCCACATCACCACCCCACCGCACCAGTCCACATCACCACACCACACCACCGCACATCACCACACCAGTCCACATGACCACACCACCACACAACACCACACCACCCCACCAGTCCACATCACCACCCCACCCCACATGGCCACCCCATCCCACCAGTCAACATGACCACACCACCCCACATGACCACCCCATCCCACCAGTCCACATCACCACACCACCCCCCCACATCACCACCCCACACCACCAGTCCACATCACCACATCACACACCCCCACATCACCAACCCACCCCACTGTCAGGTATGTCAATAACGTGGGCTATGCATGGAATGTGAGACCGGGCGTGCTGGTCATGTGACCAGGCACAAGACTCTGGCACATGAGTAAAGGAGAATAAACCAGTCTTACACTCGATCTCAACGTGTACACATCCTTTCCTTACATGGTGTCAGATAGTGAAAACGAAGACGAGAAACAGTAAGCATGGTGTTAGCCAGACTTAAACTGCCAACACAACTAGTCATATGGCCATGAACTGGTGAGCGTGGATAAGCTCGTATGAGATATACGCTGGAGCAACAGGAGTCAGGTCGAAAGCTGAAATGGTGCAGTGTTTGATCTTTTTGCACGTAGCAGGACCCAAGGCACAAAAAGTCTATCAGAATGCCACAATAGAGAGCAGCGATAAGGACAAAATAGGCCCTTTAATTCAGCTATTTCAGACGTACTGTGAAGGAAAGGAAAACCTCACCGTTACGCGCTACAAATTTCACTCATTTAATCAAAGAGCGGAGTGCATGGATGCATAGATCAGGGAGCTACAAAGCCTGATTGCTTTCTGTGAGTACGGAGACCTAGAGTCCTCGTTGTTGTGTGACCAGTTACTCTGTGGAATAAAGGACAAGGAATTGAGGAGTAGACTCCTACAGACATCTGGGGTCAGCGCGAGTTCAACCAGCCAGTCGAGGGGGCGGGGCGTGCACTGACACTGCATGGTACGAGTGTCCCCGATGCGGATACAACCACAACAGAGGTCAGTGGCCTGCGAAAGGGAAAGAATGTGCCGGCTGTCATAAAGTAAAACTTTTGATAAAAGTGTGTAGGAGCAAACAAGCAATAGCATCGTGGATGAACACAATGTACGTGGATGAACACAATATGCCTGAGGAAGCGAGGAAACCAGAAGATGAGGATGAGGAAGATGCAGACCTATTCATTGGTGCAATTGACAAGACTGAAAATGACGAAGAGTTGTGGTATGCTGACATGTATGTTGGCAAAACTGACATTCACTTCAAACTGGACACCACCCCACCCCGCATTACCACCCCACCCCACCAGTCCACATCACCACCCCACCCCACCCCACATTACCACCCCAATATACTGCCTAAGGTGATTTTCGACAAAATCCACAATGCCGCGATGAAGCCGTCCTGATGTCGATTGATCACGTTCGCTGGTAACCACATCTACCTGGAAGGCGAGGCCGACATCAGGATCAACAACTGCACACTGCGATTCCAAGTCATTTCATCGGGAAGCCCGATACTCGGAAAGAAGCTGTGCGTGATGTTAAACCTCCATAACAGAGTCAAAGCAGTCAGCAAAGAAGCTAACGATGACGCAAAAGCAAACAATCTGTTAAATACCTATAGTGATGGTTTTAATGGACTAGGCACAATCAAAGGTAATGCAAAAATCTACATAGATCAAAATATTCCACCAGTTGTTGACCCTCCTCGTCGTATTCCTCATGCTATAGAAAACGATGTAGAAAAAGAAATCGATAGAATGATCAGCTTAGGGGTAATCACAAAGCAAGAACAGCCAACCCCTTCGTTCAGCTCAATCATGAATGTTAGAAAGCCAGGAAAGCTCCGAGTATGTCTTCACCCCACCAAGCTAAACAAAGCAGTGTTGCAAGGGGCATATCCGATTAGAACAAGACCACCCCCACCCCACCAGTCAACATCACCACACGACCCCACATGACCACCCAAAAAAGTCAAAATCTGTAAAAAGGAAGTCAGTTATGTGGGTCACACTCTTACAGAACAGTGTCTTAAACCCAGTGCCGAGCGAATCCAAGCGACTAATGAAATGCCAACACTGACAAACAAAGCTGACATCCAGCGGTTCCTGGGTATGGTGGGGTAATGCTTAGAAATATATCTCAAATCTAGCCGAAATTTCAAAACCATTAAGAATCTTGTTAAAATGTGAGGTCGCATGGCACTGAGACATAGATAAAGAAAGAAGCGTTCGAGAAATTAAAACCTGCTCTGGTACGAGCACCTGTGCTCAAATACTACAATGTAAAAGAACAAACTACCATCCAGGTAGACACTTCGAAGTCTGGTTTGAGAGCAACAATGTTCCAAAATGACCACCCAATTGCTACGGCCTCTAAGGCACTGAATGACGCACAATGTGCATATGTAGTGATAGAAAAGGAGCTTTTGGCAATTTGTTTTGGTTCCCAAAAGTTCCATGACATATTTGGCAAAAACACACTAATTGAAACAGATCACAAACCGCTAATCGTGATCATGAACAAACCGATTTGGAAGCTGTCTGCTAGAATGCAAAGAATGCACATGCGCCTTAAAAATGATTACCTTGATTTTGTATACAAAAAAGGCACCCATATGTACTTTGCAGATGCCCTGTCGCACACCCACACAACCTCAACAGAGCCGCACAACCTATTTGACAGAGACATCAACATAGCTGCCCTTGGCATCTTCGAAGATGACCTGACACACATTGCCAAAGCAACTCAAAACAATGAAACCTTAAAAGAAGTAGCACGCTTCACACGCATAGGGTGGCCAGAAACTAACAAAAAGATTAGAGAAGATGTAAAGCCATTCTTTACGTATAAACATGAAATCACCACAAGCGGTAACATATTACTAAAAAATGATCACATAATCATACTGACAAAATTACAGCCAGACATGATAAACAAACTCCATGAGGTCCATTTAGGAATAATTAAATCTAAACAATTGGCAAGGGATTATATTTTTTGGCCAGGGATAAATGCTCAGATCGAAAATAAAGTCTCCAGATGCTCAACGTGTCAATCATTTAGAAATAAACCTCACGTGGAGCCACTAGTGAGCCATGACATCCCCGACTTACAGTACAAGAAAATTGGTATCAATTTTTTTTCAAAGTATGTGATAGGCACTTTATTCTATTCATCGATTACTATTCTAAATTCCCGGAAATCGGGGATCTAAAAAACCATACTAGCTCAACCACGATAAGAACCAGGAACCAAATGTTTGGCAGATACAGAATACCCAAAATAATAGTAACAGACAACGGCCCCCAGTTTACAAGCAATGAATACAAGCAATTCGCAGTAGAGTACGGTTTTAAGCCAACATACTCAAACCCTATGCATACCCAAAGAAACGGGCAAAGTGAACGCTATTCACAAACAATAAAAACCATGATAAAAAATCGTTCATTGAACAAACCGACATAAACATAGCTCTTATGAACTACCGAAAGACTCCATTAACCAGAATAGAGGCCACATCGGCGCAATTACTAATAAACAGGTGACTGCGGTCGAAGCTACCTATCAGAGATAAAAATCTGAAACCAAAGTCAGAGAGATCCAAACTACTAGAACTCAAACAAAACCAACCAAAACAAAAAGCATACTTTGACAAACACGCACAAACAGAACACAACCCTCTTCACACAGGAGATAATGTTAGATACAGAACACACAACAATCGTTGGGTGGAAGGGACCATAACAAAAACAAACAACCCATCAATCAGGGACCACTAAATAATGAACAATGAACAAATTAAATTACGGTGAATCCGAGTACAAATTTTCAAAGCAGAAACAAACGAACGCGATGCCTTACGCACAGGGAATCACATGCAAACCCAATCCCAACAATTACAACAAGCAGATGTGCCTCAGCCAACATGCCCAACCACTAACAATGGTTTTGTCACAAGGTCAGACCGAATCAGTAGGCCAGTAGAGCGTTTAGGGTACTAAGTCACTATAACTTGTACGTGCAACTGGCACAACATAGAAGAAACATAAATGGCACATTGACCACAGCATAAGGTGACATGGCACGGTAGACATTACATGCGTGACCTAAGACAATCAAACAATGATTGAGCAAACAGAAAAAGGATAAGTTGATCCTGAAACATTATGTGACAAGAAACCGAGCAATAAAACTAAAATAATGTTGTGAAAATCAAATAGTAAGGATGTTAACAAGCATTCATGTCACAATACTGTTTTAAGTGCACAAGCACGCAAGAACAAATACATTTGTATAATACTGTACAATCGAAGATAATTCATTTGTTCTATTGTTATCGATTTTGTCTATACAATTATGTTGTTGTTGTATTTTATTCAAGATCTACATCAGCAATCTGGGTAATTGCAAGAGGAGTGGAGAAATGTTAGTATATAAGAATCTATCGGATTAAGAAATGTGAATCTAACCACCTACTATCACATAGGAATAAAAGAAGTAAAATTCAAAGCAGACGATCCATTGTCATAAATATTGTTTATTGAGCAGGCATTCCTCATAACAGTGGATCATCCTAAAGTGGGAAGATGTAGGGTATGTCGATAACATGGGTTATGTATGGAATGCGAGACCATGTGCTGGTGATGTGACCAGCCACGAGATGCCGGCACGTGAGTAAAGGAGAATAAACCAGTCTTATAGCCCTGTCACACTACAACGTATCTCACCGGCATGCCGCCAACACGCAAAATCACTTTTAATCATTGAGAAACGTAAAACTTTTCACCGTATTGGTAGCATGCGGCCGATGTTGTGGTAACGTATATCGATGCGTGCGAAAAAAACCAAAAAGTTTTGGTGCGCCGTCCTGATCTAACCTTAGATGTAGCTAGGACGTAAAACAACAAAGCAACATTTTGGCGCAATGTGTGGGCATGACCCTAACGTGCGCACGACGTGTGCTTCGCGTTCGCATTACGTTATTCCAACGATGTCGACGTGCTTCTGACGTCGCCATAATATTGGCACCTGCGCATTGTCACACGTTTTCGCACGTCGAAAGTTTTGTGCAAGCACAAACCTTAGCCGATACCCTGATGCGCGTCGCCGACCGTCGCCGTCCATCAACGATTACCAACGCATGCCTAACGTGCGCATAATGCTTCCAGACGTCTCCTGACGTTTTGCCAAAAAGTGACACACGTCGACGTGCGTTGGCGAGAAACGTCGTAATGTGACAGCACCATTACACTCGATCTCAACGTGAACACATCCTTTCCTTACACCACCAGTTCACATGACCACATCACCCCAGATGAGTACACCACACCACTGCACATCACCACACCACCCCACCAGTCCACATCACCACACCACACCACACCACCCCACCCCCACATCACCACCCCACCCCACCAGTCCACATCACCACACCACACCACCCCACATCACCACCCCACCGCACCAGTCCACATCACCACACCACAGACCACACCACCGCACCAGTCCACATCACCATACCACCCCACCCCACATCACCACCCCATCCCACCAGTCCACATCACCACACCACACCACCGCACATCACCACACCACCCCATCAGTTCACATCACCACACCACCCCACCCCACCAGTCCACATCACCACACCACATCACCCAACATGCCTGCCCTGATATGACCTTAGATGTTGCTAGGACGTAAAACAACAACAAACAAACAAACAAACCCAACATCACCACCCCACCAGTCCACTTCACCACACCACACCCACAGCACAACCACACACTACACACCGCACATCACCACCCCACCCCACCAGTCTACATCACCACACCACATCACCCAACATGCCTGCCCTGATATGACCTTAGATGTTGCTAGGACGTAAAACAACAACAAACAAACAAACAAACAAACAAACCCAACATCACCACCCCACCAGTCCACTTCACCACACCACACCACCACACCACCGCACATCACCACCCCACCCCACCAGTCTACATCACCACACCACATCACCCAACATGCCTGCCCTGATATGACCTTAGATGTTGCTAGGACGTAAAACAACAACAAACAAACAAACAAAGCATACCCATCACAAACCACCCCAACAGTCCACTTCAACACACCACACCACCACACCACCGTCACATCACCTCCCCACCCCACCATCCTAGACATCACCACCGCGCACCACCACCACATCACCAACCCACCTCACCAGTCCACCTAACCACACCACCCCACCCACATCACCACCCCACCCCACCCCACCAGTCCACATCACCACACCACACCACCCCACATCACCACACCACCCCACCAGTCCACATCACCACACCACACCACCCCACGTCCTCACACCACCCTCCCCACCCCACAACCCCATATCATCACACAACACCACACGACACCACACCACCACCCTACACCACGACACCCTACACAGCACGTCGGCACCCAGCGCTGTCGGCCCTCCCTCCCTGGGGACCCGGTGCGGCGGCCCGGGGACTGCCCGCCGCCAATACGCCCGAACACAAACACCAGGCTCTCGGCTGATGAGAACAGGCGGTCCTAGGTGCCGGCCTCACTCCGTGTGGGGCCCGTACCGCGGGGAGCGCGGCAAAACAACGCAGCCGGCGGCACGAACACGCCCGCCTCCCCGGCCCCCTACCCGGCACCCCGACCCGCTCCCGTCTCCTGTTTTACTTGTCGACTGCCGACCTCGACCTTACCCTGCACCCCCCCCCCCCCCCACACACACACCCTACACACACTCCCACCGGAAGGTCACTACACTGGTCCCGCATGCACCATGTCAATGTAGTGTGCCATGTTGAAGGATTGTGTGTGAGGGTCACTCACTACACTGGTTCCACATGTAGTTATATGTATACACATGTAGGTGTATGTGTGGGTCACTACACTGGTCCCGCATGCACCATGTCAAGGCATTGTGCCATATTAAAAGGGTGTGTGTGAGGGTCACGACACTGGTCCCACATGCACCATGTCAAGGCATTGTGCCATGTTGAAGGTGTGTATGTGTGGGTCACTACACTGGTCCCGCATGCACCATGTCAAGTCATTGTGCCATATTAAAGGTGTGTATGTGTGGGTCACTACACTGGTCCCGCATGCACCATGTCAAGGCATTGTGCCATATTAAAGGTGTGTATGTGTGGGTCACTACACTGGTCCCGCATGCACCATGTCAAGTCATTGTGCCATATTAAAGGTGTGTATGTGTGGGTCACCAAACTGGTCCTGCATGCACCATGTCAAGGCATTGTGCCATATTAAAGGTGTGTCTGTGAGGGTCACTACACTGGTCCCACATGCACCATGTCAAGGCATTGTGCCATGTTGACGGTGTGTGTGTGTGAGGATTAGTACACTGGTCCCACATGCACCTTGTCAAGGTATTGTGTCAACTTAAAGGTGTGTGTGAGGTTCACTACACTGGATCCACATTCACCATGTCAAGGTATTGAGTCATGTTACAGGTGTGTGAGGGTCACTACACTGGTCGCACACGCACCATGTCAAGTCATTGTGCCATATTAAAGGTGTGTATGTGTGGGTCACTACACTGGTCCCGCATGCACCATGTCAAGGCATGGTGCCATATTAAAGGTGTGTGTGTGAGGGTCACTACACTGGTCCCACATGCACCATGTCAAGGCATTGTGCCATGTTGAAGGTGTGTGTGAGAGGATTAGTACACTGGTCCCACATGCACCATGCCAAGGCATTGTGCCATGTTGAAGGTGTGTGTGTGAGGATTAGTACACTGGTCCCACATGCACCATGTCAAGGTATTGTGTCAACTTAAAGGTGTGTCTGAGGTTCACTACACTGGACCCACATTCACCATGTCAAGGTATTGAGTCATGTTACAGGTGTGTGTGTGAGGGTCACTACACTGGTCCCACATGTACCATGTGAAGGCATTAGGCCATGTTGAAGGTGTGTGTGGAGGGTCAGTACATTGCTCCAGCCACACCACATCAATGTATTGTGCCACATTGGAGGCATGTGAGGGTCACTATGTTGGTCCTGGATGTAGTTATAATGTCAATGCATTGTTCCATCCTGGAGGTGTGTGTATCACTACACTAGTCCCGCATGTAGTTATGCCATCAATGCATTGCTCCACACTAAATGTGTGTGTGTGGTCACTACACTGGTCCCGCATGTAGTTACACCATTAGTGTATTATACCACACTAAAGGTATGTGTGACGTCACTCTCCCCATCAAACCCTATCCTCCACTATAGGGTCTGAATATTAAAGTTACATAATCTGATAGTTTTTGAGTTTCTGCTTTATGATTTGGATAAATATATTATGTTGATCATTGTAATCTACTTTACTTAGATTAATGTAACTTCCACCGTGAAAGATCACCTTTGGATATATTTTGAAATTAAAGATTGCACAAGGTTCGGTTAAATTGCCTCAATATTCCTTGTATGCAGCAATAACTGTTTAATGAATGCACCAGTGCACTTTAAAGTGTCATCACCCAAAAGCATCAGAGACCTGAAAACCAGTCTTATTGGGATTCTTATCTTGCAATATTTTCTGAATTGCGTTGGCATGAAATCATGATTCTATAGTGCTGCCCTATAGGGCGACATTTCCTGTGGCACCATGCTCCGATATCTCATTATCTCTGACACCAGTCCATGTCCTATACCAGTAATGCTGGGCATCAGACATGATGGAGATGATTAACAAATATTTGATTTGACTCAGTCAAGGATTGAACCCACGCATTATGAAGTGAGCGGGCTCTGTACAAACATGCCAAGCTGTGTTTGCCAATATATGGTCTTTCGGGTGTAATAGCCGATCATATCAAATATCTGCGGCGACAGAGTTGGGGACCACTGTTATGTAATAGTGATGCAATGTGTGCCCACTCGCTGTGTGACATATAAAGAACTATGTGTAAATGCTATGATGCAGGGTGACTGGGATTGCGGAATGATGTCCGGATATTAAGATATGGTTACTAATTACAGGAAGCCTAAAGACCTCGCCAACCTCGGGCCTCAGCCTAGGCGCTGAGAAAGTATACATGTGTCGCAGGGGAGATGAAAGTAGGAAATATTGCGTCTACTGCTGGAATCGAACCCACATCTCTTGCATTCCGGGCCAGTGTGCTAGCCAAATTCACCACCTAGATGCTCTGATGTCACCACCCTACCCATCCTTACCTGTCTATGTGGTTACTTGCAAGAGTGCACACACACAATTAATAACATATAATAACTACATTGCCTAAAATGTGTTTGTCGGATGCGGTGAACTGAATCGGTAAGAGTGGAGGTTTCCCGGGCGGATGGTTGGGAGTTTGAACCCCGCTCGAGTCAAACCCAATGACTGACACCATTGTTACTTGTCTCTACATAGCCTGCCGCTCAGCATTACTTCGATGAAGTAAGGACTGGTTAGCTCAATATTAGGAAGTCTATTGAAGTGGGAAATCAGGGCAGTGGGGCAGTACTATAAAGTCACCAGGAGTGTGCACTGTCACAAATTGGTACCGATCCTGATATGACGTTAGATTGGTTGGTTGGTAGTTGGAGTTTTACATCCTGGCAACATCCAAGGTCATATCAGGATGGGTACCGATTTGTGACAGTGTGCACACATGGCAACTTTATAGTGCTGTCCCACTGGGAGTCCAGACTGCCAGCACCATGACCTGAGCTCCCACTCAGTCAAATTATCCTGACACTGAACCAACCACTCCTTTCCCTATCCTAATAATGCCGAGCGCCTGGCTAGGAAGCGACAAGTATACATTTTAAGTCATTGGTTTGACTCAAACCCGTGAGTTCGAATCGCATGAATGAGAGATGAATGCTGAACTCATTTGGCCATCCCGTCTATGTCCAGGAGGATGAGAAGGTGCACAGCACCGTCCTGCGATTTTACGAGGCGACCGCTCCCTGAGCTGCTGTGGCCGTCGCCAGCGTTGTAGTAAGGCGTGAGATATGGCAGTGACCTTTCGGACAAATAATCAGCATCTTGTGCCGAGAAATTAGTCCCCAGAGCTTTTCCATTACGCCCGGTAAGGAATGTCCCTCTGGACGCCCGCAACTACTTCCGGTCCCACCTTGATCGTTTGTCACTTCCGCCGCCGCCAGAGGGCGCGTCGTACACTCAGGTGTCCTCAACTCATCCATCACCGGCTCATTCATCACTTCTGTTTATTTCGCTATCTGCGCTGACTTTCAATGCTTTCGCTTCCGGTCAGCCATTAAACACGATTAGCTGCTAAACATCGCCGATAGCTGAACACATTTTAGTTGGTGTTGTTGTCTGTTGGAGTTTGGCATTCTGACAACATCTAAGGTCATAACCAGACGAGATGGCTGAAGGAGTTCAGCGTCTGCCTACCATTTTGGTAGATCCGGGTTCGAACCCTGGTCGAGTCAAACTAAAATTGATACCTGTCGCTTCCTAGCTTATCACTTAGGTTAGGGAAAAGGACTGGTAGGATAATGTGACTGAGTGGGATATCAGGTCATGGTGCTGGTGGCCTGGTCTCCCAGTGGGGCAGCACTATAAAGTTGCCATGAGTGCGCACTGTCACAAGTCAGGACCCATCCTCATATGGTGATAGATGTTGCCAGGACGTAAAACTCCAACAACCAACTAACCTCCTCCTCCTCATCCACGTTCTCCACCTGCTCCTGCACTCATGCCCTCTCGATGAAAAGGAGAAGAACCCAAGGGCATTGGTTATGGACAAAGTGGGCTATGGAACTGAGGGGGGGGGGGGTGCAGAAGGGAGGAGACAGGGGCTTAAAAAACACACCCCACCAATTTATTCATATTTATTTTGTTGCTGGTCGAGATTTTTGTTCATACAATGATTTTCTTGCTTAATCCATTTAGGAATTAGGTTCCTGTTATTTACATCAAATCCAGGTGTTTTTCGTGTTTTTTTTTCTTTCCCTCTCTCTGAAGTCGCCTTTCTTTTGATGGAAATATTCATTCAGAACGACAGGGGGGGATTATTATGCCAGCGGTTGTGTTAATCAGTGGAACACCCATTTGGTTTTCCGGTTGGGATATTTACCTCTTTTTTTCCTTGCCTGAACTGTTCCTTTTTTTAAATTGTTGTTTTGTTTTAGTTCTTTTAAACAAATGAATGCCGGGAATAGATTGTGGATGGACGCCGGGTAGCGGTGGGGGTGGGGGGGTGGAGGTTGGGGGTTTGGGCGGTGTAAACCCTCAGAGAAAACAAATCATAAACAGATGTTCCAATAAGAGCTTTTCCCCAATGGCAATTTAAAGCGCAACAACACTTTGTGGAAATTACGATATAATAAAGATTAAAACATTAAAACAAAACACTAGATACAATTAAAAAAAATTGTTAGCTGACGGAAAACGACGATAAAAAACGGCATGTTCTCATAGTGAAAACAGAAGTTATTGATTGATCAGCGTTTAAGACGATGTTCATGAATGTGAGTAGGACATACACAAGAAGTGGGTGCGTGTGTGTAGCCATGTCTCATGTAAGTAGTTCCTACAAAGTGCCGTAAGTGACAGGCGCGGTAAGCCTGGCCCACCCTACCCGCCAGCCAGGCTTCACTTAGCTTTGAGCGTGACCACTCACTCTCCACTCAGGATGAGTGCTCCCGCTCCCCCTTCCCTCTCCTCCCTTCCATTCCCCTCTGCCATCCCCTCACGGCCGTCGGCTAGCCCAACCCCACCCTCACTACCGCGTGTCCACCCACCCACCCACCCAATCCCTGCCCTCACTCTCACCTCCCCAACACCTAACCAACCACACAATCCCTCTCACAAACCCAAACCCCGCCCTCACTATCACCTCCCCACCACCCACCCACACAATCCCTCTCACCAACCCAAACCCCGCCCTCACTATCACCTCCCCTAACCCACCCACACATCCCTCTCACAACCCAAACCCCGCCCTCACTCTACCTCCCCAATACCCACCCCACCACACAATCCCTCTCACCAACCCAAACCCCGCCCTCACTATCACTCCCCACCACCCACCACCACCAAACACAATCCCTCTCACAAACCCAAACCCCGCCCTCACTATCACCTCCCCACCACTCATCCACTCACTGACTCCCCATCCACCACAGACCAACCACATCCCCCACTACCACGCACCCTCCCACTAATCCACCCAACCCTCAACCAACACAACAAGCTCCCTCACTACCCCGGCCAACCCACATAGCCGCCTCACTACCCCTACCCACCCACACAATTCCCTCAACCTCCTCACTATCCCAACCTCCCAACCCCTTCAGTACTCCGACCACCCACCCACTTAATCCCCCCCCCCCCCCACCCCCTAACACCAACCCCAACACACCCATACCCCCACCCTCCGTGAACCCCTCCCTCCCCATAACCATCCAGCATATCCCACCATACACAACCCATCCGCGACCTTCTTCTAGTGTCAGAATGGTTACTGAGTCCGCTCCAGCTTTGGCATAGTAATTCACAACAAAACCAACCCCTCGACCCCCTGTCCCCCTCTCACTCCCTCCCATCTCCTCACCCCCTTCCCACGCCCGGCCTCACCACGGGAGGTGGCGGCCCGAACCCCCGACGGAATGACACCGATGGCGTGCCCTGCCCGTAAGCTTTCTAGTCTGCCCTCCAACCCCGCTTTTTCTCCTCGGTCACCGCCCAGTTTCACTCCCTGGTCTCCCCTCACGCCCTCTCTCCCCCTCCCCACAACACACCACCCCGGTCTTCCAGCTCTCAAGTCCGGTCGCCCCATCCTTTGGCCCAGCCACCTATTTCTCGCCCGGCCTGGGCTGCATCCGCGGTCTCCCCCTAGTTATCCCCTCGGTGTCCCTCCGGTGTCCCTCCGGTCTTCCCCTGGTCTTCCCGGTTGTCCCCGCCTTCCCCGTCTTCCCCGTCTTCCCCAGTCTCCCCAGGTCTCCCCCGGTCACCCCCTGGTCTGCCCGGTGTGCCCGGTCTCCCCGGCCGCCCGCCTGCTCGGTCTGACCGGTCTCCCTGCCCGCCTGCCCGGGGCTAGGCGCGGCAGGGTCGACCCTGTGATCTTCACAGGGTGGACACCTACCTACATGCTGACGGCAGTGGCTTGACTCCCGCCCTTCCCGCCGTGTGCACCTCCCCCCCCCCCCCGCCCCAACAGCATGAGCACACATACCACACAACACCATCACACACATTAGATTACTATTGATTCCCGAATAGGTTGCGCCGGGCGACCAAAGGCTACACTGGCGACCTTTTAAAATAACATTAGCGAGTCGAAAAGTTGCGATGGCCCCAGTGTGAGATTTCACCACTCCGACCGGAAACAAGGCAGCCAAATAAGTACTCGGATCAACAGCAGCAACAGCAGTAACAGTAGCAACAGCAGCATCAGCAACAGCAGCAACAGCAGTAACAGCAGTAACAGCAGTAACAGCAGTAACAGCAGTAACAGCAGCAGCAGCAGCAGCAACAGCAGCAACAGCAACAGCAGCATCAGCAGCAACAGCAGCAACAGCAGCAACAGCAGCAGCAGCAACAGCAGTAACAGCAGCATTAACAACAGCAGCAACAGTAACAGCAGTAACAACAGCTGCAACAGCAGCAACAGCAGTAACATCAGTAACAGGAGCAACAGTAGCAACAGCAGCAACAACAGCAATAGCAGTAACAGCAGCAACAGCAACAACAGTAGCAACATCAGCAACAGGAACAACAGCAGCAACAGCAGCAACAGCAGTAACAGCAGCAGCATCAACAGCAGCAACAGCAGCAAAAGCAGCAAGACAACAGCAAGCCACAGCAGCAACAGCAGCCACAGCAGAAACCGCGCAGCACCAAGCAACGCAGCAACAAGCAGCACAGACAGCAACAGCAGCAACAGCAGCAAAGCAGAGCAACAGCAGCAACGCAGCAACAGCACAACACAGCAATAGCACAACATCAGCAACAGCAGCCAACACGAGAACCAGCAGTACAGCAGCAACACACACAACAGTAGCAGCATCAGCAACAGCAGTAACAGCAGCAACAGCAGCAACATCAGCAACAGCAGCAACAGCAGAAACAGCAGCAACAACAGCAACAGCAGCAGCAGAGGTAACAGCAGCATCAGCAACATTAACAGCAGCAACCCAAATAGGGGGCAGGCTTTCTGGCTCGGCCGGGTGGGATTTAATAATTTGCACTTAATAGGAGAGCCATCGGCTATCTCGGGAAATGAACACGGCTGTCACAGGCAAACCCAACCCCAGGTAATCAGAGCTACAGGTCCGGCATCGCGCGTCCCGACGCGCCCTGCCCCACTATGTATCGCCATGTCCTCTCCCTGCCATGCCCTGCCCCGCTCTGCCCCGCCCCGTCCCGCTCTGCACCGCCCTGCCCCGCCCCGCCCCGCCCCGCCCTGCCCCGCCCTGCCCAGCCCCACCTTGAACTGCCGTGTATAGTCCTCGGCCCGCCTTTCCCTTCCCTGTCCTGTTCAGCCCTGTGTTGCCCCACCCTACCCTATCTTCCCCATCTCACCCTGCTCCAGTAGGGTGAGATGGGGAACCCACACGACCCATCCCTCCCCACCCCACCACACCCTGCCCATCTCTGCCCAGCCCTGCCCCGCCCCCCCGCCCTGCCCGCCCACCCCCCACCACCCCCACCACACCCTGCCCTACTCTGCCCGCCCCGTCCCTCCCCACCACACCACACCCTGCACCACTCCGCCCCGCCCTATCCTGCTCCGCCACTGCTCCGCCTCGCCCTGCACTCCCTGCGGAGTTGTCCCGCCCTTCTCCCCGTCTTCCCCGCCCAACCATACCCTGCTCCTCCCCGCCCTGCCCTTCCCTGCCCCGTGCACAGCCTACCAGCCCTTCTCCGCCCCGCTGTGCCATAACCCCATCTCGCCCCTCCCCATTCCACTCCGTTCCGCCCTTCCCTTCCCCGCCCAACCCCACCCCTCCCCTCCCACCCATCGCCACCTCTCACTAATCCTCCACGCCACGCCCCGCCCCGCCCGCACCGCCCCGCCCCGCCCGCCCCGCCCCGCCCCGCCCCGCCCTGCCCCGCCCGGCCCCGCCCGACCCGGCCCCGCCCCGCCCCGCCCAGCCCCTCCCCGCCACACCCTGAGGCCATCCCGCCACGTTAGTGCCGTACACACTTCTCTAGCCAAGGGACCAGCGTGTGACGCATGTTCAAGCAAACAGCTACATGTTTCCACAAATAGACTCAGCGTGCATTCCATTCGTATTTAAATGTTTTTTTGTTTTTTTTACACACACAAGGCGCTTCTGACAATTTACCCATTTCCCTAAAATCAGCAACGTTGTGCAAATGTCCCATTAGTACCTGCAGCTGGCCGTCAACCGTGGCTGGCTACTCCATCACATGTGGTAAATCCCTCCATTGGTAAATAATAAATAGCACCAATAATAATACTGGAACATGACAATATACATCGCATAACTCCACACCCCCTCCCAACAATAAAAGACAAGACACCAAAAAAGCGCCAACAAATTGTGCTGACTCACTATCCTGTTTCCACCCCGCACTAGCCATTGCGCATGCGCCAAACGCTGCAACTCGGAAGTCATCATGACAGGTAACTAAGTGTCTACACAGAGTAGTCTCCTGTATGTATGTGCTGTATAATTTGCTGTGAAGTATGTGAATATAAATGCAACGATAACTATGATATTGTATTAATATATACAAAATATAAAATACAATATAGAATATAGAATATAGAATATAGAATATAGATTATACAATGAATAATGTATAATATAGAATATAGAATATAGAATATACAATATATAATATATAATATAGAAAATAGAATATATAATATATAATATGCAATATAAAATACATCATATATAATATATAATATACAATATGTATAATATATATAACATATAACATATACACTATTACATATATCGTATATAATATATATATAAGACTTTCAGTCATTTAGACGCAACCTGTTTTTGAATGCGACAGATCTGAATCCCAAAAATTGCATGCAGCGATGAGCTACCCAAGTCTTACAGCAATGGCGGAATGTCATTGTCACGTGACAAGCCTACCTACATTAGGAGTCACATGATAAATTGCAAATATTATCATCTTGCTGAACAAGTTTAAAAAAAAAAGTATATAAAAAAAAAGATGAACACACAACGCAGCATATATACATCTCCGACATGACAACTCTTGCAGAGCTGTTACCTGCGTCCAGACACCGCTACAGCGCCAGTGACTGGGGTGTAACCCTCCCCGACTCCCCTTCCACAGTTAGCTCCGTCAAATGATCACCGCACAGCCTGCCAGATCCATTTCGCTGTCAGAAACACAATTACACCAACTGTAATTACCCGCATTTAACATCCATTTGACGTCAGCAATCAGCCGGCATTCATTTCGAATGTCCGTCAAGGGAGGTGCGCAGGCGAACGGAGAGCAACCCCTCCTAGACCGCCACTCACCCACCCACTCCTCCACATCTCCTATTCCCTTTCCACCCTGTCATCCACCCCTTCTTCTCACACCCCTCCCTCCCCTCCTCCTCCTTCCTCAGTCCTCCCTTTCAGCGGGAACTATGGACACTGCGGGCACTGCAGGCGATGTGGGCAATGCGGGAACTGTGGGCAATGCGGGCAATGCAGGAACTATGGGCACTGTGGGCAATGTGGGCAATGTGGGCAATGTGGGCAATGTGGGCAATGTGGGCAATGTGGGCAATGTGGGCAATGTGGGCAATGTGGGCAATGTGGGCAATGTGGGCAATGTGGGCAATGTGGGCAATGTGGGCAATGTGGGCAATGTGGGCAATGTGGGCAATGTGGGCAATGTGGGCAATGTGGGCAATGTGGGCAATGTGGGCACTGCTGACGATGCTGGAACTATGCACACGGCAGGCACTGCGGGAAATGTGGGCACTGCGGGCAATGCTGGAACTACGGACACTGCGAGCACTGTGGGCAATAGGGGCAATGTGGGCAATGTGGGCACTGTGGGCAATGCGGGAACTACAGACACTGCGAGCACTGCGGGCAATGTGGGCAATGTGGGTAATGTGGGCAATGTGGGCAATGTGGGCAATCTGGTCACTGTGGGAAAATGCGGGAACTGCGGGCACTGCGGGCACTGCGGGCACTGCGGGCACTGCGGGCACTGCGGGCACTGCGGGCACTGCGGGCACTGCGGGCACTGCGGGCACTGCGGGAACTGCCCTAACAATCAGTCCAGTCATCGCCACATTTGGGTCAAGCTGCACTGAATGCTCTGCCTGCACCTAGTGCAGGCACAAGCGCAGGCGCAGGCACAGGCGCAGGCGCAGGTGCAGGCACAGGCGCAGGCGCAGGCGCAGGCGCAGGCACAGGCACAGGCACAGGTGCATGCGCAGGCACAGGCGCAGGAACAGGCGCAGGCGCAGCCGCAGGCACAGGCGCAGGCGCAGGCGCAGACGCAGGCGCAGGCGCAGGCGCAGGCACAGGCGCAGGCGCAGGCATAGGCGCAGGCACATGGGAGTGGTGCGTCCTCGCATCCGCCCCAACCCCCCGCCACACCTCATGCAGGTGAGCAACGCGCAGTGAGATAGGACTGTACATGGCTAAATATGTTCCTGTCAGGTGAAGGTGGGGGTTGAGGTGGTGGGGGTGGTGGGGACGGGACGGGATGGATGAGATGGCAGGAGGGAGGGAGGTGGGGGAGGGACGGTGGGAGAGAGGGAGGTAGGGAGGGAGAGAGACTGCGGGAACCGTGTGCTGTTGCTATGGCTACGACTGCCCATGCCCTGCACCTACCTCCGCCCCAACTCCCCCCCCCCCCACTCCCCAAGCTGCCCGGTTCATACACATATATACACATGCACACATGCACACATATACACATGCGCACATGCACACATACACACATGTACACATACACAGATACCTTCGGCTAGTTCGCTGTCGCAATCCTGCCTATAATAGACAACTCACGCCTGGATGAACAGATTCTCTCAACCAGGCGCATCAGGGGCACGCGTCCCCCTTCCCACCCCTCGCACCCCCTCCTCCTCTCACACTCCCCACTCCGTCCCTTTGTAGCACACCATACAGCAACCTACCCTGCCTCTTCCCTTCTCCCCTCCCCCCTTCCCCCTCCCTCCCCACATTCCTCGCACCACCACTATATGAAACACGGTCTCCCCCTCCATGTCCATCCATTACCCAGCAAGCAAACCCCCCACCCCCACTCCCCACCCCCACCACACACATACACCGCACCCTCTCTCCCATACATATACGCGCAGCACTGTACCGTCCCCGTCCTTCCCCCGTCCCACCCTCGTCCCTCCCCCGTCCCTCCCCCGTCCCTCCCCCGTCCCCCCCGTCCCTCCACCGGGGCCGCAACTGTCGCTCCCAGCTGGCTCTGACGTCATCACGTGCGGGGATGGGGAGGGGTGGGTGGGTGTTGGGGGGGTGCGTGGAAGGACGTGACGGCAGCCGAGCTCCGACGATAAATCCCATGATGCTCTCGGTGTATTTAGTCCCGTGGCGTTTAGTGTCTGTGACGTACGTGACATACAACGCATCAGCCTCGTCGTGGAGTGAGCGCTGTGTGCCTGACGGGACGGGTGTGGGACGTGTGTGTGGATGTGTGTATGGACGTGTATGTGACGTGTGTGGACGTGTGAGTGTGTGTGAGGGAGAGAGAGAGAGAGGGAGGGTGGGTTTGGTTTGGTGAAGAGCTCGCAGTTTATAAAACGACCTGTAGTTCTAGCGTTTCCTGTTACTGTCAGTCTATCACACACACACACACCTCCCCCCATCCCCCCACTCCACGCTACTCCCTCCTCTACGCCCCCGTCCCCTCCCCGCCACCCCTCCCCTCCACACAACCTGCCCCTGGATACCTCAACGTGTGTCTGTCTCCCACCCACTTTATTTTCGGCCATATCTCCTAGCGCTCTATACACATTCAGGAGAAGAGTAGCTTCTCCAGTCGCCACGGGGCATGCGCAGCACAAACAGTTTGCTGATACCCGCGTCTCCCAACTTCCAACTCCCCCTAACGCTCCACCCCTCTCCCTCCTCTCAGAACAAGCACCATCAACAAAATGGACCAGTCAATCCGTAACCATGGGCACCGTGCTAGGAGACGACGGATTAGGAGACGACGTGATCGGTCTGGTGGTTTTGTGGTGAGTCTACACTGTTACTGTTAGAGACCATATAGTGCTAGGAGATGACGTGATGGGTCTGGTGGTTTTATGGTGAGGCTACACTGTTACTGTTAGAGACCATATAGTGCTAGGAGATGACGTGATGGGTCTGGTGGTTTTATGGTGAGGCTACACGGTTACTGTTAGAGACCATATAGTGCTAGGAGATGACGTGATGGGTCTGGTGGTTTTATGGTGAGGCTACACTGTTACTGTTAGAGACCATATATTGGCATATAGTGCTAGGAGATGAGATGAAGGGTCTGGTGGTTTTATGGTGAGGCTACACTGTTACTGTTAGAGACCATATAGTGCTAGGAGACGACGTGATGGGTCTGGTGGTTTTATGGTGAGGCTACACTGTTACTGTTCGAGACCATATAGTGCTAGGAGACGACGTAATGGGTCTGGTGGTTTTATGGTGAGGCTACACTGTACCTGTATTAGAGACCATATAGATCGAATAACTCACATTCTGAAACTCCCCGTGAATATTTATTATATAGTTAATTGTATGGATATAAACATAGAAAAGGTACAGACATAATTATATGTCATTATGTTAATATGAACAAACAAAAGATACTGCCCTATATCATAGTATATGTCATTATATTAATAAAAACAAAGAAAAGGTATTGCCATTATGTTAAAGTTACATAGTACGATGGCCTTGAATTGCCATAATTGTTCTGAGATAAATATCTTAAATTGATTGTTATAATCTACCTTACTTTAATTTGAAGTAACTTTGATTTTAAATGACTACCTTTCGAGATATTTCATATGTAAGTGTGCTAAATTAGTTTTGCCAGGCATGCCAACATTCTGATACCATATGTTTATGCAGTATAATCTACATATATAGAACTATGAAATTATACATGTATTTTCTTGAAGATTTATACTGCCTATCATGGATAAGCCTGAATAGGCTTGTTTTCACCATTAGACAGTTTGTCGATAGAAAGCCCCAGCCTACACTTTTACCGACCCAAGGGATTTTTAACCTCCCACAGCACATAGAAATGGTATGAGAGCAACAGGCCTTTGCTGACGCTGTAAGTTATACACAGCGGTGGAAATCCAAATCAGCAGAGGTGGGGCACAGGGAATCGAACCACTGACCTTCAGATTAGGAGTCCGACCTAGAAAAATGTCAGACACTCTAACCACTCCACCACAGAGAACACCACATATATGTATATGTGCATATATATATATATATATATATATATATAATTATATATACTCGGATCCCTCCACACTAATGTGGGGATCTCATTACACCCAATGCACGCCAAACACCTTGCGAGTTTCCCGATTACCGGCAGCGGTCGGTCGTTGCACCCTTTACCACAAGACGGCGCTGTTTTCTCGCCGATGCTCCGGCGGGCTTTACAGTGCATTACACGCCGGCCTGCAGGGCCACACCTCCGGGCCGGCGGCGCGTTGTCAATTCACGGCTCCGAGGAGGAGAGCGACGGGAGACTGCGCATGTGCACCGGGCGGAGGACGCGCGGCCGGCGCCGCTGTCTCACCGGGCGCTGAGCCGAGCCCGGCGCAGTCTAAAATGCATGAGGTCCGGTAATGGGGAAGCGGCGTGGTGGGCGGGGAGGGGAGGGGAGGGAGGGGGAGGGTATGTATTGTGTGCTCTGGGGTGGGTGGGAGGAGGAGAGAGGGGGGGACACTGGAAGTGGCGGCGGGGAGTGTGAGGAGGATGAGGGTGGTGAGGGGAAAGGAAGTCGGTGGTGGGTGGGAGGGAGAGGAGAGGGAGGGTGGGGGTGTGAGGAAGGGGAGGTGGACGAGGATCGAGCACGGGGGATAGCAGGGGAGACGGGGGGGAGGGGAGACCGGGGGGGGGGGAGGAGTAGGAGGGAAGGGAGGGCGAATGTTAATATGCACGACATTAAGTGGGACGGAGGAGAGGGATGGGGATCATCGGGATGGGGGTGGGGAGGGGGATGGGGAGGGGAAAGGTAGGAGGAGTGGCAGTGGGGGGACGGGAGGTCAACTATGGAACACATGGGGAGATTAAAACGTGTAAATGCACTGACATACTAGACTGGCTTCATGGTGGTGGGTGGTGGTTGTGTGGTGGTGGATGGTGGTGATGGTGGGTGGTGGGTGGTGGGTGGTGTGTGGTTGGGGAAACGTGGTAGATGGTAGTGGTAATGAGTGGGTGGTAGTTGCGGAGGGTGGTGGTTGAAATGTGGTGGTGGGTTATGGGGGGTGGTGATGAGTTATACTGGTATGTGGTGGTTGTGAGCTATGGTAGGTTGTGGTGGTGTGATAAGCTATGGTGGGTTGTGGTGGTGAGTTATACTGGATTGTAATGGTGGTGAGTTATGGTGGGTTGTGGGGGTGAGGTAGATGGTTTGTGGTGGTGGTTATACTGGGTGATGGTGGTGGTGAGTCCTGATGGGTTGTGGTGGTGAGTTCTGGTGGGTTGTGGCTGTGGTGAGTTCTGGTGGGTTGTGGGGGTGGTGATTTGTGGTGATTTGTGGTGAGTTATAATGGGTGATTGTGGTGGTGGGATATGGTGTGTTGTGGGGGTAGTGAGTTATATTGGGTTATGGTGGTGGTGAGTTATGGTGTGTTGTGGTGTTAGTGGGTTATGGTGGGTTGTGATGGTAGTCAGTTATAGTGGTTGTGGTGGTGAGTTATGTTGGGTTGTGGTGGTGGTGAGTTATGGTGGGTTGCGGTGGTGAGTTATGGTAAGTTGTGGTGGTGGTGAGTTATACTGGGTGATGCTGGTGGTGAGTTATGGTGTGTTGTGGTGGTGAGTTATGGTGGGTTGTGGTGGTCGTGAGTAATGGTAGGTTGTGGTGGTGAGTTATACTGGGTGATGGTGGTGGTGAGTTATGGTGTGTTGTGGTGGTGAGTTATGGTGGGTTGTGGTGGTGGTGAGTTATACTGGGTGATGGTGATAGTGAGTTATGGTGTGTTGTGGTGGTGAGTTGTGGTGGGTTGTGGTGGTGGTGAGTTATGGTGGGTTGTGGTGGTGGTGAGTTATACTGGGTGATGGTGGTGGTGAGTTATGGTGTGTTGTGGTGGTGGTGAGTTATACTGGGTGATGGTGGTAGTGAGTTATGGTGTGTTGTGGTGGTGGTGAGTTATACTGGGTGATGGTGGTGGTGAGTTATGGTGTGTTGTGGTGGTGGTGAGTTATACTGGGTGATGGTGGTGGTGAGTTATACTGGGTGATGGTGGTAGTGAGTTATGGTGTGTTGTGGGGGTGAGTTATGGTGGGTTGTGGTGGTGGTGAGTTATGGTGGGTTGTGGTGGTGGTGAGTTATACTGGGTGATGGTGGTGGTGAGTTATGGTGTGTTGTGGTGGTGGTGAGTTATACTGGGTGATGGTGGTGGTGAGTTATGGTGGGTTGTGGTGGTGGTGAGTTATACTGGGTGATGGTGGTAGTGAGTTATGGTGTGTTGTGGTGGTGAGTTATGGTGGGTTGTGGTGGTGGTGAGTTATGGTGGGTTGTGGTGGTGGTGAGTTATACTGGGTGATGGTGGTGGTGAGTTATGGTGTGTTGTGGTGGTGGTGAGTTATACTGGGTGATGGTGGTGGTGAGTTTGTGGGTTGTGGTGGTGGTGATTATACTGGTGATGGTGAGTGAGTTATGGTGTGTTGTGGGGGTGAGTTATGGTGGGTTGTGGTGGTGGTGAGTTATGGTGGGTTGTGGTGGTGGTGAGTTATACTGGGTGATGGTGGTGGTGAGTTATGGTGTGTTGTGGTGGTGAGTTATGGTGGGTTGTGGTGGTGGTGAGTTATACTGGGTGATGGTGGTGGTGAGTTATGGTGGGTTGTGGTGGTGGTGAGTTATGGTGGGTTGTGGTGGTGGTGAGTTATACTGGGTGATGGTGGTAGTGAGTTATGGTGTGTTGTGGTGGTGAGTTATGGTGGGTTGTGGTGGTGGTGAGTTATACTGGGTGATGGTGGTGGTGAGTTATGGTGTGTTGTGGTGGTGAGTTATGGTGGGTTGTGGTGGTGGTGAGTTATACTGGGTGATGGTGGTGGTGAGTTATGGTGGGTTGTGGTGGTGGTGAGTTATGGTGGGTTGTGGTGGTGGTGAGTTATACTGGGTGATGGTGGTGGTGAGTTATGTTAGGTTGTGGGGGTGAGGTAGATGGGTGTAGTGACGGTCCGGAGGTAGCCATGCGGTGACATAGAGCCATGTCTAATTTCAGCCTGATGGATCCTCCCAGCGGCACGTGACTAGAGCCGACACCGCCAACACCTCCTCACCACCACAACCACACCACTTACACCCCCAACACCACCACCATCAATATCACCACAGCTACACCATCAACACCCCCATCACCGCCATCATAAAAACAGTCACACCATCTACACCCCCAACACCACCACATCCACACAATCTACACCCCACCACCATCACCACCATCAACATCACCACCACCTCGTCGCCACCACAGCCACACCATGTACGCCCCCATCACCACTACAGCCACACCATCCACCACTACAGCCACATCACCACCACCATCAACATCACCACCATCATCAACAGCCATCATCACCACCATCAACATCACCATCACCACCACAGCCCCACACCCATCAACACCATCACCACCACCATCACCACCATTACCATGATCAGCACCACCAACACCACCACCACTATCACCACCACTACCATCACCACCACTTACACCCCCAACCCCCACCACCACTACTACCATTACCATCGTCGACACCCCTCCCCCCCCATCACCACCCCGCCGCCTGTGCCAACAAGGGGCGGGCAGTGCGGGCAGAGTGCCCCGGTGTAAAGATTTCAAATTCCCCCCTGATTGAAGTTCTCCCAGGGGAACTTGAACACGTTTTAACATTTATCCCATGGGAATTTGAAAACGTTTTCGTTTTCCCTCCCTCGTTTTAACTTTCCCTCCCTCCATTTTTGGGGAATTTTCTTGACCAATTTTTATTATTTTTTAAATATTTTTCATGACAAATATAATAATACACAGAGAATAGCATAATGGAAATTATTACTAGTACAACAAAACATAGTTCACCCCAAATGACACAAAAAGTGTCCAAGATGGCTAAGAAAAAAATATTATGGGTCTGAATTTTAAAATGTTTTTTAAAGTTTTTTAAACAATTTTAAATTCCCGGAGGGGGGTATTTAAAAATAGGGGGAGGAATCTGAAAACTGTTTTTAATTTCCCTCCCAGGAATCTGAAAACTTTTTCAATTTCACCAGAGGGAAATTAAAAACGTTTTCAGATTCTCGGGGGGAACTTGGAATGGGGGGAAATTGAAATCGTTACACCGGGTATACTCCCCCCAGGTGGGTAGTGAAAGAGAGTGACGCGAGTCGCCGCAAGGCGATGGTGGCGCCACTGGACACTTCATTACTGACCCCTCCCAAATGACCTGCGGCGATAATGTATCACGCCGAGACCCAGCGTGAAGCCACTGACAGCCGTGACAGGGTGTCCCCGGTACTTCAGGGTACCTCCACCACCCGGTACATCCGCCACCAGGTACCTCCCTCTCCCGGTACCGCCCCCACTCGGTATCTCCGCCACCATGTACATCCGCTCCCGGTACCTCCCCCACCCGGTACCTCCCCCACCCGGTACCTTCCCACTCGGTGTCTGTTCCACCCGGTATCTCTCCAAGCCATCCCAGATATCATGGTCGACCTGTTCAACATATCATTTGAGCAGGGACACTTCATGGCAGCATGGAAGATGGCAACCATCACCCCCATCTACAAAAGTGGTGACAAACAAAACATGGGGAACTACAGACCAATATCAATCTTGCAAACACCAGGCAAGCTAATAGAACAAATATTCCACAGGCACATAAATGAGCACCTGGAAAAAAAAAATATACTAAACAAGAGGCATGGAGGTTTTTAGAAAACTACACTCCACATCAAAAACAATAGCAAACCTAACAAGTGATGTGCAGGTATCATTGAACCAAAAAAAATTAGTTGGAGCAGCCTTCATCGACTTCAGCAAAGCCTTTGACACTGTAGACCACAGCATATTAATAAGAAAATTAAACAACATGGACATTAAATCCAAATCAATAAACTGTATAAAATGCTACCAAAACAACAGGCAGCAAAAAACTAAAGTAAATGGTACACTCTCAAACCAACAAACTGTCACCTGTGGTGTACCCCAAGGATCAGTCCTGGGACCATTACTATTTATACTATACATAAACGACCTATAAAAATGGCTTGAGAGAGAATGTCTCCAGCTATATGCGGATGACACTGTTGTATATGCAGAAGGAAGCACAGTAGAGGAGGTAGCAACCAAACTGAACAACCTCCTGCTAAAACTGGATGGCTGGTGTGAGTCCAATAAAATAACCATCAATGCAAATAAATCTAAAACTGTACTCTTCTCACATACAGCAGCAATCACAGGAAGAAACCTACAATTCACACTAGGAAACCAAACACTGGAAAGTGTAAATCACTACAAATACCTAGGCCTAGAACTAGATAGCCAGCTGAACTACAATCTGTGTGTAACAAAAATCATACAAAAAGTAAATCACAAACTATGGCTATTTGCTAAACTAAGGAACTATATGACACAAGATATGTCAATAAAAATCTTCAAAGGCATCGTACTCCCCTACTTTGACTATGGGGATGTAATCTACATGGGTGCTAAAAAAGAAATACTTAAAAAATTGCAGATACTACAAAATAGGGCCCTGAAAATCTGCCTGAAAGAAGACAAACTACACCCCACTTATGACCTACACAAAAGAACTAAAGTAAAGCTACTAGAAAACAGAAGGATAATCCACCTAAAAACATTAGCATATGGATATAGCCAAGAGATTAAGCGTCTAACCCAACCACTAAGGGACACTAGAGCAAGCAAGGCACCACTACTAAGGCAGACCAGAAGCCAGATCAAAGCCCATGAAAGGAGCACACTGGAAATGGTTGCCAAGGCATGGAATGCGCAAACAGTGAAAGAAAGACAAATCCCTGACCTAAAAACGTACAAAAAATATTTGTGCAAAATAAAAACTGGGAACCCCAACTGAACTGCACCACAAGGGGGCAGGTGATATGTCACGGCCCACCAACTGGACAGCCCAGGGCGGGATAACCGGAAATATAAAAACCAGATAACATATCCAACAACAATATAAATCAAATCAAATTCAAACAAACATAACTCAACCACCTATTACGTACAGGCCTATGGACATGTAAATAAAATAGGCTAGTATAGAATTAAGTAGAACAAAGTGGAAAACTCTTCCCAAGAAAACCCCAAAACACTAACATAGAACCCTAAGAAAACAACTAACATAGTAATAAGAATAGAACAAAAATTCAATGCCAAGAGGACCCCAACAAAACTAACATAGGCTACTAAACGTACCAACAGATCTATCTGCTACTGAAATGCAGACAATCAAATAGCTTATCAGCAGCTACTGCTTTGTAAGACAACACCAACACTACAGCTGGCCAGCATTGAAAACAAGGCTGGATACCCGGGCTTACATGCTATGGACAGTATAAATACAGCCTCAATACAAAAATTAAAAAAAAATGAAAACCGGTACCTCTCCCACCCGGTATCTCCCCACTGGGTGTCTGTCCCACCCAGTACTAGTACCCAGTTGATACCCCACGTCCATAGAGGGGTTAAAAGATGCTCACCGGCCAGATTCGTGTTGGTAGATCATGGGATTCGAACACACGAACCCACGGGTTCGTACCCAGGCCGAGTCAAACCGATGTCTTAAAAATGCATACTTGTCGCTTCCTAGCCAGGCGCTCCGCATTATTAGGATAGGGTAAGGACTGTTTGGCTGTGTCGGGATAATGTGTCTGAGTGGTATATCAGGTCATGGTGCTGGTGACCTGGTCTCCCAGTGGGGCAGCACTATAAATTCGCCATGAGTGCGCACTGTCACAAGTCGGTACCCGTCCTGATATGACCTTATATATTGGCAGGACGTAAAACTCCAATAATCAACCAATGACCGGCCATATTGATTAGCATTTGTGTAGTGTGTATTGTGGAGTAGTGTGTAGTCACCACACCCCCAGTCCCGCTTTACACGCTTACATAACGTGCACATCTACCATCAACGCCCCTAGGATCATTGAGTTGAATCATTTGAAGAGGACTGACCTCTGTCAGGGATTTCTTCCACCACACATTGAACCAAGCGCCCACCCGCTGCCAAACCGCCCGCCCGCCTGCCCGTCCTCCTGCCCGCCCACTGCCGATCCGCCTGTCGACTCGCCCGCCCGCCTGGCCGCCCGCCTGCCTCGCCACCCTGCCCGCCCGTCGACCCGCCCGTCGACCCGCCCGCCCGCCCGCCCGCCCGCCTGCCCGCCTGCCCGCCTGCCCACCTGCCCGCCTGCCCGCCTGCCCGCCTGCCTGCCTGCCGCCTGCCCGCCTGCCCGCCTGCCCGCCTGCCCGCCTGCCCGCCTGCCCGCCTGCCCGCCTGCCCGCCGGCCCGCCTGCCCGCCTGCCCGCCTGCCCGCCTGCCTGCCCGGGCCGGCGCCTGCCCGCCAGTCCGCCGCTGGCCGCCTGGCCGTTGTCGACTCCCTGCCTCTCGCCACGAGGCACCCCCCCTCCCCCCCCCCCGCTCCCCGGTGACCCGTCCACTCAGCTGCCCGCACCCCGCCCCTCCTGCCCGCCTGCCCGCCTGCCCTCAGGCCGCTTCGCACGCCCGCAGCCCGCAGCCCGCAGCCCCGGGTGGGGTGGTGGTCGAGCCGGCGGTAGGCGGGTGTGCCGAGTGCTCATCTGTGCATCCATCACGGGGCTAGTTGCTGGGGTCAGTGGCGATGATTTGTGGACACAGATAGGCGAGCACGCCAGGGACCTGTCATAATACGCCGGGCGCTGGGCGCGCCGGGCCCACGGGGCGCCGGGTAACGGCGATGTGTTGAGGGGCGTTGGGATAAGTTGTCGCAAACAAAAGTTAATAAAATAAATTCCCCCAAACAACCCAACAAAGCCACTCGACCTGCTCCCACAAAGGTCATAAGGCAGCTGTTGTCTGTGTTAGCCCATTTCCCTCTTCGTTCTGTTTGTGATTTATTTTATTATTTGTTCTTATGTAGTTTAGTTTGTAGCTAATAGGACAAACTTAGAGCCAATTTCACCGCTATCACGCCCTCTGGCGGTGGCGGGATGAACTAATGTGTGTGTCTGTCTGCGCTATTTGTATTCCCATAATAAATTATATAGCACCTATATAATATTAAATTCACAGAAGCTGCACCTGGCTGGGATAAGGGTCAGCGCAGTCCCACCTGCAGGCATTGGTCACTTCCGGTCGGTACTTCCGGTCGGTCCTGGACAGTGTGTCCCGCCGTGAATGACACAGTCCTTCCGCACCTACAGATGTTTACATTAGCTCAGGGCAGCCCACGAAAGTTAACATGGTGTTATTTATTGATCCAGGTTTGTGAGGTCAAATAAACCTCTAGGTCACACTGCTTCGCTATCCCACTGCCCGGCTCTGTATAGGTGCAAAATGAGGAGGAGCAGTGAGTGGGGCTGCTTTAGGGATACACAGCGGGCCGTTGATGTATCGGTTAGTGGAGAGGAATGGGGGAAAGGGAGGAAGGGGAAGGGGAAACGTGAAGAGGAGGAGGAGGGAAGAGGAAATGGAACGGGAGAGATGAAGGGAGAGGAGAAGGGCAGAGGAGAATGGGAGAGGGGAAGGGCAGAGGGGAAGGGGAGAATGGAAGGGAGAAAGGGAAGGGAGAGATGAAGGAAGAGGAGAAGGGAGAGGTAAAGGGGAAGGGGGGAAGGGAGAGCGGAAGGGAGAGTGGAATGGGAGAGGGGGAGGGGAGAAGGAAGGGGAGAAGGGAAGAGAGATGGGAAGGGAGAGATGGAGGGACGGGAGAAGGGGAGAGGAGAATGGATAGGGGAGGGGAGGGGGGAAAGGGAGAGCGAAGGGGAGAGCGGAAGGGGAAGGAGAGGAGGGGGGAGGGAGAAGGGAAGGGGAGAAGAGAAGAAAGAGATGGGAAGGGAGAGATGAAGGGACAGGAGAAGGGGAGAAGGAGAATGGGAGAGGGGAAGGCGAGGGGGAATAGGGGAGAGGGGGAAGGGGGGAAGGGGAGAAGGGAAGGGGAGAAGAGAAGGCAAAGGGGAAGGGGATAGATGAAGGGAGAGGAGAAGGGGAGCATAAAGTGGGAAAGGGGAAGGGGAGAGGGGAAGGGGAGACAGGAAGGGGAGAGGGGGAAGGGGAGAAGGGAAGGGGAGAAGAGAAGGGCCAGGGGAAGGGTAGAGGGGAATGGGAGAGGGGAAGGGTGGGGGGAAAGGGGAGAGGAGAAGTGAGAGGGGAAGGGGAATGGGACTAAAGTGGTGGTTGATGGGGCTGATGGGTTAGTATCGATGGAGTGGTGGTTGCTAGGGATGAAGTGGTGATGTTTGCTTATTTGTTGGGGTGTTACGCCTTGACAAAAAAATTAAGGTCATATAAATTATAGTGCTGTGGGTGTCGAGGATGGCCTGGTGGCTGTGGAGGGTGGAGGTGTTGTAGACATATATGAATAAGTCAGTATTTACCTATGACTGAGTGTGACCCAACTGACTGGGTGTGCATGTGTATGTGGGTGCGTATGTGCATGTGCATGTGTGTGCGGAGGGGAGTGGTCTGAACCCTGCAGGCGACGGGAAAGGAATGGATGAGGAATGAATTGCATTTGACTGAGCCAGACAAGGCAACAGGAGCGGTGTCAGGAGATGGAGACAGGCCAAAGCTGCCCCACTCTCTCCACCCCGATCTGTCTTCTCCTGCCAGCACTGCCAGTTTATGTGTGATAGCACCTCCTGAATTGTATCTCTCCACAGAGATAGGCAGATCTATCTACATATATTATATATAATCTATTATATACATATGAATGCTGGGAGAATTATTTAATTATTTATTGGGCGATTCACGCGAGTATATCATTAACGAACCGCCATCGTCCAGTCACTTTGCTGCGGACCTACTGGGCCCAGTGGCTTCCGACGCCTCTCGCTGTATTTGAATCATCAGTTGCCGTCCGTATTTTGCTTTAGCCAGTTGTCTTTCCAATGACTGTCTATGTTATGCCTAAACCAACGGGAGACGTTAGGGCCAGCGGACGACTGAGAAGTCATGCCTGTGCATTATTGTAGCGATTGTGGATTTAATCATATGAAGGACGGCAGAGAAGCGTATGAGTTGTCACAGCAGGAGGAACGGAATACGGTTCGTACGAGAGTGACGATATAACAATTCCGCCCTTAACACTGTCCGTCCGTCCTGATACGACCTTAGATGTTCCTAGGACGTAAAACAACAGCAACAACAAACAACCGACCGACCCTGCACCGTTTGAATCCTGTGTTCTCACGTATATGATCTATCAAATTCCATGTCGACACCTAGATACAATCAGCAGCAGCAAACAACAACAGCAGACGACATTTAGACGTCAGACGACATTTAGGCGCCAAACTATCCCGTTAAAAACACAAACACCTCAATTACAACTACAGTGAAACCCCGTTATTACGCAATCGTTGAAGTGCATAAAAAGTCATCGTGAAAAGAGTATGGTCGCGCTAAATTGGGGTTCAGTTAATTGAATTACCTTTGAATTAAATAAATCCAGGTCCAATGAATTATCGTGGTATATCCGATTTCGCGTTAAATCGGGGTTTCACTGTGCTTTTCATGGCTGCTTTGCTCCTTCCTCCCCCCCCTCCCTCCACCCCCACCTTTCGGTTATTTTCTGCGAATTTTCGGTGTGGTTGTCGCAGCAGACATTTGCTTTAATGCAGCAGACGACATTTGCTTTAATACAAACTAGAAGGTAACATAAATTACACAGTGGTGTATGGTATTAAACGACTCTTTAAATTTTTTTATTATTTGACTAAAATGTATTTTATTCATTGACAAATATCTCTTATCAGTGCCAGAGCACTGGTCTTCTGGCCGTACAGTAACATTCCTTGATACCTAAATGAAACTATCAGTTGTAATAGTAACTGCATGCAAATCATGTATGATACTAAAAGTATTATACATATTATAAAGTTCACTATGGTTAATAATAAATAAAATATCAGCTGTAGGGGTAAGTGTGTACAATTCCAGTTCAATAAAAGCATCGTGCATTCGACGAATAGGCATATGGTATTGCGTGTTTTTTTTCCTTTTTTCCTTTTTTTTTCTAAAATAAAATATATATATACATATTTTCAAATACATATATATATATAGTAAATATGAAAATCAGTGGATTTAATCACAAGTAATGGGCTGGTATCTAGTAAATACCTACCATGATTTGCCCTTAATGTAATTTTTACTGGGTTCTCTGCGCACCCTGCCGCGTTCGCTGAACCGCAGTGACTGGTGCTGTACATTATACAGCATGAGCCACTCCCTTAATTCTACAGGATCGGTGCTATGACTAATACAGCACTGACCAAACTTAGATTATTTAGAATGTCAATTCCAATAGTAAGATGGCCGGAAGACCAGTGCTCCGGCGCTGACAAATGTCATATTCAGATGAATAAATACTTTACCAAAAAAACCCACAAAAAAAAAAAAATGTATGTCAGAGACCTCTGCTCCCCCCCCCCCCCCCACTCTGCTCCCCACTCTCTTCCACTCCACCCCCTACCAGCCACAACCCCCTCCCTCGTCCCGCCCTGCCCTGGCTCCACTAACCACATTGGCGCACACAGTGGGTGGTCAGGGCACCGTGAGTCTGGATATCTCCTCTCACAGTGGTATCTTTCCCCCAGACGCCCACGCTTATATTGAGAGACGAATGGCTTCACTTCGCCTATAGATATGTGTAGTATTGATCGCATTCCAATCCCTATACTAAGAATGCTCAGACGAGGTTGATTGGGCGGTTGTTGGAGTTTGACTTCCTGGCAACATCTAAAGTCATATCAGGACGGGTATCGACTTGTGACAGTGTGAACTCATGGCAACTTTATAGTGCTGCCCCACTGGGTTGGTTGTTGGGGTTTTACGTCCGGGCCACATCAAAGAGGATTTATGATATTTTTAAGTAATTGGTTTGACTCTACAGGGAACCGAACTCCCAATCTCCCGCACGCGATAATTTAAAACTCCAGGTGTGGAATAGAGTCAGTCAGGAGGACATATTTCACTTTGTATTAATGAAACCAGGAACAGACGGGATGGCAAAATGAGTTCTAGCCCCCTCACCTTCGACCCCACCTGCTTCCTGTGCAATAGGTTATGAGATTTGAACCATGCCCGAGTCAACCCAGTGACTTACACAATTTATGGTATATGTATCATATGCAGAATTATGCGGGTATTATTTGAACAGGGCTATTCCTTGGTGTGGGTCCATGCTGTATTTCTAGAATGATCCAAAACAATATCAATACCCATATAACGATGTTCTGAACGCGAAGACCAGTGCTCTGTCGTTGACAAAACCTACTATTTGATGAATAAAATACATTTTAGTAAAAAAACTAAAAAAGTGTGATGGTATATTTTATACCACATCGGCTAGAATCGGTTATTACCCTGCGATATCACACTGACTAGGATATAAATCCATATAAGGTCTCTAGATGCCCGACACACGAGGGGAGGAGAGCGGGCGTTGCTCAATAAATGCCGGGCCTTCTTGGATACTTGCACTCGGCCCCGGCTTCGTGACGACCCTTTAAGGGTCCCTGAATGAGTCACTTATAAACCGGTATATCATGTTAATTGCTCCACATTCACCCAATATGCAACGTAAGCAAGCTATTGTGGCAATCCCATATTACGCCATAACATCCCATATCCCATGTCTGTGTGGTGAGGAGGTTGTATATATAGATGTATGTTAGATATATGTAACTCCTGTTATATACATATATATATATATATACAAATACGTAAATATATATATTATAACTATATAAATATATACATAACTCCAATGTTATATATATACATATTATGTTAACTATAGATATAACTCCTGCGTTATATATATATATGTTTATGCTAATTATATATATATGAAACTCCTGCATACATATATGCTAACTATATATATATATAATCCTTTGGTTTATGTACATATATATATGCATATATGTTCACTATATTTTGTAACTATTTATATGTACATTGTATGTTATATATACATATATGTTAACATATATATGCTAACAATATATAACTCCTGTGTTATATATATAGTTAACATGCATATGTATATATGTAACTTCTGTGTTATATATTCATATATGTTAATTATATACATGCTATATACATGTTAACTATATATATAACTACGGTGTTATATGTTAACAAAATATAACACCTGTACTATATGTGACGTATAAGCATTATGTGAGCATAAAGGCGCGGAAGGGATTATTAGTATTGTATGGTGTATACTATTAATATTCTAATATTATAATATTAGCCAATGGGCACTCGCCATGTATTTGCCCCTTATTCATAATAGGGGGACTGGTGCCGCAACCACCAGCCCCGACCCTGACTACTGACGCTCCCACTGTCATACACGCCCGGAATATATTAACAATACAACTCCTCTGTTATATATATGTGAACTATATAAAACTCCTGTGTTATATAGATGTGAGCTATACATAACTCCTGTTTTATATATATATATATATATATATATATATGTTAACTATATGTAACTCTTGTGTTATACATACATATCTGTTAACTATATATACAACTCCCATGCTATATAATTATATACATATGTTATAACTATATATATATAACGATTGTGCTATAGATACATATGTTTACTATATATATATATACCTCCCGTGATATATATAACACAAGCTCACTCCCTATCCTAACCCTGGCTTCTCTGTCTTCATTGGGCTGGACTGGGTATTAGGCCTGTCGTGCCGTATACACGGACGACCGCGCTGTCAGAGACTGTCACACAACTCGGTCATCCCCCGCCTCCGGCCGCGGCGTCAGCGGCGCTCACCCCGCCTTTGTCGGTCTCTAATCCCCGTCCCCAGGTCCCCACCTCCCCACCTCCCACCCACCCCGCCCCTAGCCCACTAACCTCCCTTGACCATCCTCCCCCTCTCACCCCGCCCCTCCTCCTTCCGAGGACCGCCTCCCCCGGCGACCTCTGCCGGAGTAGGGTGGACGGACCGCCGTGCCGGCCGTCTCTATATCTCGGTGAGCTGCTCATTGTAAGCATATATCCGCCCCCGGAGCGCCCCCTGATGAGCGGTGCTGATCAGGGGCACTGGCGGGTCATGCTCTACACGCGCGGGTGTGGTGTGTGGTGTGCTATGGACGGCATGTGGCATGTGGTGTGTGGCGTGTGGTGTGTGTTGTGGGGCGTGTTGTGTGTGGTGTCTGGAGTGTGGTTTGTAGTATGTGGTGTGTGGAGTGTGGTGTGTTGTGTGGTGTGTGGCGTGTGGAGTGTGGTGTGTTGTGTGTGTTGTGTGGTGTGTGGAGTGTGGAGTGTGTTTGTATTGTTTGTGTTGTCTGTGTTGTGTGGCGTGTTGTGTGGTGTGTGGTGTGTGGTGTGTGGTGTGTGGAGGGTGGAGGGTGGTGTGTGGTGTATGGAGTGTTGTGTATGGCGTGTTGTGTATGGTGTGTGGTGTGTGGTGTGTGGTGTGTGGAATGTGGTGTGTGGAGGGTGGTGTGTGGTGTGTGGAGTGTGGTGTATGGAGTGTGGTATATGGCGTGTTGTGTATGGTGTGTGGTGTATGGTGTGTGGTGTGTGGTGTGAGTGGAGATGATGAGGGTGAGGGCTGAGGTGTGAGGGGGGTGGTAGGGAGTGCGTGAAGGGCATTGGTAGGTGAGGTGGTGGAGGGCTGGTACTGTGGTAGGGGCAGAAGGAGGGCGGGGTGGTAGAGTGGTGGTGTCGGCGTGGGGGCGGGGTGGTACAGTGGTGGGGGCGAGGTGGAGGCGGGGTGGTACAATGGTGGGGGAGAGGTTGGGCGGGGTGGTGCAGTGGTGGGGGCGAGGTGGGGGCGGGGTGGTTCAGTGATGGGGGAGAGGTGGGGGGAGGGGCTGGGTCAGACAGTGCTGGGGTAGAGGTGGGGTGTATCAGTCGGGTGGACCAAGGTTCAATCGGGTCGTGTGTGGCATTCATTCAGATGCACAGAGGGAATAAAGACAATGGGAGAGACAGGTACGGGTGGTGAATGGGAGGGGCTACTGACTGTATCAGGATCACTCACTGTCGCCTAAGGAAGAGGAGGGGCGGCGGGGAAGAAAAGAGAGGCATGGTGTTAGGGGTGGCCCGAGTGAGTGGGGGAGAGGGGAGGAGGGGCGACGGGTGGGGCAAAGACAGTGGCAGAAAAACATGATGTCGGGAAAGGAATCTACGGATACAACTGGTGTATGGGAGGTGGGGGGGGGGGTCAGGCAAGGAGGGGGAGTGTGTGGGAGAGGAGGAGGAGTGTGCGGGGGGTGGGCGGAGGGAAAGGGGTGGACAGGGAGGTGAGAGGGAGGAGGGGAGGGGGGATATGCGTTTGATTGATTGGTGGTTGTTTAATGCCACATCGACAGCGCCTATATTCATGGCCAGGAAGGGCTCAATTTGTATTCTGTCATATTATCATTATGTACTCATTGCTTTGACACAGAATACTAAAAGCATAGGCGCAATTTTGTGTCAAAAGACTCTTTGTAAGTTAGAAGCTCACCATAGTAAAATGTGCATCCAAAGAAAACTAAATCATCAGTGAAATTCAAAGGTATCATTGGTCCTAAATTGCTTAAAATTTGCTTAAAGAGCTATATGCGGTGGGACCTGCGGTGCCCTGCTGTCCTGAAGAAGGCTAGCATTTCTTCCTGTTTTACATTGGGAAACAAATTATGCATGCTGTTTGCATTTTAAAATTGGTAGCACGAGGCCATGAAATCAAAACAGTTTAATACAATATGCTTAAGTGTCGGTGGGCAAAGATATAGGGGTATGGGAGATGGAAGCGAGGGGAGAGGGGATATGGATAATGGGAGAGAGGGAAGGAGAGAGGGGAAAAGGGAAATGTGAGCGAGGGGATAGGAGTGAGGAGAAAGGAGAGAGCAGAGAAGAGAGAGGAGAGAGGAGAGAGGAGAGAGGAGAGATGAGAGATGAGAGACGAGATACGAGAGATGAGAGAGGAGAGGAGAGGGGAGAGAGGACAGAGGACAGAGGACAGAGGAGAGAGGACCGAGGACAGAGGCAGAGACAGAGGAGAGAAGTGAGAAGGATAAAGGATGGAGAGAGGAAAGAGAAGAAGGGAAGGGAGAGGGACATGAGGAGAGTAGAGAAGGGGGAGGAGCTAAGAGTCACCACCACCGCCCGCTCTACCGGCTCTACCATCATTATTATCACCACCACCACCATAATGCCATCATCATCATCATCATCATCAGCCGTCATCGCCGTCGTCGCTGCCGGCTCCACCACTGCCACCACCACCATCGTTATCATCACCACCACCATCATCATCATCATTATCACTGATCAATGCACAATCACCACAAATCTAAACCAGAGCAGACGACAACTCACCTCCCGCCATTTCTCAGTAAATGGTTCCATTTTCTTGGCGGTGACCGTGTCTTCCGCTCTCCCCGGTCTCCCGAGATTAGCAATATAATAGTAACAGAAAGGGTCAGCCCGTGGGAAGAGCCGAGTCACATTGCCACCCCCCCACCCCCACCCCACCCGGCTATGCCACCAAGGCAATGGGGAGGAAATTGCCCCTGTGGTGGTCTACAAGTGATCTGAGCTAAGATGGAATGAGCTGAATAAGCAGGCACCGTGGGTACTTAGGGAAGTTGGTGGGGGGGGGGGGAGGCGTATTCACTAGGTAAGTCACCCAGCGGGGATTGGGGAAAAGGGGGGGGGCACAATCTCATATAAATAGAAATGACACTCGCTCGCTCCACTCTATCAGGTGACCTTGATGATGTACAATTGGCAACCCCAATAGATTTTTGGATTAAGTTATAAAATGCTCAATGAATGCAGATATATATTTATGTGATGCATAACGTATTATGCAAGTATAAAGATATGGAAGGGATTATTACTTAATATTATGATTATTGTTATACTCCGTAAGATGCAACACTGTACCGGTGGCATCATCTCAGCCCACCTCTTCTCAACTGGATGTTGACCAGTGTCAGTCGCACTGGAGGATTTATATATAGGTGTGATGTTCCTATTTGTTTGCATCACCCCCACAACACACATTATATATATATATATATATATATATACAGACCAAACGGGATGGCCGAATGAGTTGAGCATCTCTTTCCTGTTTTTGGAGATCGGGGGATCCGAACCCATGGGATCGTAGGTTCGAACCCTGGTCGAGTCAAACCAATGACTTAAAAATTGATACTTGTCGCTTCCTAGCCAGGCACTCGACATTATTAGGACAGGGCAAGGACTGGTGTGCTCAGTGTCAGGATAATGTGAATGAGTAGAATATCACAGGTCATGGTGCTGGTGGCCTGGTCTCCCAGTGGGGCAGCACTATAAAGTCACAATCAGTACACACTGTCACAAGTCGGTACCCATCCCTATATGACCTTATATGTTGCTAGGACGTGAAAGAACAACAAACAAACAATATATATATACAGGTTTGTATACCCCATTTAGCACTGATTCGCTATCCCCATATATAGTAAAACCTCTCTAAATCAACCAACCATGGGACCGACTTTAACTGGTCCATTTAGGGAGGTGGTCGGTTTAGAGAGTTAGAATATCCTTACAATGGTATTGTTGGGACCCAAATAAAGCAATCGATATAGGGGAGGGGTCGATCTGTGGAGGGGTCGGTATAGAGAGGTTTTACTGTACATGTATATAGACACCCAGTTAGCTTCCCTACCATTGGAAGATGGAGGGGTTGCTATAGTAACAAAGAGCTGCGAATTATGCGGACAACTGTTGTCACTCAGGCTGACAATGCAGTGACCCAATTAGCTGTCAGCGACGCTTGATTAGGATTAGCGGTGTGGTGTGCGCTATATACAGATATACTTAATGCCCGATGCATTATACAGTAAAACCTCTCTAACCGACCACCATCACAGATCGACCATTCTCCTATATCGATCGCTTTATTTGGGTCCCAAACGATCGCTCATACAATACCATTGTAATGATAAAAAAAACTCCTTAATCCGACCACATCCATAAATGAACCATTTAAATCCGGTCCCATTGTCGGTCGATTTAGAGAGGTTTTACTGTATATGACATGCACATACATATATATCACTACATTGGAAATGCCATCGATGCTGCCCGAGCTTTATTAGCTGTATCAACTATCACTGACCCTGTGTCAGACCTTAATGCCATTGGCATACGTGTATTGAGTTACACATAATGTGTTCCGCTGTGGGACATGTTGCTGGCTACACGCACTGTTACTGTTATTAAAGTTTGCATGGTACAATGAAATATAATTTTGTCAAAATTAAAACAACTACTTACATTTGATCCTATATTTCCAACTTAGATACTGGTGTATTAGCTAATGATTTGGGACAGCATTTTACAGAATAACCCGTGCATTTATAACCTCACCCCTTTGGCCACTCACTTTGAAACGCCCATTATGCAGGGAGGCCATTAACCAATTAGGCCAATCTGGGGACTTCATTAGTCTCCCCTGACGAAATAGGCCTACTATGCAGGGCCATAGAGGGGAAGGGGAAATGAGGTGGATGTTGCCCCCCCCCTCCTTGTTGGATATTCAATGCTGTTTGGTCAATTCTATAAATATAATTAATCAATTTGGGTAATTTAAATTTTGAAATTTTTACATTTGTCAAATAAAATTGCATCTGCTATTGGGACTATGTATGGTATGAGGGAGGATGAGACATATGGATGACATAACAATAAATAATAACAGAGCAATAATATGTACATGAGAAATACAAATTCATCAGATAGTAATGCAGATTTCCAGGTTTAATGCTATGATGGCAGCAACTGTTCTAGTCATGCGTTATCCATTGGATGGGATCCATCGCAAATGTGCTGGGGTCTGGGCTTAATGCTATGACAGCAGCAGCCGGTGGATGGCTTGGGATTGCAGAGCGTGCAGTTTGTCATAGGTGAGCATAGAAACTGATATGGTGCTACGACCCCAGGCCATCCTTCGATGCATACGCTGTGGAATGGCGCATTTGCAAATGGATCCCATCCAAACAATAACACATAGGCACGACCAGAATGGCTGCCGCAATCATAGCATTAAACCCAGAAACCTGCGCAATTGCGGTGGATCTCATCAAACCATTAATGCTCAGGCCCGACTGAATCATAGAATGTGCAGTTTGTCATAGGTGTGAGTGTAGAAACTCATATGGTATATATACATACATAGGATTAGCGGTCTTGTATATAAGTTGTATATATATGACATATATACTACTACTAGTGCATATATAAAATGTATTTACTGCGTGGGCATCGTAAGATGCCCTTGGGACACATACATTTTATATACGCCTAGTAATATTAATATATTCATCATACATATGATATACACATGTTAGTCTTCTCATGTTTGTGTGTCTTTCAGCTCAAATTGCTCCAAAACTAGACATTTTTCATTGAAGTTACTCAAGACTAATGAATATAAGGATATAGTGGTCAACCTGAGCTATGTATCTAAAATATAACTAACAAATTCAAACGCCATCGGACTATGCAACTTTAAGGACTAATCGTGGCCATCCTCGCTTAACGGACAGAGGCACGAATCACATGTCACACTCGGTGCATGTCTCAACCGACCTACGGCCGCCTCACCATGCAACACTAACCGTAAACCTGAAAAGTTACTTCCCCCCCAAATAACCCGCAGCATGAATGAATGCGCCATGTGAATGTGTTGTGTACATGCGTAATATAAATGTGTGGTGCAAATGTGTTGTGTAAATGTGCTGTGTAAATGCGCCATGTGAATATGTTGTGTAAATGTGCCATGTAAATGTGCTCTGCAAATGTGTTGTGTAAATGTGCCATGCAAATGTGTTGTGTAAATGCATTGTGTAAATGCACTGTGTAAATGTGCCATGTAAGTGTGTTGTGGAAATGCACCGTGTAAATGTGCCATGAAAGTGTGTTGTGTAAATTCACCGTGTAAATGTGCCATGCAAGTCTGTTGTGTACATGGAGTATGTAACAATGGTGTGTATATATGCAGTGTAAATGTGCCATGTAAATGTGCCATGCAAGTGTGGTGTGTGGTCTGTGGTTATCCAGCACTCTGTAAATGTGATGTGCAAGTGTGTTGTGTAGGTGCACTGTGAAAAAGTGCTATGTAAATATGCCATGCAAGTGTGTTGTGTAAATGCACTGTGTAAATGCATCATGTAAATGTGTGATACAAGTGTGTTGTGTAAAGGCACCGTGTAAAGGTGTTGTGTATATATGAGGTGTAGATGCACAATTTAGATGTGCCATGCAAGAGGGTTGCGTTAATGCGCCGTGTAAATGTGCCATACAAGACTGGTGAGGGAGAGTCAGTGTTAGATGGTGAGGGAGAGGCAGTGTGGACTGGTGAGGGAAATGCAGTATGGACTGGTGAGGGAAATGCAGTTTGAACTGGTGATAGAAAGGCAGTGTGAACTGGTGAGGGAGAGGCAGTGTGAGATGGTGAGGGAAATGCAGTATGGACTGGTGAGGGAAATGCAGTATGGACTGGTGAGGGAAAGGCAGTGTGAATTGGTGAGGGAGAGGCAGTGTGAACTGGTGAGGGAGAGGCAGTGTGAATTGGTGAGGGAGAGGCAGTGTGAACTGGTGAGGGTAGAGCTGACTGCCGAGCGCTGTGGAGCAGCAGGCCCTATCACAAGGTAAAGCAAAGTCTATGTGAACAGATGGTTACCAGGCAATTCGGACTAAAGAGGCTTCAGGCAGAGGAATAATTTAAACAGATGCGTTAGAAAAGAGGACGCCAATATGGAGTGAGTGGTCAGCTTACGTGTGCACCCGCGAACCGGTCAATTGACGCTTACCTGAACCGCAGGGCCCGGCCGAAGGGGGACCGGAAGGTGACCGTAGCGGGGGGGGGGGGGGGGGGCGGGCCCGAGGCGGCCGGGGGGCTGGCTATGAGGGACCGGCACTTGGAGCTGTTGATGCGGAAGTAATAGCACGCACGGGGTGGAGGCAATGCGGACTTCCCAGCTGAACAGCTGAAAATACGCCCGCTCTTTATTGCTAGTTGGAACCAATGAGAAAGGAATGATGTACGGATGAAGGAAACATGAACTGTCCGACGCGGAGGGAGGCAGGGCGGGCAAATTGTGCCGTCAGAGCCGGTAATAGTCGGCAGGCATGCAAGCCGTATATAACTTCCGAGCGAGTGGAGTGTCAAGCCCCGCGCAAGAGGTGGGGCGGTGCATGCCGGACCCCCAACCCCCCAACCCCCCGATTCGGGAGGGGGGGGGGGTAGGAGAGGAGCACTACAGAACTTATTACCGGCGATAAGGGGCTTATCACTATCCATATATAGTAAAACCTTTCTAAATTGACCGATTATGGGACCGACTTTAAATGGTACATTTCAGGAGGTTGTCAGTTTAGGGAGCTTTTTATATCGTTACAATGATATTGTATGGGCGATCATTTGGGACCCAAATAAAGCGATCGATATAGGGGAGTGGTCGATCTGTGGAGGTGGTTGGTTAGAGAGATTTTACTGTATATGCATATATATATGCATATATATGCATATATATATATGCATATATATCCATATGTACATATATATATATACATATATATATATATTCATATATATATGAACTGGGCGTGTTGCATTCCCAAACATTGCTCTCCCCATATGCCACCACCCTGCCCTGTCTCTCGCCACCCCCCTACACCTCACACTGCCCCCACTCCCTAAACCCACAACTCTCTCTCCTCTCATCTCCCCTCCTCTCCTCTTCTCTCCTCTTCTCTCCTCTCATCTCCCTTCCTCTCCTCTACTCTCCTCTCCTCTCCTCTCCTCTCCCCTCCTCTCCTCTCCTCTCTTCTCCTCTCTTCTCCTCTCCTCTCTTCTCCTCTCCCCTCCTCTAGTCTCCCCTTCTCTCCTCTCCTCTCCTTCCCAGCCTAGTACTCTCCATCCCCCCCCACTCCTCACTGAGTTCCTCACCGCCCCTATTCTCTTCTAGTGTTATGTTATATTCCCACCCGCACCCCACCGCAGCACTTCCACACCACCCCAAACAGTTATCCGGCTCCCCACCCATCTCTCGTCATAGTCCCCCTCTTCCCTCCTTCCCGTCCCATCACCCAAATCCCCAACACCGCTGCTCCCACCCCCCAATTTCCCATGTACTCCCAGCTGCTCCCCCCAACATATATACACCCCCACACCAACCACACCCCTTACCACCTCCTCTCCCCTCCCCCTCACTCCCACACCCTTCCACCACCTCCAGCCCCCTCCTTCCTGTCTTGTGTCTGTTCTGTATTCCCAACTTCCCCGGACATCCCGCCCCTACCCCTCACCCCTCTGCACCTCGCAACTCCCCCCCCCCCCCATCCCACACCAATACCCATTCCTATATCCCCCTATGCACATCACTTCCTCCACTACCTAAGCAGTGCCCTTGTTGTAATTTTAAAAACATGTTTTTGATTTATTGAAGATTTATACTGCCTTTCATGGAAAAGTCGGAATAGTCTTATTTTCACCATTAGACAGTTGGCGGATAGAAAGCCCGAGCCTACATGTGTACCGACCCAAGGGATTTTTACCCTCCAACAACACATAGGCATGGTATGAGAGCAACTAGCCTTTGATGATGCTGTAAAAAGTGTAAGTTATACGCAGTGGTGGAAATCAAAATTGGCAGTGTGATGGCATGGGGAATTGAAACATCGACCTTCAGATTAGGAGTCTGACCGAGAAGAAAGTCAGATACTCTAACCACTCTGCCACAGAGAACATCATCCATAGTAAAAGAAGAGGGCGCTGCGCATGCCCCATCCCACACAGCAACACCTCCCACTCCCCCCACCCCCACCACGCTAGGGTCACTAATGCGCGTCATGGATGACTAACTCCCCTAATGACCACCCATAATCCGAGCTATTCATCACCGGCTGTCGAGCAGATTGCTGATCGACGCATCGAACAGAACGGTGGCGTGCTCTCGGGCATGCGCCTTGAAGCCAGAGCGAGGCTTCAATCGGTTAGCCGCCTCATCGATGCGCCGCGTGCAAACAATGATTCTCTCCAGTCGAGCAGAAGGTAAATATGCTGTGTGTTGTCGCACCCCCTTAGAAGGCACACGGCTAAATGGACTGTGTGAAAGCACGCAGGGTGTGAGCATGCGCGGAAAGCCCAACATAGTGGCGGGAAGGAAGCACTGATGCATTATGGGCCCAACTAACTTAGGCCCACTAATGCACACAGAACGCTCTTTTGATGTATTTATATACTAGCTTTAATCCGCGCTTAGGACAGGTTTAAGCTAGGCTCCACATCAATCCCTGGACCAACATTGTATTGAATCGTCATTATATATATATTCACAGTCTCTTACTATATTCAGATACTGTGTATATATCTACATTTTCTGCTATATTCCAGACTTGTGCACGGTCTTATTTCGATATAGTGCCGCCATCTGGTGGAATCCATCTGTACCATTATGCGGTAAACCATATCGGTGGCATTGTTCGTGATGCTTTCGCAACACGGGTAATTTGCCGTCTCGATCACCGCCATAGCTTCGTAGCCTTAAGGTTAATACTTGTGCTGCCACCTATCTACTTTCGGCGGTACTTCTTTATGACTTCTGCGGCAGCGCCGTCTGGTTTCGCATTTGCTACGTAAATACTTTGAGAGGCTAACTCTGTCTGCCCGACCTGCCCTCTGCGGTCATCAGCTCGAACTAACCCCCAAGGCGCCTATATAAGGCCCACTACAACAGCAGAGAGCTCACTTTGACACGGCCACAGGAGGACACTAGCTGGCTTTGAACTGCCATCCCACCCACCCCTGCTAAGGACTATATAGGGCATGGGGTTAAAAGCTTATTGACCTCTTCTTGTGCATAACTCATTGATTACCTCACTGTGCTTATCCTGTTGAACTTTATATGTGCTTACTAAAAATTGACATGTGCTTACTACTGACTCAAAAGAAAATAAATCCAACTTTAACTCATATGCAGTGTCGGTGTCAAATTATCTAATGGCGGAGTTACCAATACTCACAGTTATGTGACTCAAAATTGATGCTACTCTCATCGAAGTGACCAAAGTTAGTAGAAACCATCAATATTAATATGGAATGTGTAGGGTAGGCACAAAAAACATGCTATTAACATGGTGAAGCATTAGTGGAGTATGATGATATGCGTTGGCAGTGATTAGTGATCAGAAGGATCATAAGACTTAACCACCATTTGATATTATGTGATATATAAGAGTTATGCGAGTATAAAGGCGCAAAAGGGAATGTTCCCTATATGATCACCCATATGTTGGACCAGACGGGATGGCCGAATGAGTTAGAGCGCTAGTCTCCCGTGCTGGTAGATCGTGGGGTCGTGGGTTCGAACCCTGGTCGAGTCAAACCAATGACTTAAAAATTGATACTTGTTGCTTCCTACCCAGGCATTCAGCATTATTAGGACAGGGCAAGGACTGGTGTGCTCAGTGTCAGGATAATGTGACTGAGTGGGATACCAGGTCATGGTGCCGGTGGCCTGGTTCCCCAGTGGGACAGCACTATAAAGTCACCATGAGTGCGCACTGTCACAAGTCGGTACCCCTCCTGATATGACCTTAGATGTTGCTAGGATGCAAAGCAACAACAAACACACAAACAAACCCATATGTTGTGTACTACTTTATGGGTCACTCCTTTTCACAGTTGGGCCAGGTGGCGCCACCACCCCAAACGCTACAAGTGGCGAGAATACTGTCACTCGCGCACTGGAGTTCTTTTTATTCAAATACTCCCAAATAATCCTGCTCTTAGCTTCATTCAGCAGATATATGCATTACACACACACCTATTCGAGGAATCAGCGGAAGTGTAATGCCAGGTACACACCTACCGTTCATCCGCACCCACCTACCGTTTACGAACTAAAACTGCCCAAAAGTCGGTAGGTGTGCACTCCCCTAGCACACCTACCGATTGCGATTCACGACTAAAAACTAATTTTTAGGGCTAAAACGGGCTGATTACGATTGCGATTCGCGATTCGAAAAATGAATCGGCCCGTTTTCAGTTTTAAGCGGGTCGGGTCGAGTCGCGAGTTTTAGTGCGCGAATCGTAAACGGTAGGTGTGTACTTGGCATAATACTTTGTGGCGACCAGCGAAATAGCTAAGCAAGACTAGACAGGATAGCTACATACACAAGTTGAGTGTGCCCATTTCCTATGGGATTCAAAACGCCAGGTGTGAATCTCGGCCGAGTCAAACCAAGGACTTTAAATTATTGACTTGTTGCTACCTAGCATAGCGCTCCTGAAGGCATTACTAGAAAAGGGCAAGAAGTAGTGGAATGAGGAAGAACAATTGGTCGCTACTGTAGGTTTCCCAATGCACAAATAAATAAATACAAACTAGTAGAAACTGCAGAAGGTGTTTTTTGTTTTATTACAGTCGATATAAGCAGAAAAACATCTCCTTGGATTTTGCCAGATAACAGACTGTAAATGGATGCAACGCCAAAGCACGCATTCAACGCGCATGAGCACAGACACTCTTCATGCACACATCATGCAGAATATTATAATGCACACCGTAGAGCTGGGGGCGGGATGACAAATAATTCAACAGCCATGTTCCAAAGAAAGAAAAAACTCCAACAACACAATGCACTTAGCCTCAACGTGAGATATTTATTTTATATTTTATTCATTTCCACTGTGTGCTTCTAGTTCCATTTACATTTAAAAAAAATGTATAAGCGTAATTTATAAAAGCATTTAAAGGGGCTGTCACATTAGTTTTTTTTTGCGGGAGCATACGGTGGCGTAGGCGCGTTACGTCATATACGTCGGCATACACCGCCATATGCCGCCGAACGCTATGCATACGCTACGCATATGCCGTCATGTGCCGGCCTATGCCGGCTTATGCCGTCGTACGCCGCCATACACTTTCTCCCATCTGTCTGTCCAAATTTGTTTGTGCATGCTAAAAAAATCTCGACCTATGGGAGCGTATGGTTCATATGCTACTCATACACTTCTCATACGCCGGCGTATGCTCCTCGTATGCTAGGGGTACGCTGGCATACATTACGCATATGCTCAACTTGCGTCACCGGCATATCTAGAGCATGTAGTGTATGCATAACCTATGTGTTATGTATTCGAGCGTACTCATAGCGTACTCCTACTTATGCACAGCATATGCACAGCGTATTCAAAGCATATGCCATAGGTCTCAACATCGATCTGAGCCGAGTTAACGGACATGTTTGGACCATCCTACATGTTTGCACAGTCCCATTTCTTCATATATCATATATGGAGACTGCTTCCTCACAGGTAGTTGCTTTTGATAGTGGTTGGAGCACATGTTTGGACCGTCCTACTCTGGATGTCACACAAATATTGTACACTAATTATTCAGTTTAAAATAAATATGATCCCTATACATACTGTGGACAGCTACTAATAAAGCATGGCTGGGAATTACTTTTCTTTTTGTTTATCAATATAAGCACTACATATTTCTGGTGTCCTAAACATGTCTTACATCTGAGCAACCATACTGACATATGACATAGCTTATTCATCGACTACACCATTATTTTTTATCTCATCAATTCATATTTTACATAGCTGTAAAGGGGAAATTTCTAGCTTTCATTTGCAACCAAAAAATGTAAAAAATTCAAATATTAGATTATAACTCTCCATGTGACACTTCTGGCCAGTTTTCAGGAGAGTGACCCATGTGTGGATGTATGTATGTGTGGATACCCATCCTGATATGACCTTAGATGTTGCTAGGATGTAAAAAAAACAAAAAAAAACATCAATCTGAGCTGGTTTAATGGACATGTTTGGACCGTCCTACATGTTTGCACCATGCCATTTCTTCATATATCATATACGCTACGGATATGCTACTCATACGCTACTCGTATGCTCCACATGCCAATCAAAACCATCAAAAAATGTCACAGTACGCTCTCATACGCTCCACGTACGCTACTCATAGGTTACACATACGCTCAAAAACACCCAAGAGGTCACAAAGGTCACGATACGTTGTCCCGCACAGTTTTTTCTCATTTTCAACGTAGGTTTTGAATACGCTCCCACCATACGCCGTAATGTGACAGGGCCTTAAGACAATAGATTAATATCTTCAGGTGGGCTAATATACCTGGAGGTGGGCTAATATACCAGGATGGATAGAGCCACGGTTTCCCGTATTCCTCTTCGGGGGTGGAGTGGACTTGGGCGGTGCAGTGTTGGGGGGGGGGGGGGTAGGGAAGGGGTGCACTAAGGGGATGAGGAGAGTGGGGGGAGAGGGGGAGGAGAAGAGAGGAGAGAGGGGGAGGAAATGGGAAGAGGGGGAGAGAGTGGAGATTGAGAGAGAGGGTGAGGCTGAGGGAGAGGGATATAAAAGAAGATGGGCGATGTGGGAGGGAGGGGAAGAGGGGAGAACTAGGAAAGGGGACAGGGAAGAGTTAGGGAAATGGGGAGTGAGGGCAGAGGGGAGAGGGGAGATAGGGGAGGGGGAGCAGAGGAGAGGGGAAGAGGGGAAGAGGGGAAGAGGGGGAGAGTGGGAGGAGAACAGGGGCGAGAGGGAGGAGGTGGGGGAGAGCAGAAGAGGAGGAAGGGGAGTGGGGGAAGAGCAGGAGAAATGGGGAGAGGGGGAGGTGGGAAAGGCTGAGTGGGGAGAATGGGAGAGGCGGGGGAATGAGGGAAGGGGCGAATGGGAGAGGGGAGGAGAGGGAGGAGAGGAGTAGACGACACAAAGCGCCACACAGTGGCGACCATTAGGATTCACTCAGGTTGACTTCACAGGACACCCTTTCACAAACAAAGCCGAGCATATACAGTAAAACCTCTCTAACCGACCACCTCCACAGATCGACCAGTACCCCTTGTGGCTTTTAACCACGTCGAGTTCCCCACCGGGGGTCTCATCCAATGGTGTCCTGTCGTCGGTGTAAAGGCCCCCCGCCCCACACACCCACACCCCCCACCTCCCGCCCCGCCCCGACACCCTCACCTCCACACTCTCACACACTAACACGCGTACTCGCTTTGGGTTCCTTTTTAAAGCTGCATAGTCCTCTGAACGCTGAAAGCATCAACCCATCTAAACCTAAACACTCGCCTATATCTGATTCCACGTCTCCTACATAGGCACCTATTAAATATGTATTGCTGCATTCAAGGGACTGGTGAGTCAATGTAAAAGACCCTGTCACAGTTGAATTCTAATCTCCCTCCTACTCACATATACAGCCACATTCCACATCATGACTACCTCATCCTACTCACATATAACCACATTCCACATCACAACTACCTCATCCTACTCACATATAGCCACATTCCACATCACAACTACCCCCTCTGACTCACCACATATATCTACATTCCACATCACGACTACCTCGTCCTACTCACATGTAGCCACATTCCACATCATGGCCACCTCATCCTACTGACATATAGCCACATTCCACATCACAACTACCTCGTCCGATTCACATATAGCCACATTCCACATCACAACTACCCCCCCCCCCCACTCCGACTCACCACATATATCTACATTCCACATCACGACTACCTCGTCCTACTCACATATAACCACATTCCACATCATGACTACCTTGTCCTACTCACATATAGCCACATTCCACATCACAACTACCCCCCCCCCCACCCACCCCCATACTCACCACATATAGCCACATTCTACATCACGACTACCTCGTCCTATTCACATGTAGCCACATTCCACATCACGACTACCTCGTCCTATTCACATATAACCACATTCCACATCACGACTACCTCGTCCTACTCACATATAGCCACATTCCACATCATGACTACCTCGTCCTACTCACATATAGCCACATTCCACATCACGACTACCTCGTCCTACTCACATATATAGCCACATTCCACATCACGACTACCTCGTCCTACTCACATATAACCACATTCCACATCACAACTACCCCTCCCCCCGAATCACCACATATAGCCACATTCCACATCACAACTTACATATAGCCAAATTCCACATTATGACTACCCCCTACTAGTCATATATTATAACCACATTCCAGATCCCAACTACTCCCTCCTACTCACACATATAGCCACATTCCATATCCCAACTATCCTCTCCTACTCACACATATAACCACATTCCACATCACATCCAGCTCCCTCATACACACACATAACCACATTCCACATTCCATTTCACGAGTACCTCCCTCCTATTCACATATAACCAGATTCCACATCACAACCAGTTCCCTTCTACTCACATATAGCCACATTCCATATCACCACTAGCTCCATCTCCCCACTCCCCCATTCAACACAACCCACCCCTCACCCCCCCCCCCCCCCCCCCCCCCGCCCCCGATAGCCCGTCACGATGACAATGCACAACAACCAAGCGTCATCTCTGAAGTTATGGATTTATTTGAAAGACACTGACAAGTGTAGTCTTTTTAAACACGTAAACCCCTCAGCAACAACAACAATGCAACCGTTTTGTTACCTCGAGTTTGTTGCGCCTCATAATCACAAGGTTCTCATGGCTGAAATATCGCCCCTTTTCTCTTGGCCCTGGATATTTGATTCTTATCATTCTAATTTGTTTAGTAAAGATATTTATTCATCTCAATAACCTGTCAGCACGAGTTTACTGGTATTATTTGCCAGGACTACTGGGTTTTCTGACCTTAGTGTCTGCCTTGCTGCTCCTTCTGACCTGAATGACCTTTCTGGTCCCTTTGGCCGTTCTGATCCCTTTGGCCGTTCTGGACCCTTGGCCGTTCTGGTCCCTTTGGCCGTACTGGTCCCGTTCTGGTCCTTTGGCCGTTCTGGTCCTTCGACCGTTCTGGTCATTTGGCCGTACTGGTCCTTTATACCCTCTGGTCCTTTTGTCCCTTCTGGTCCATTTGACCCTTCTGGTCCATTTGACCCTTCTGGTCTTTTTGGCCCTGGTGGTCCTTTTGGTCCTTTCGGCCAACCTGGTCCTTTTGATACTTCTGGTCCTTTTGGCCCTTCCCGACCTAGTCGCCCATTGTTCTCCTGGTCCCCCAAGAAGGACTGAGTGATCAGTGCCCATCCCAACTCTATCTTTCACCTTAGAACGCCTATAAAGTATAAAGTTCACTCCTATACGTTAAGCTTACCTGGCACCGACAACCACATGCATCCTGATGAACAAACTCGGTAGGATTCTTGTCATACATCTTTTCCTAATGTAAATTGCAGTGGAATTGTCCTAACCAATAATTTACCATAGATAATAACACCACTTTGTATACATGTATTCCTATTCACCACCTCGTCCCACCTCACACACCTTCCAGTGTGTAAGCTGAAGCTGTGACCCAGTGTGCTGGGTCATAGCTTCAGTCTTTCCTGAGGGACAAGCGGAACTCTGGATACCCTTTTTCGCGGCATACTGTTTATAAGTAGTATAGGAAGTAACATTATATGAGGTTACTAAGTAACAGGACCGAATAAGAGGCTGATGAAGTCCAATGACCTTTGCACTTATTGACCCGCGACCTTTGACATGATGTCAATAAGGTCAAAGTAAGTATCTCTGTAAAATCACAAAGGTCACGGTTCAATCAATGGATAGGTCATTGGACCTCCTCAGTGTCTGAGGGGGAGGGGGGGGGGGGCTATGTCCTAATACTCGCCTATAATGTTACCTCCTTGCAGGTTTCGACGTCAACACAAGTAGTAACATGTGGCGCGAGCAGTGTATGGTAACCTTCTAGCTAGAGTTCTATTATTTCAGATAGACAACCTCCAATCTTCATTGCAGGACTTGACTCAGACCCGATACAATAAGAAAGGAATCCACCTCACAATGGCCGCCGGATTGATTTGAGTATCCGGTGATCTTGGATGAGGGGTCTTGGCTTTCAACATTTAATTAAAATAGCCGGCTGGTTTGAATGGAGGAGGCAATGAAGTGACATACAAGACAAGTAACACTAGAATATTTCAAACAAACTGACATTTATATACCGCTTGTCTATCTCCAACTGAACGGATCCCATATTTTACCAAATGAATACAGAAGATAACGTCTGCTTACATTCTAAATACCATGTAAATATTCATATTGATCTGACTAATAATATTGATCTACTTATATGATACTACTGTTGCGACATTGCTACGAAACTTTTGGGTTACAGAATTTCATTGCATTATACGCTGAAAATTGTGTATTCAACAGTTATTGTATGCCTTACGCTATATACCTTTTTGTGTAAATAACCCTGAATTGAAAAATGGCCAGAAGACCAGTGCTTCGGCACTGACAAAAGATTTATTCAGCAGAATAAACATATTTACCAAAAGAAACCCCCCAAAAATGATCACATACTAGCCAGCAACCGCCAGCTGCTATAGGGCAATAGCAGACGACATTTACCGTCCTCAGAGTAGTGAACATTGGTGATATAACCGGATCCGGAGGGTGAAATATCACTTTCCAATAAAATCCCAAACAGCAGACGACATTTAATACTCGCGCACTCAATGGAAATTAATTACTTTCACTAAAGAAAAGTAACATAAAAGTCGTATTTCAAGGAAGATCTCAAACGGCAGACGTTTAGTCAGTGCATATAAGAACAATGGAGGCATTAGCAAATCGGCGAACTGTAATTGTTAATCAATCAGACTTGAATGACGTATTTCCTTTCAGTAAGTAGCTGTCGGCTTGGGTTAAATTGCGATGGGGGCGTATTTATATCGGACACTACAGAGAACAATATTAAAGTTGCATAATCAGAGGAAAGAATTAAATGTTCAAAACTCAAATAATTAAGTACATAGATTTGATTTAGATACTGGTTCACTCATACAACAATCCCTCTCTTAAAATTGCAGTTTGATGATCCTCTGCTATGGTATTAATTAGGCTCGAAAATGTCTTTTTAAAAAAGCCTGTGTCTAATATTTTGGTGTGCACATGTGCTATAATGATTTACGTAATTATGTGATGTATAAGCCTTATACAAGTACAAAGGTGCGGAAGGGAATTATTGTTATTATTATCAATTATTATTGACGTGCATCATGTTCTATAATCATATTCTATAAGTTTGAAGTGTCAGCCGAGAGACCATTGGAGTCGGTTCCCAGGAGGAGGGAAGCAGAGAGTGCCCGGTTACAATGGGGACTGCAGAGAATAAGGGGTGTTGGGTAGCGAGAGGTGTCTGGACAAGAACGCCAACAAATATTAAGGAGTATTGTTTATTTATATACACATAATAAATTATATAGCACATATATGTGTATAAATACGACATCATGGGCAGATTCAATTGTAACATTTGTGGATGTATACTATATTTATTGGTTAATTGAACCCGTGTCTATGACTGAACAGGTTCCTTTGTTAATGCCTCTATCACATTACGGCGTATGGAGGCAGTGTATGTAAAACCTACCGCACAAATTTGAAAAATGTTGCAGGACGACGTATGGTGACCTTTGTGCACTGCGGTATCTTTTGGAGCGTATGCATAATCTATGCATAACCTATATGTAACCTACCCCTAGCCTATGGCGCCGTATTCAAAGCATATGATGACGTATACTCGGCGTATTGGGACGTATTTTGACGGTTGGAGGTGACAGTACCAGCCTATGAGTAACCTATGCTGACGTACCCATAACCTATGCATAACCTATGCCGGTGTATGCATAGCATACGTCTAGCATATGAGCAGCGTATGAGCCATATGCTGCCATACGCTGACAATTTTGAGCATGCACAAAAATCTTTGGACGGACTGGCATAAAGACGGCGTATGATGGCGTATGACGAGCGTATATGGTGTATGCCCAACCTATGCCTAACCTATGCATAGCGTATGACGGCATATGATGGCGTATGGGTCGAAAACCGCATACGCCGGCATACGCTAAGGCCATACGCCGTAGTGTGACAGCCCCATTACAGAACGTTGTGAGTATGCCAGAGACACCTGGAGGGCGTCGGTGCAACGTATGCCTAACCTATGCCGGCATACCCCCTTACCTATGCATAACCTATGTGGGCATATGCATAGCGTACGTCTAGCGTATGAGCAGCATATAAGCCATGTGCTGCCATACGCTGACAATTTTGAGCATGCACAACAATTTTTGGATGGACACGCATAAGACGGCATATGACGGCATATGACGAGCATATACGGTGTATGCCCAACCTATGCATAGCATATGCATAGCGTATGACGGCATATGACAGCGTATGGGTCGAAAACCGCATACGCCGGCATACGCTTACGCCATACGCCGTAGTGTGACAGGGACATAAGGCTTTACATCGGAGCAATATCTAAGTCCTTATTTGTGACAGTGTGACAGTGCGTACTCATACTGGAATACTGGATGACCGGGCGCGGTGGCTGAGTCGGTAGAGTGTCGGCATCCCGTGCGCAAGATCGGGAGTACGAATCCCGGTCGAGTCAAACCAATGACATATAACATTGATACTTGTCAGTTCCTAGCATAGTGCTGAGCTTTAGTAGGATGGTGTAATGACTGGTTAGCTCAGTGTCAGAATAATGTGACTGAGGGGGATATCGGGTAATGATGCTGGCAACCTGTGGTTTTCTCTGTGGCCGAGTAGTTAGAGTGTCTGACTTTTTTCTAGGTCGGACTCCTAATGTGAAGGTTGGTGGTTCGATTCTGCATCCCCGCCCCCCACCTCGGCCAGTTTGGATTTCCACCACTGTGTATAACTTACAGTGTCATCAAAGGCCAGTTGCTCTCATACCATGTCTATGTGGTGTGGGAGGTTAAAAATCCCTTGGGTCGGTAAAAGTGTAGTGCTTGGGCTTTATATCGACAAACTGTCCAATGGTGAAAACAAGTCTATTCAGACTTATTCATGATAGGCAGTATACATCTTGAAGAAAACCTGGTCTACCAATGGGGCAGCACCATAAATTCACTATGAGTGCGCACTGTCTCAAATTGGTACCCATCCTGATATAACCAGATATGTTGTCAGGATGTGACACTCCAACAAACAAACAAAACATGTTAGCAACATGACTAATTCATAGAGGCAGCGAACAAACTTTATTCATGTAACCTCAGATACGGCTCACCCCCCCACGTGACAAAACATCAACCGAGCAGCTCTCTTCGAATTAGTCCACCATCATCGACTCGTACACTTTTTTTTGTAAATATAATTTATTCATTGAATAAAGTCTTTTGTCAGCGCCGTGGCACTGGTCTTCCAGCCATGTGACAATACAGTTATTTACAATATATGCATATGTAGTCTGATATTGTCATCAGCAGCTAGCTTGTAAGTCGAACTAACGGCCAAAGCTGAAGAACAAATCCTTAACAGACACCCACCCAGTTTGTTTAATAACATTAATAGACCATTTGTATTCCATTATAGACCATTTGCATTCCCCACCAATGCGTTTTATCAGAATATTATACACTAGGTTGGCGCTCGGCATTAATAGGCAAGGGCAAGGACTGGTTAGCTCAGTGTCAGGATAATGTGACAGAGTGGGATATCGGGTCATGGTGCCGGTCGCCTGATTTCCCAGTGGGGCAGCACTGTAAAGTCGCCATGAGTGCGCACTGTCACAAGTCAGTACCTACCCATCCTGGTATCACCTTAGATGTTGCCGAGACATAAAACTCCAACAACCAACCAACTCTATAGCTGATCAAAACAGGCAGCACCATGACATTTAATATTCTAAATCTCTGATTTGCCTGTGAAAACCTAACCATTCATTCCCTGTGCCTTATGTAATTTTCAGACTGGATCTCCTTTCATTACAATGTCCAATTCATACTTCCTTGTCCGTATCCCTAATTACTAATTAGAAAGATTCATTTATTGAGTTCGATAAGAAAAAAGGTGAATTTAAAATCTCATTTCTTTACTGTCTACTTAGTTACTACGTGAATGCACCCTACCCCTCCTTTGCCTGAAACCATAAAATGAATACCCATGGCTTTTTAACCATACATAAATACAAAGCCATTGAACATAGTTCACATAACGCCTTGCTCTTAAAAGAAAGAAAACACACCCCTCTTAACCAGCCCTACCCCTAACCACAATCAAGATAGAAATAACCTATTTCTGTTTTTCACTTCCACACACTGGCAATGGACATAAAACATTAACAACAACAAAAGATAATTAACGATACCTTCGCAAAGCTATAACTGATAAAGGGTAATTACTGACAGCTTTGTACGGCTTTTTACTAAAAATAATACGACCATATAATACCAAAATTGTCATTCCGACGATTCACACCCTAATTAGAGAAGCAGATCAATGTCGATTTTTACCAGCAACCCGCCCTCTCGCGGCAGTTGAAGAACTAATGTTGGTAGCAGTTCATTGTGTGGCGTTCCCTGTGGAAAAGGTGTTATAGAGGATTTCCACCACCAACCTGCCCTCTGATGGCAGTGGCAAGAACTAATGCCGAGGGTAGCAGGTCACGGTACTGCATGGTCTATGGAAAAGGTTTTATAGAGGAATTCCACCACCGACCCACCCTCTGATGGCAGTGGCAAGAACTAATGCTGAAGGTAGCAGCTCACTGTTCAGCATGGTTTATGGAAAAGGTTTTATTGAGGATTTCCACCACCGACCCGCCCTCTGATGGCAATGGCAAGAACTAATGTGGATAGCAGCTCAGTCTGCAGCATGCCTCATGGGAAATTTCTTATAGAGGTTTTCCACCACCAACCTGCCCTCTGATGGCAAGAACTAATGCTGTGGGTAGCAGCTCACTGCATATGCTCTGTGGAAAAAGGTCTATTCCACCCTATTTATCCATATACACATGTACATCCACAGGGGGGCGTGCTCTGTGATCAGCATCTTGTTACCTGTATGTGGCATCATAACGCTACGCCTGCAGGTGTCCCAAGATGCACCTGTTCCAGGCACTAACCTCAATGGAACAAAACCAGCTCAAAGGTAGAGAAGCAGACACATTAAAGGCCGGAATCAGTTTATAAAAAGAGCCAATGGTACCAGTCTGACACTCGCGTCTCTCCCTTCAATTCCAACTGGTCTCAGCCACATCTCTCATCGTAAATGGAAAATCGCCTGAGAACAATTGGCTATCCATCCTCGTCTTTATTAATGATCTCAACATACAAAAAATATCGGGCGCGGTGGCCTAATCGGAAGAGCATGGACCTCGCGTGCGGAAGCTCGGGAGTTCAGTTCCCAGTCGAGTCAAACCAATGACTTTAAAATTGATACTTGCTGCTTCCTAGCCTGGTGCTCAGCATTAATAGGACAGGGCTAAGGACTGTTTACCTCAGTGTCAGGATAATGTGACTGGGTGGGATTTCAGGTCACGGTGTCGGCGGCCTGATTTCCCAGGAGGGCAGCACTATAAAGTCGCCATGAGTGCGCACGGTCACAAGAGTAGCGTATGTGGTGACAGCGGGTTTCCTCCAAAGAAATATGTCAGAGTGACCATATGCTTGACGTCCAATAACCAATGATAAAAATCAATGCGCTCTAGAGGTGTCATTAAATCAAAGAAGCTTTACTTTTAATTGGCCACCGACCAGTTCGTCCTGCTCGCTGTTATCAAACATATTGCTCAATAAGGTATCATGTGTTTGCATTACTGACATCTGGCGGACTAATCCGGCCTTTAAAGACAATAAACAAAGTAAAGCAGACATTAGACAAGCACACACAAAAACATGACAGGTTTAGACTGCTAGCTATTAGTGATGCTAACAGATGATACCTTATTCAGCAATGCTGTGTGTTTTATAAACAATTTCCACCACCAATCCCACCCGCCCTCTGTCGGCAGTGGGATAAACTAATACCCCTGTCACACTATGACGTAACGAGCCAACGTAAGCCTGACGTGGTGATTTTTCGTCATTACGTTGACGTATGTTGGATTACGTTATGATGACGTCAGAATGATGTTAGAGTCATGTCGAACTACGTCACGTTACATCGTGTTACGTCGGTGTGCGTCAAAGTTTTGAACCTGTTCAAAACTTTCGACGTAACTAGAAACTAGGGTTTACGTTTGCCGTACGTTCTGTACACGTTCGGCGAACGTCAATGACGTTTAACAGACGTTAGTCAAACGCTGGTCACTACGTTGCACTATGTTGCATTACATTGCATTATGTTGACCCACATTAAAGGTGGTGGGAACATGCAGTCAGCGTACTGAAAACGCCAGGATAATGGATGCCTAACGGACGTCCAACGTACATTTACCGTTTTGCCACGGTTTCATGACGTAAGTAATGTAAGGTAACGTAAAGCAACATAATTCTGGCGATGGAATAATGTACATAATGTTCCCTGAGCGTAATTAGATTGTCCTCTCTCGTTGAATGACGCTATCACTACGCTTTACCACCGTTACTCTCTCGTTCACTACGCTGCATCCACGTTCAACTTGTGCCCAAATTTGCATACTACGCCGAGAAGCTCGACGTTTTTCACCTTCTCCCTATGTTGACGTCGTTACGTCGTAGTGTGACAGGGCCATTACATTGTGAAACAGCAGCTCACTGTGCAGCATGCTTTGTGGAAATGTTCTTATAGGGTCTTTTTTGTCTCCACCATTCTGCTCTCCTGATGACATTAGACATAAGTCACATTGTAGGTACTGACAACTGCTCACTCCCGTATGCTCTATGGAAAAGGGTCTATTTTGGTTGGTTTTTAATGTGAACAATTGTGGGGGGCAGGTGAGTGTTTGGGGGGGCAGAGGGGGGGGGGTGGGGTGGGGAGAAATGTCGGCATGTGGCGATAATGACTACGGGGAGGACATAGTAAAATTTGGGATAGGTCAACTGGCTTTAATTAATCTGGGCCGGCTTATTAATTATGGAAGTGTACCCGGGATATTACTTCCGGTTTCCCTTTCGGAGGTGGGGACAACTTCCGGTTAAAGTTCTCAACAAACACCCAGTTTGTCTAACATCCCCGACCCCCCTCCTACACCCCCACCCCCACACCCCTGTATCCGTTCGCCCTAATACCACTCATTTGCTAACGATGTCGACAATATCACCCCCACCACCATGTAGACACCACACCAACGGTTGGATTAACCACAGCCACAGCCACACCCACAACCCTACTCACACCTGCAGCATCCACACCAACATCAACACCATTAAAGTTGCATAGTCCGATGAAAACATCAAATTTTCAAAACCAAAACATTTATCTAGATTTGATTCTACATATTGAACTTAGACACTGGTGCACTTATTCAGCATTTGTTGCTGCATAGAAGGGCATAATAAGTCAATTAATAGAACCTGTTACTACTGAAGTCTATGGTGCCCGAGTTTTGCCGTGCTTGCCAACATTATCTTGGCATGTTTTGACATCAAATATCTCCAAATTTAGCCACTTAAAATTAAAGTTACTTCAAACTAAAGTAAAGTAGATTATAACGATTAGTATAATATATTTATCTCAGAAAATAGCAAAAACTCAAAAGCATCGGACTATGCAACTTTAACACCACCCATATATAGTTGACCTTAACGCTACCCAATACTAATTCCCAGAGTAACAATATAAATCTGTGATTGTTTCCTGCTCAGGTTAAATCAAGTGACATGAACCCTGACAGGAGAGTTAATATCAAGGAAGCAGCTATACATGTTATAACATGTAATCTGATTGGTTATTATCAGAAGAACAATCCTCTCAAACCAGGACCACTGTTCCCTTTAATTCGGATTTTGAGGTAGAGTCGTCAACATAAAAACCAAATGCTACCACGTCAAGCCGCAACAAAACAAACTTATAGGTAGATTATCAGTAATCCAGTTTGCTATATGTTGTAAGATATGTATTTAACTGCCACTGCTATCTTAATTTAATACTTATACCGATATATATATATATATAGTTTGTTTGCGAAGGAGAAGAGAAGACTAGGACTTGGTTTGGGTTGAGTTTATTCTCTGGCAGTGAGCAGAGTGACAGTTGGCTCACGGTGTAGAGGAGGCAGGGAGGAGAGAATGCCCATTCCACAGCGAATAACATGGAAGTTAACGTGGTTAGAGAAAAACATTAAGGGGCTGCCGTTATTTAAATCCACATAATATTACACGAGTATAAATCTTCGGCAGGAGGTATTATTATTTGTCCTAATATTCTATAATTACTGTATTAATTATTAACCAATCTGCTATGGGCTATGCTAAGCTGCAGAACTCCAGGACTACTGTGGCGCCCCCACCTTCGTTTCTTGGTACTATGCTTCAAAAAGTCTACAACGCATTATATATATATATATCACGGCGGTTTTGCTAGTACAGAGCCTGAACAAACTCGGCCTCCATCCACACTCCTCTCTCTGGTCTTCCTTATTCATTATTAATTAAGCGCAGGTAGTTATATATATATACATATATACCATTTTTTAGTAATGGCCGGAAGTCAAATGCTTGGGCGCTGACAAATAAGAAGAATAAACATAATTACCCCCCCCCCCCTAAACAAAAAAGAAGAAAATCTTACTAGCCAGATTGTCGGATGAACGATTTTGACCGACGGGCGAGATAAAAGCAAAGGTGTAAACTCTGTTCCATTATAGATATTTTGGTCGGATAAGTGAGGTGTCCTGATTAAACAGGACTGGATATAAAAGTGAGGTGCACTGACTCTAGAAGTGCATTTCAGCTCTTCTAGTTATACGTGGTAATGGCTGTCCTTTCAGGATAGGCACCGACACGCAAAGAACTCTTCTGTCTTGCATATGCATGTTTGTTGGTTGTTGTTTTAAGTCCTAGCAACATTCAAGGTCATATCAGGACGGCGCATATGTAGGTGCATAGCCTAAATTGTCTATAGTTTACTGAACGGGCGCCGTAGCCTAATCGGGAGAGCGCGGGCCTCGCGTATGGAAGGTCGAAAGTTCGGTTCCCGGTCGAGTCAAACCAATGACTTATAAAATTAATATGTGTCGCTTCCTAGCCTGGCGCACATCATTAACAGGATAGGGCAAGGACTGGTTAGCTCAGTATCAAGATAATGTGACTGAGTGAGATATCGGGTCTTGGTGCCAGTGGCCTGATTTCCCAGTGGGACAGCACTATAAAGTCGCCATGAGTGCGCAATGTTACAAGTCGGTATCTGTCCTGATATGACCTTATATGTTGCCAGGACGCAAAACTCCAACAATAAACTATAGCTCACTGGCTCTGTGTGTCGGGGTCTTGAGCAGTAGTCTTTGAAGCTAAGAATTGATGGGCTGTCATTCATCTTCTCTCAAAGATGCTCATGCCCTTTCTGTCTTGAACAGGTGATAAGGCTTAAAGATCAATGAGTTTTTTAATTCAAAATTTCTTTCTAGAAAGTATTACAAGCTGGTGAGAAATATTTCTTCGTATATAAAAACACATCAAAATTACTCTTATCATTCAGCTCAAGCAATTATTATTTTGAATAAGAATATTCTATTCCGTTATTATTTAAAACCATTTTGGTTAAAATTGCTTTTTTGCCTTTTTATTCTTTTCTTTAAAAAAAAAAAATCAGTGGATAATCCTCATCAAACAGTGATGCTTTGATAATGCAACAAATTAAGCGCGTAAAACACCGCCGTACGCACAAAATAGAATTAAAATTTAATCGAAATCTAGTACTAATCTTAATTTAAAAATATAAAAATAATATAATATAGTATAATAACGTTCCATGCAGATCGTATGAAATTATTCAAATACACTCCCATATAGTCCGGTCCAGAGTTGCTTGCAATTTCAATTATCACATTGTCTTTGATTTGGCATGGAAGGAGAAATACTGCCAATTGACTATATGACAACCACACCTCCCAGATTGTCCACTGCCACCTTTTTTTTATTTTTTTTTATATATATATTTTTTAAAGATTTATACTGCCTATCATGGATAAGTCTGAATAGACTTGTTTTCACCATTAGACAGTTTGTCCGATAGAAAGCCTGAGTCTACACTTTTACCGACCCAAGGGATTTTTAACCTCCCACACCACATAGACATGGTATGAGAGCAACTGGCCTTTGATGTCGCTGTAAGTTATACACAGCAGTGGAAATCCAAATTGGCAGAGGTGGGGGCACAGGGAATCGAACCACCGACCTTCAGATGAGGAGTCCGACCTAGAAAAAAGTCAGACACTCTAACCACTTCAGAGAACACACCTGATTGGCTGCTGGCTTTCCTGGCATTCTGCCCATTTGAACTGCCCCCCCCCCCACACACACACATCCCCTCCCCCCTCCCCTCCCCCCAGTCTCTTCCTGGCTTAAGCACCAGACGGGGTGGCCGAATGAGTTGAGCGTCCATCTCCCGTTTGGGTAGATCGAGTCAAACAAATGACACAACAATTAATACTTGTCGCTTTCTAGCCACGCGCTCGGCATTATTAGGACAGGACAAGGACTGGTTGGCTCACTGTCAATGTGACTGAGTGGGATATCAGGTGCTGCTGGCCTGGTCCCCCAGTAGGTCTGCACTATGAAGTTGCCATGAGTGCGCACTGTCACAAGTCGTCGGTACCCATCCTGATATGACCTTAGATGTTGCCAGGATGTAAAACTCCAACAACCAACTCTGGCTGAATGGCTGGCAACCCACGTGAACTTCCTGTCCACCCACTATTACACCCTTGTAGTGCTTGGCTTCGGCCTCTCCTATGTCTTCGCAATAAGCCTTGTTTACCTGCACCACCACATCCCTGGCGGTCCGTCGCCGAATCAAGACAAAATTTAACTACAATGTTGAATAGCTGTGATCTAGACTTTGCTTTCTATCACTAATAGGAAGTGGTAGTTCATATCGATATTTCGTTGTTCTCTTGGCGACGATGGTGGCGGTAGTGGTGGTGGGGTGGAGGTGGTGGAATGGCAGTGGAAGTAGTGGAGGTGGTGGTAGTGAGGGCGGTGGTGTTCATGGTAGTGGTGGTGGTGGAGGTGATGGTAGTTGTGAAGGTGGTAATGGTGTTGGGAAGTGGTGGTGGATGTGATAATGATAGAGGTGGTGGTGGTGGACATGGTGATGGTGGTGGGATGGTGGTGGAGGTGGAGGTGTTGGCGGTGATGGTGGTGGAGTAGGTGGGGGGAAGGAGATGGAGGTGGGGCTGGTGGTGCTGGAAGAGGTGGTGATGGTGGGGAAATGAGGTGGTGTTGGTGGTTGTGGTGATAGAGGTTATGGAGAAGGTGTTGGTGTTGATAGTGATGGGGTGGAGGTGGTGATGGTGATAGTTGACGTGCTTGTGGTGGTGGGGGTGGTAATGGTGATAGAGGTTATGGAGAAGGTGTTGCTGTTGATGGTGATGGGGTGGAGGTGGTGATGGTGATGGTTGACGTGCTTGTGGTGGTGGGGGTGGTGATGGTGATAGAGGTTATGGAGAAGGTGTTGGTGTGGAGGTGGTGATGGTGATAGTGGAGGTGCTAGGGGTGGTGGTGGAGAAGTGGGTGTTAGTGGTATGGTAGTGGGATTGATGGTTATAATGGAGGTACTGAGAGGTGGTGACGGAGGTGTGGGATTGGAGGTGGTGGTGGGGGTGGTGGTGGTGGAGAAGGTGGTGGGTTAGTGGGATGGTAGGGATTGATAAAAAACGGAGGTGGGTGAGGAGGTGGTGTGGGGGGGTGGAGAAGGTGGTGGTGTTAGTGGTGATGGTAGTGGTGATTGATAGTTATAATGGAGTTGGTGATGGAGGTGGTGATGAAGGTGGTGGTGGTGGATTGGAGGTTGTGGTGGGGGTGGTGATGGTGGAGAAGGTGGTGGTGTTAGTGGTGATGGTAGTGGTGATTGATGGTTATAATGGAGGTACTAATGGAGGTGGTGACGGAGGTGGTGGTGGTGGATTGGAGGTGGTGGTGGGGGTGGTGGTGGTGGAGAAGGTGGTGGTGTTAGTGGTGATGGTAGTGGTGATTGATGGTTATAATGGAGGTACTGATGGAGGTGGTGACGGAGGTGGTGGGGTGGATTGGAGGTGGTGGTGGTGGAGGTGGGGTTTGGGGTGGTGGTGGTGGAGAAGGTGGTGGTGTTAGTGGTGATGGTAGTGGTGATTGATGGTTATAATGGAGGTACTGATGGAGGTGGTGACGGAGGTGGTGGGGGTGATTGGAGGGGTGGTAAAAAAAAAAAACAAACAGTGGGGTGATTGGAGGTGGTGGTGGTGGAAAGGTGGTGGTGTTAGTGGTGATGGTAGGGTGATTGAGGTTATAAGGAGGTCTGATGGAGGTGTGACGGAGGGGTGGGGTGGATTGAGTGGTGGTGGGGGTGGTGGTGGTGGAGAAGGTGGTGGTGTTAGTGGTGATGGTAGTGGTGATTGATGGTTATAATGGAGGTACTGATGGAGGTGGTGACGGAGGTGGTGGTGGTGGATTGGAGGTGGTGGTGGGGGTGGTGGTGGTGGAGAAGGTGGTGGTGTTAGTGGTGATGGTAGTGGTGATTGATGGTTATAATGGAGGTACTGATGGAGGTGGTGACGGAGGTGGTGGTGGTGGATTGGAGGTGGTGGTGGGGGTGGTGGTGGTGGAGAAGGTGGTGGTGTTAGTGGTGATGGTAGTGGTGATTGATGGTTATAATGGAGGTACTGATGGAGGTGGTGACGGAGGTGGTGGGGGTGGATTGGAGGTGGTGGTGGTGGTGGTGGTGGAGAAGGTGGTGGTGTTAGTGGTGATGGTAGTGGTGATTGATGGTTATAATGGAGTTGGTGATGGAGGTGGTGGTGAAGGTGGTGTTGGTGGATTGGAGGTAGTGGAGGCGGCGGTAGTGGCAGTGGTGAGATGTGAGTGGTGGTAATTCCACTGACATGTCCCTCGTATTTAGCACACACACACAATGGATGAGCACTTCAGCATCACCAATAGTGACCAAAGATGGCAGAAATTGAATCGGCCATTTTTGTTGTTGAATTAATAAAGTGGCAGGCTTTAAAAGAAACCCACCATCCCCCGTCCACATTGTGAAGGACCTGGGCCTTTCGGTGAATTAACACCAGGAGTATTATCAGGCTGCTCAGTCCTTCAGACCTTCTGGTCCGTTAAGCTGCACAATCTGTTGAAAGCATACTACTAGAGTATAACCCCGTTAAACCAAACTTGAAGGGACCCTAGACATTTGTTTGGATTAACCGATCATTGGTTTAACCGAGCTTTGACTTTGACTTGGCTTTGTCAAAAACGGGGGTGCATTATGAATGTACAATGTATGTGGACACTATGATTATTGTTTTTTTTATGTATATACAGTTTGACCCCATTAAACCAACCTCAGTTAAATAAAACGATCGGTTAATCCAAACTTTTTTCGGCAACCTGACAAAATACTACCATTTATCATATAAAAATGTCTCAAATGACCTTAAAACCACATGAAAGTTTGGTTTAACTGTATGGGAAGTGGCCTGGGGCCGACAATTTTGTTTGGATTAACCAATACTTTGGATTAACCGACTTTGGTTTAACCCACTTTTTTATATGATAAATGGTAGTATTTTGCCGGGCCGCAGACAAAAGTTTGGATTAACCGATCATTTGATTTAACCTAGCTTGGTTTAACGGGGTTGTACTGTAGTAGGTACCGGTGTTGCAGTTTAAAAAGGACCCAGTTTAAAAAAGGGCTTTTCACAATGCACATGTGTCAAAGTTGAATGGCGAGCCTGAAAACTTATCTGAATTTCTGGCTTGCTTCTGTCTGTCGGGGAGCTCCTTGGAATTCTAGGGCGAGACTATCAAGGATTCCTTCAGGAATCATTGTAGTGATTATTTTATGCTTGATAGTATATTATTATCTTCTGCACTCACAAGTTAACAAGCAATTAATGAGTTAATAAACATGGGTACAATCTCAATCAGGCAGAAATGCATGCGCATGCACATTGTGAAAAGCCCCGTATTTAACTGGGTGTGCTTTAAAACTGCAACACCAGCAGTCATATTTTAGATCTTTAAGCTGAGCAGTTAATTAAGGTTAATAAACACAGTGCTAGTTAAATGCAGAATAACAGAAAAAACTAAAAAAATTCAATATTGTTTACTTTTCAAGATATTCACATTTAACGATTCATTGTTATTTACTTGAACACAATTTACTTTTCACACTGAATGAAACATGATGTGTTATTTTTGTTTGGCATAATTTGATTTTGTTTTAAATATATGTCTAGCATATGCCAAATTAAAGCTCATTTAGTGGTCTTTCCGATAGGATCTATTAATAACCTGTGTATCCAACGGTGATTCAGGTAGCCGTGGGTAGGGTGATTGTATCAGGCAATTTAGAAAACATTACAATTAGGACTAGGACACTCTCCCCGCGAATGGCAGAAATCTGGGTTCTAAACCTGACTTGCTGTTGGCATAATGGTGACTTTTGTTTGAGCCCCCCCACCACCACCCCCACCCCCACCCCCACCCCAACCCCAACACTAGATCTTATGTAATGGAAGTGCACTACCTGGATATTTGTAATTTTAACTATGAGACTTACAATTCCTTTGGAGACTTGGAGTGTAGTGAGGTGCTATCACCCTCATATGTGGTCTGCAGTATGCACAGGTAAGGGTTGAGCATCTGAGTGCAGTGAAGAACAAACAAACAGTCGGTATCTATCCTGCTATGTTGCGAGGATTTAAAACCCCGAACAAAAGGGGTGGCGTTTGAATATTTATGTTGTTGTGCATGTAGGGGATGGAGGTTAGACATTCGATGTATGTGGTTGGGTATGCCTGGGAGGGTGGAGTGGAATTGGATATGTATGTATGTATGCCTGTGGGGTTTGGGTGTTGGGTGCATATGGATGTGTGTGTGTGGGTGGGTGGGGGTAGGTGTTGGCAATTCGATCTATGTGGATCTGTATGGGCCTGGCGGTAGGGGTGAGGGTGGTGGCGTGGGGGTGGTGTTGGTGTTGGTGTTGTTGGTGTGGGGGTGGTGTTGGGTTGGTGGTGTGGGTGTTGGTGTTGGCGATTGGGGTGGGGTGGTATGGGGGTGTTGGTGGCGTGGGGGTGGTGTTGGGTTGGTGGTGTTGGTGTGGGTGTTGGTGTTGTCAATTGGATTTATGTAGGTCTGTATGAGGCTGGCGGTAGGTGTGAAGGTAGTGGTTGGGGTGGAGTGGTGTGGGGGGTGGTGTGTGGGTGGTGGTGGTGTGGACGTGGTAGTGGTGGTAAGGTGGTAGTATAGGTGTGCTGTTGGTGTTGGTGTTGGCAATTGGATTTATGTAGGTCTGTATGAGGCTGGCGGTAGGGGTGAGGGTGGTGGTTGGGGTTGTGTGGTGTGGGGGTCGTGGTGTGTGGGTGGTGGTGGTGTGTGGGTGGTGGTGTGGTGGTGGTGTGGGGGTGGTGGTGGTGTGGTGTGGGGGTGGTGTGGGTGTTGGTGTTGGCAATTGGATATGTGTAGGTCTATATAAGGCTGGCGGTAGGGGTGATGGTGGTGGTTGGGGTCGGGTGGTGTGGGGGTAGTAGTGCTGTGGTGGTGGTGTGGTGGTGGTGGTGATGTGGGTGTTGGTGTTGGTAAGTGGATCTATGTAGGTCTGTATGAGGCTGGCGGTAGGGGTGAGGGTAGTGGTTGGGGTGGGTGTGGGGTGGGTGTGTGGTGGTGGTGGTGTGGGGGTAGTAGTGCTGTGGTGGTGGTGTGGTGGTGGTGGTGGTGGTGTGGGTGTTGGTGTTGGTAAGTGGATCTATGTAGGTCTATATAAGGCTGGCGGTAGGGGTGATGGTGGTGGTTGGGGTGGGGTGGTGTGGGGGTGGTAGAGCTGTGGTGGTGGTGTGGGGGTGGTGGTGGTGTGCGGGTTGGTGTTGGCAAGTGGATCTATGTAGGTCTCTATGAGGCTTACGGTAGGGGTGGGTGGTGGGTGGTGGGGGTGGGGGTTGGTGGGTGGGATTGGGGGGGGGAGTGGAGGAATGGGCGCAGATATCTTGTTTAGAGTGCCTGCAGGGAGTTTGTTTTATGGTGGACTGCACTCTGGCAAGCAGAGATAAGATATGAGGCAAACAGGTCCCAAAACGAATGCTATCTGTAGGACTATAGCACTGCCTTCCAGAGATTAGGAACTGATACCATCACCACCAGTGTACAACCGGCATCGCGGAGACCAGCTTCCATTTGCCTTGGGCATCCGGGCACTTCTGCAGGGATGGCTTAATAGTGTCCACTCAGATAGGGCAGTCACCGTTGGCGTGGGTCTCTCTCATATGTCTTCATAATAAACCTTGTTTACCTGCACCACTACATCCTTGGCTGTCCATCGCCGAATCAATTAAAATTTAAACTACCATCTTCAATGTCTGTGATGTAGATTTGTCATTCTAATACTCACAGGAAGTGGTAATTCACATTGAATTTGATGTATGGGATATATCATTTATTATATAAAACGCGTGACCAACAGACCAATATTCGGCCTAGAGCCGACTTCCTGCAAGCCCCAGATCTGAGCACTACACCATCTCACATCCTGATGACGTTAGATGTTGCTAGGATGAAAAACCCAAGCAAACCAAAATATATATAATATATTTGGATACATATTATTTATATATGATATAAAAATATATGTACATATGCAGTTGCCACTGTCCGACGGTGTATATATATATATATATATATATATATATATATACATCATATATTCATTTATATTTTTTTGAGCGATTGGTACAGGCAAGAGGCTGAGTCAGGACAGCGGAATAGGCCAGGTGGTGGTGGATCTGATGGGGGGGGGGGATGGGCGGGTCGTTAAACAAACCACACAAAAAAGAAAAAAAAGGGCAATCAATTGGGACACAAATAAAGCGATCGATATAGGGGAGTTGTCGATCTGTGGATGTGGTCGGCTAGAGAGGTTTTACTGTTCATCCATACATATAAAGGATGGTAAGGACTAGGACAAATGGTAGTGTTCCCGCACTATGTGGAAACATATAAATATAAATATAAATTCTGCATACAATTACTAAAATAGAGAGACCCTGAATGCTACATAATCCGACGATTTAGACTTTCTGACATTTTCTGAGATAAATAAATTAGGTTCAATCATATATAATCTATATTATTTAAGTTTTTATGTAACTTTTATTTTAAATGGCAAACTATGGAGATATTTGAAATGAAAACATACCAAATTAATTTTGGCAAGCACGTCAAAATTCTGACACCATAGGCTTGATCAGTAAGTAACAGGTTCTATTAAATTGACTTAATTTAATACCCCCTTCTTTGAAGCAACAAATGTATTTCCTTAAAACAATAAGTGTACCAGTACCTAATTTAGATATGTAGAATACAATCTAGCTAAAGGCCCGGTCACATACACGTTAGTGGACATAGTTCAACGTAGTGGAGGCTAACGTAGTTGAATGTAGTTGAAGGTACCTGCATCCATACTTCCCCGTCATGCTAACTTGGTAATAATGTGGGTGGGCCATGAGTTCCGATTTAATCTTTGGACATGTTCAAAAGAGCTCTACGTTAGAGGCTGAATTTGCATCTGTGATGCTAACATACTCTAGAATACTCTAGCATACCCTAGTGTACTCTAGTGTACTCTAGTGTACTCTAGCATACTCCATTATACTCTAGCGTACTCTGGCATACTTGGACGAAGCCCTGGTCACATAGCTGTTAGTGGATGTAGGTGAATGTAGTGGAGGCTAACATAGTTGAATGTAGTTGAACCTAGTTGAACGTATGGGCATCCGTACCATAACATATTTATCTATACATAACATATTTATCCGTACCATAAAGTATTTATCCATACCAAAACCTGCCATACCTTAGCATATTTCAACATAGTTTAACATACTTACACCACGTTTGACCCACGTTAATCTATCCTACGTTCAACTACATTCAACTACGTTCACTAACGTGTATGTGACCAGGGCTTAAGTGTTTTGGTTTTGAAAATGTGATGCAATCGGACAAGGCAGCTTTAATACAGTTTGAGAAACACTTATTGTCCCGCTGGGCCTCATCTTACCTCATCAATGTGACTCTTTGCTTGTTCAGCAAAATACTTCAGTAATGCAACACGCCAAATGCTCCGGAAGCCCCTTCACCTGAGAGTGCTGGTGGAACAGATGCACAGTGACAGTTCTGCTCATCTGATTGGGGGAAAAGAATTTAGCCAAGCTGAGAGATCTGCACTGCACGCTAGTTATACATATATATGTGCATATATGAGCTATATATATATGTATATATAGATATATAAGTAAGCATGTAGACTTTAAGGGCTTATACTATCTCCCTGCTTGTCTGCTCCAAGAGAGTAACACACAGAAAAAAAGCTTTTCTCAGGAAGAGTCAGTTGCCAGGCATGAGGGACAACGTCATAATTCTGCACAACCAGACGGGATGGCCGAATGAGTTGAGCGTCTATCTCCCGTTTTGGTACATCGTGCGATTCGAACCCTGTTCGAGTCAATCCCATGACTTAAAAATTGATACTTGTCACTTCCTAGCAAGGTGCTCGGCATTATTAGAGGCAAGGTTTGTTTTGTTTGTTGTTGTTTTACGGCTTAGCAACATCTAAGGTCATATCAGAACGGGAGATAGGGCAAGGTCTGGTTTGCTCAGTGTCAGGATAATGTGACTGGGTGGGATATCAGGTCATGATTCCCGGCCTGATTTCTCAGTGGGGCAGCACTATAAAACCGCCATGAAGGTGCACTGCTACAAGTAGGTACCCGTCTTGATATGACCTTAAATGTTGCCAGGATGTGAAACTCCAAAAGCCAACCAATCAACATTCAGCATTACTTATTACTTACGCATTTCGTTTGTTCATGCCAATGCCGCCCACCACTTCACTATAAAGGCAATGCCTAAAAGCTTGACTTGGGCTCCACTTTCAAAGACATCTATCTAAAAACATCCTGCATGCTTTAAGTAGGCAGAAAGCATGCACCCAATTATACATGCACACGGGAAAAGACAACAGCGCTTCTTAGTGAACAGTGGCGCACCGGACCTTCACAGAAGAACAAAACCACGCTGCCGATCTCGCTTCCCACCATCCCAGAAGAGTTATGTTTCCAAGGCAACGCTATGCAACGTGGCTCTCGTTCCTTCTTTAATGATATCTGAGTACCCCCTCCCTCCTCCTCCTCTCCCTCCTCAATCAACCTCTCTTAGACGAGTCAACCCTGCTCTCCTTCTCTCCCGTTCTCCCGTTCCTACTCCTCCTCCTCCCATCCCCCATCCCCAGTCAGCCTCCGTTACACCCTTCACCCCTCCTCTATCATCTCCCCTCCCTCCTCCTCCCATCACCTACCCCCACTCAGCCTCCATTACACCCCTCCTCTATCATCTCCCCTTCCTCCCTCCTCCTCCCATCCCCCATCCCCAGTCAGCCTCCGTTACACCCTTCACCCCTCCTCTATCATCTCCCCTCCCTCCTCCTCCCATCACCTACCCCCACTCAGCCTCCATTACACCCCTCCTCTATCATCTCCCCTTCCTCCTCCTCATCTTCGCATCAGCCATTAACCATCCCCACTTAGCCTCTTTTAGATCCATCTCCCCCTTCTCCCCCTTCTCCTCTTCCCCCTTCTCAACCTCCTTCTCGCATCACCCATCCCTAGTCAGCCTCTTTGAAATCCTTTAGACCCTGCTCCCATTCTCCCTTCTCCTCCCCCTCCCTCTTCTCCTCTTCCTCTTCCTAACACCGTCCATTTTTAAACCCACCTCTGCCTTCTCCCCTCTCCTCCTCCTAACAACCATCATTCCCCAGCCTCATTTAGCATCCCCCTTTCTCTCGACCCCCACCTCCACCGCCACCCACGCACCCACCCACCGCCCTGGGATTAAGACAACACGACCCTGTGTCGTGTTGTCTTGGGAGATCTAATTGCTCCGGAGAATAGGGAGACCTCCATAGGACGGCATTGTGATTAGCGTGAAAATAGCATTCTGCACACAAACATGTCTCACAAATAAAAACACCCACATTCCAGTTGTCCTGCAATGAACCCATCTCATTTGTGCGTGCTTCCAATCAATGTTAAAATTAGATATTTTCAGTATCAACTCACACAAATTACCCATTTGCACGATTCTAATTTTCGTGCCATTCAATAGTAAATCTTTGCGATTCATTCTCGTGAGTTCACTACAATTATCCTGGCTCTGAACATGCATTGGCTTTTCCTAAAAATTGTCTAAATACAGAAGACTTGGCAATTCATAGTAAATTGATGTGTCGCGATAAATTAACAATTTGTCTGAGTAATAGTGACTCGCGACTGCCGGCTATTACCACAAATGTGCATGGGCTTGTGGGTCGCAGATGTTAAGGGAATGCATACAGTGTTTTAACTGGGGGGAAACGGACAGTTACATTAGTCATGTCCTCACTATTTAGTTTTCCAATATATATATATATACAGTAAAACCTATCTAAATCAACCGACCATGGGACCGACATTAAGTAGTCCATTTAGAGAGGTGATCTGTTTAGGGAGTTAAAATATCCTTACAATGGTATTGTTGGGACCCAAATAAATCGATCGATAGAGGGGAGTGGTTGATCTGTGGAGGTGGTCGGTTTGAGAGGTTTTAGTGTGACGCGAGGGGGCGCCCGCCCGGCAATACCCGACAGCTGGGAGGGGCGCTCCACCAATGTGCACGAGGAAATATAGGATGTACATGTTGCCATTTATACTCGCATATTGCATTATACATCACACACATATATATATATATGTATATATATACATATATATATATATATATATATATATATACGGCACCAGTTTAACCGTTCGTACGGTGTAATAATGATCTGATTGAAAAGGAGACGGTTCTGGTGGCAAAAGGAAACAAGTGACCAGTAGATTATGATCATTTGGTATTTTATTAATGATTTGAAATAAGATACAGCTGTATATAATGGTATATTAAAGATAAAACCGAATAATTATAAATAAATCAATCAATAAATAAAATAGTTTAACGACGGACATGCCTAAGGCACGTCCGTCGGGCTGGAGCTCAGGGAAGGAAAAACTAGTCCCTTCTCAGCAGTTGCAGGCCCAAGGTTGATTGATTGATTGGTGGTGGCCTTACGCCATGTCGGCAGCATAGGCCATAGTCATGGCGAGAAATGTTTGTTCTTGTTCAAACCATCACCTTTACATGTAAAAGCATAAATCAATTTTGTGTCAATGGACACTCATGAATTTTTAAAACTCACAATCATATAGTTTCTGGTCAAGCTAAATAACATTCTAGATGATAGTATTATTCACTGATGACATTTGTTTAAAAAGCTATATGAGGTGGTATATGTGGTCGTATATGAGGTAGTATAAATCAGCTGTCCTCAAAAAGGCTAACACGTTTTCTCCAAAGAGTGACCCGCAAAGAAGTTCATGTCACTCATCCCAGGCCTGCACATGCCCAAGCTCGCCCGCAGGCTCGCACACTACATATATATGTACTACACAATGTATGATGTGGATATAAATAACGGCAGCCCCTTAATCTTTCTCTGTCAACCTTAACCTCCATGATATTCACTGTGGGACGGTCATTAACTGGAGTTAAAGAGTGCATTGAGGTTTGCTTTTGATTTTTGTTGTTTTACGTCCTAGCAACATCTAAGGTAATATCAGGACGGGTGGACTGGGGAGTATGCGGTACTATTAAATGGGGAGTGGGTGTGTGCTGGGAGGTGGCTCCACCTCCCGGACCCCACATTGACTAAATAGGGGGTGGGGTTTTGGGGGAGACTTTAAACAGAGGAGTGCGGGGGGTGGGGGAGGCGGGGGAGGTGGGGGAGGCGGGGGTGGGGTTTGACTGAAGTGTCTGACGTGTCTCTGTCATCTTTAGAACCCTCTTAGTTAATTAAGTCCATTATGGTATAGACGAACCCCGGCGGCTTCCCAGGCGGGTAGCAGTAAGCAGCAAGTACGGGGCTCCATGAGCCTGCTCCTGGCGTCTGTCTGCTCCACTGGCCGGTCGGAGGCTTCCCGGCCACCGAGTGCCCTCTTGGCATGCTTGATGAGCAAATCAGGCCACTACTCAGCAGACACACACGTCAATTGTCGGTACCATCACGAAGGAGTGATTATCACAATAATATATATATTATTTTTGGGGGGGGTAAATTATTTATTCATCTGAACATGACATTTGTCAGCGCCGGAGCACTGGTCTTCCGGCCATCTTACTATTAGAATTGACAGTCTCAATAATCTAAGTTTGATCAGTGCTGTATTAGTTACAGCACCGATCCTGTAGAATTAAGTGAGTGGTTCCTGTTGTATAATGTACAGCACCAGTCACTGTAGTTCATGCAAAATATGGTAATTAATCGGGAAGTAAACATCAGATATTTTCTTTATTGCACATATCTAAGGAAATTTAGATGTTCTCTTTCATAATATCAAATAATATTTGCCAGTTTAACAATATTGTAATGCAAATCAGGTATAGAACATAATAAGTCTCCGTTTAAATTAAAATTCAATCCTTAATTACACATATCTGACTCACCAAATGTGGTTGATAGTCATCTATATATTGCATCAAATTCTCCTCCATCCAGTCCTATAAAGGTATTTTGGCAGGCTTTTTTTTGGGGTACATTAGTTGTTTAAGCAGGGGAAATTTCAATCGCCGACAATTGGTCTTCCTCATTCCACTGCTCCTTGCCCTATCCTACTAATGTTGAGCGGATAGCTAGGAAGCGATAAGGATCAATTTTTAAGTCATTGGTTTGACTTGACCAGGATTCGAACCCACATTCCCATGATCCTGGAGACAGATGCTATAACTCCTGTCTAGTTCATGAGTTATTAATGGTAAGTTGGTTAGTTGGTTGTTGGGGGTTTATTTCCTGGCAACATCTAAGGTCATATAAAGACCACTAGTGATTAGGTGCTGCGGTGAAATGGAAATATTCAGGTTAACTAGCTCCACCAGCTCAAACCACAATGGGGGAGGGGGGCGGGGGTCAGGGGGCGGGGTCAGGGGGCGGGGGGGGGGTGGTCAGGGGGTCATTCCTCGCCTTCTCTTGTCCCTCCTGTCATGTGCATCCAACTGTCATCAGCTGACCTACTGTCTAACACTTTACGGGACGCGGTGACCGAATCGGTAGAATGTAGGACGGGTACCGATTTATGATAGTGCATACTCATGGCGACATATTAGTGCTGCCCCACTGGGAAATCAGGGTGCCAGCACCATGACCCAATATCCCACTCAGTCACATTATCCTGACACAGAGCCAAACAGTCCTTGCCCTATCCTATTAATGCTGAGCGCCTGGCTAGGAACCGACAAGTATCAATTTGATAAGTCATTGCTTTGACTCGACCGGGAATCGAACTCCCGATCTCCCACACGGGAGGACTGCGTTCTACCGATTCGGCCACCGCGCCCGTTTAAAAAAAAAGAAAAGTAAAACTGTTTCCCCCCCAAATATAATTAAACAATAAAAAGAAGGGGCTATGGCTTCCTAAAGCCAATCGCGTTTCAAGGTCACTTGTGTATTACGTGACTACAGGATGTTACTTTCCAGTGTGCAATTTCTACTGGTCAGTGTGAAAGTCTGGCTTATCTCTCTCAACCCCGAATTTCGACAGTTACCTCGTGAAGTCATGCAATGCCATCCTGGCAACATTGAATTGAACTACAGGCCACAGTGCCCGAATCTGTAGATCCCGGGCCTCGCATGCGGAAGGTCGGGACTTCGGTTCCCGGTCGAGTAAAACCAATAACTTATAAAATGGATACTTGTCGCTTCCTAACGTGGTGCTCGGCATTAATAGGATAGGACTAGGACTGGTTAGCTCAGTGTCAGGATAATGCGACTGAGTGGGATATCTAGTTATGGTGCCGCCGGCCTGATTTCCCAGTGGGGCAGTACTATAAAGTCGCCATAAGTGTGCACTGTCACAAGTCGGTACCTGTTCTGATATGACCTCCCAATTCACCCTGCCGGGTGCCGCACTCCTCTCGCCACAATCAAACTAACAACCTTGTGGTGGAGATGAATCTCAATGCTTTAAGTCCCAGACATGAGGAGATTGATCCAGAAAGCCGCTGCGTTCATCTATGAGACACAGAGTCACAACCCAATACAGTAAAACTGCGGTGCTCAGAAGTGAATTGCCATCTCACTACATCAAGAGTTCATCTCACGGATTTATCAAGTAGCATTAAGTAGGATCAAATAGGATCAAGTAGGACTAAGTAGCACCAAGTAGCACCAAGTGGGACCAGGTAGGATCATGTAGGGCCAAGTAGGATCAAATAGGATCAATGACAAATTAGGATCTATTAGGATCACTAAGGATCAATTAGGATAAAGTAGGACCAGTAGGATTATGTAGCATCAAGTAAGATCAAATCGGATCAAGTAGGATCAAGGAGGGATAAGTAGGATCAAATAGGATCAATGACAAACTATGATCTATTAGGATCAATAAGAATCAATTAGGATAAAGTAGGACCAGTAGCATTATGTAGCATCAAGTAAGATCAAGTCAGATCAAGTAGGATCAAGGAGGGCTAAGTAGGATCAAATAGGACCAACTAGGATCAAGTAGGATCAAGTAGGACTAATAAGATTAAACAGCATCAAGTAGGATCAAGTAGGATCAATTAGGATCAATTAGGATCAAATAGGATCAAGTAGGATAAAGTAGGATAAAGTAAGACCAAGTAAAGTAAAGTAGGATCAAGCAGGATCAAGTAGCATCAAGTGCTATCAAGTATCATCACGTAGGATCAAGTAGTACCAAGTGGGCTCAAATACGCCCAAGTAGGATCAAATAGAATCAAGTTGGACAAATTAGGATCAGGTAGAATCATTGGGGATCAAGTGGGATCAAACACGCCGAAGTAGGGCCATGTGGGACCAGGAAGATCTAACGATCGCACCCAAGTGGCTCTGAGAGCCGCCTTAAACAAACCCTTAGCGAGCAGCTCATAATAAGTCTCAATGTACACCCAGATTTACCCAGAATGCAACCTGAGCTTGCCCGAGCAGCACTCGACTCATCGCAGGGCCAGCCATGCAGCACTGGCGTCACCTGTCGGGGGAGAATGCAGTGGGAGGGTAGCAGAGGGAGGGAGAGCCAGGAGCGGAACAGCCACACGGACAAACGAGCCAATCACGTCCGCCGTCTTCACGAGCTACTTCCGGTCGTTCCCTTTACTTAAGGCAAATTAATACTTTAATGCCGTATGCTCTTATCGCAACTGTGGCGCCGACGGGCAGGCCGGGAAGGGTGGGCACTCCGGTGACGCTCAGTCTTCCCCGGGTAATATGAGAACCCCGCCGGTGAACCCGCTACTGGGGGCAGGAGCAGATGGGGGGGGGGAGGAGGAAGGAGGAGGAGGAGGGAGGCGGAAGGAGGAGGTGGAGGGAGGAGGAGAAGGGAGAGACGGGGAGGAAGGAGGAAGGAGGAGGAGGGAGGAAGGAAGGAGGAAGGGCGAGGAGGAGGGAGGAGGGAGGGAGGAGGGAGGAGGGAGGAGGGAGGAGGGAGGAGGGAGGAGGGAGGAGGGAGGAGGGAGGAGGGAGGAGGAGGAGGAGGAGGAAGGAGGAGGAGGAAGAGGATGAAGGAGGAGGAGGGAGGAAGGAGGAGGGGGGAGTAGGGAGGAGGAGGGAGGAGGAACTTTATTGTGCTGCCCCACTGGGAGACCAGGCTGGAAGCACCATGACCTGATATCCCATTCAGTCACATTATCCTGACACTGAGCTAACCAGTCCTTGCCTTGTGCTAATATTGCCGAGCGCCTGGTTAGGAAGTGACACATATCAATTTTGTAACTCATTCAATCTTCCCCATGGAAGTTTAAAAAAAAATCAATACAATGGTATTACAGGGGCGATCGTTTGGGACCAATATAAAGCGATCGAGAGAGAGTGGTCGATCTGTGGAGGTGGTCGGTTAGAGAGGTTTTAATGTATTTTAAAAATCTAAACAAAATTAATCAAAATACTGTATTGTACTGATTATTGACCGATCACAATCCCGCATTGTGTTTGATTTGGCGGGAAAATCACGCAACCTTTCTCCTATTTCTTTATTACAGCTGGGCTCGAGTGCTATTGCAATTCCCGAATAAACGGTCTTATTACTCGTCTGTCGTCATTCCTTAGCTAAATCGGAGCTACTACATTTCTTAACATGACAATTTCTTTACCAAAAAAAACAGCGATAGCCTATTTTGCGTGCATGAAAGAAATTGGTTGCAATTTATCATATTACATTCGGCACGAAATGACAAGTGAGACCACCTTCCACCCCCAACCACCAAAGTCGCCTAGTCCAGCGCCTCCTGATTGGCTGCTATATTTCCCACCCTTTAACCAATCAGAACCTCCACAGCCTTCACTGCTTCACTTCTTGGCGAGCTAGCAACCTGAGCGAACTTACCCGACACCCAGCCGTCTGCTTTTATTTTAGGCCTACATTATTGTTGTCGTCAGGGGTATTTTTCTTCCTTTTCTTTTCACCTGAGGGCTTGTCTTTGGTCTCTCCCTGTTTGTTCTCGTTTAAAAAGTGTCTTACCTGCACTTCCTCCTTCTTGTCAGTCTTTGGCCAAATCAAAGAACACATAGATAGCGAATCTATGCAGCCTAAATTAAGATAATAAGAGCGATTTATACACTGTATTGAATGTGATAATGCAGCAGACAGTTGAACATATGTCAGTGATATCCATTAGGTAATAGTATATTCATTAAATTAACCCAAAGGCAATTCAATTCTATATAAAATATCAAACATATAACAGACTTGAAAAAAACCCCAAAAACTACCAATCTATCATCGATATTCATCAGTTTAATTTTATTATTATTAAAATGACCTAAAGGCTATTTAATTATAGTAATATGTCCAACTGAATTAAGGGAGCTGTGAGGTGAAATGCAAGCGTCGGGCATTCTTTTATTTCTTTTATATCTCATTCATGTACATCTCAATTACCGATCAAATGCATAGCAAATGGCTGGGCAATCCCACCCTACTGATCAATTAGAACATAGCAATAACATAATCAAAGAAGAAAGAGAAGAAGACAAAACACTAAATAACAAAAAAAAAACAAGGCGAGCGGGCACAGATAAGTGGCTATGGTGCTGGTAGAGCGGGCAGTGACGAGCCAAGCCAGGACCCGTGAGGAAGGGAACCGCAACACCCCTGATGGATTGAACTAGAACCTGCCATGGATCCCGCCGGTGGTGCCGACTAGGGCATCTCAACTCTCCGACCCAAACCGACAACAACGTTAACCTGGCGGATCGGGCCAACCTCTACCAGGAGCCCACAATGGCTCCCAACCCAGCTGCACCCTACACCCGAATATACAAGTATATATGCAGTGTAAACCCTTTCTCTGCACAGCCACACCTCACTTTAGCCCTTTCCCTACACATCCATGCATATTTTAACTATTCCCTGCACAACCATACATTCACTTAGACTCTTCCCCTAGACAGCAACACCTCACATTAACCCTTCCCCTGCACATCCACACCTCACTTTAACCATTTCCCTACACACCCATACACTCACTTAAACTCTTCCCCACCACATACATTCTTGGAATGCACAACCATGAATTCACTTAAGCCCTTCCCCTGCACATCATTATTCATGAGCTTCCCATCACTGCGTCTTGACTAAATATAATTCAGACGTTTATTCGAAAGATGATGAAAATATCATGGACAAAGAAGATCACCAACAAAGAAGTTCTTAGAAAAATTAAAAATAAGAAAAGCTTGTTTGCCACTATACAGACAAAGAAACTTATTTATTTTGGCCACATCATTCAACAGAGTTCAATATACCGTACATTGTTGGAAGGGAAGGTGAATGGCAGCAGAGGGAGAGGGAGACCAAGAACATCATGGTTTACAAATATTTCACAGTGGACAGGCTTGAATTATTCACAGTCTATCAGAACAGCACACCATCGGGACAAGTGGAGAACCATTGCATCCAACCCTCGACTAGAGGACGGAACTATTGATTGATTGATTCGATGTGAGCATGGACAGCAGCTGGGGGTGGCGATGATGGGTGTGTGGGGGGAGTTGGGGATCTATTTGCGGCAATACGGTAGAACACTATTAAGCGGCTGTCACACATCACAGGATTGGAAGAAATGGAAAGAAACCAAACACAGCCTGTTGATAGTCCGGTTTGTGTCCGTACAAGTTTTGAACATGCACAAAACTTGGAACGGATGCCGCTGGATTGATGTCTACATTTCTTGTCTGGTTTGAGACCTTTTAGTCCGCTTACCGTCTGCTGGCTATCCGTTCATGTCTGTTTCATGTCCGTTTCATGTCCGTTTCATGTCCGTTCGTCCAGCGGCCTTTGACCCGATATCGCAATATTTTGACACATTTTAATACATTTTGATACTTATGATGCCCAGACTAGACAATTCTGTCCATTGCTCAATCCGCTGATGTGCGACAGCCGCTTTAGTATTAGGAGTTGTTTGGGAGGACTTCCCAGATCTGGCAGTCATGGGCCGCCATTCCCTGTGCCTCCTCACACATGCGTACGGCCGCCTAGCGAAGGCAGGTTTGATCACTCGGCTCTGAAAGCTGACACGAAGCATAAATCATGGACACACAGACAGTCAACCTCTCTCACCTCCGTGCCCCCCCGCTCGCCCTCAGATCTACAGTCACTAGCCTCGAGCCGAGTCGGCTGTCACCGTTGCCTCAGAACTACAGCTCAATAATGCATTTACTTGTGCTCGTGTATTTAAAGCGGCATAATCCAATGAAAAGAAAACATTGACTAGATTATTTTCAGCATATCCAACTCAGCTACCGGTGCACTCATTAAACATGTATTTGGCACATACATGTCCAGCTGAGTGAGCCTAATAGAACCTGTCACCGCTAAATCCTATGATGTCCTTGCATTTTCGACTTTGCATGCCAAATTGAATTAAATTTGGCATGTTTCCACGTGAAAATACCGCAAAAGCAAAAAACATTAAAATAAAAGCTACGTCAAAGTAAAATAAAGTAGGTTATAATAATCAACCATATATATATCAATATATATATATCAATATATATATTATATATACCAATATATATATATATGGATAAAGATAAGACTGTTATCGCATAATAATCTTTAGTGTCCTGCTCCTACCCCCCCTCCTGGGTGGGGGGGGGGGGTACCGACACGCTTCAATCCACCCGCCCCCCATGTTTGGGGCTTTCACACGCCACTCGCTCGGAAGTTTATATCAAGTAGTATCTGTTGTATATATATATATATATATATATATATATATCAAAAGACAAATATGAGAGAAACTCAAAAGCATTGGACTGTGCAACTTTAATACTGCAGACAGACCATTTTCAAACAAAAAGACAAGAGATGGGAGGGCGGGGGGGGGGGGGTCGGGAGAGAGTCCACTGCTTAAACACTATGTGTTGAGACGGCGAAGGAAGAGAGTGCACCGACAACATATCCTACATTCCGGCCTTCCTTTTGCTGTATAATATATTAATCTAAGCTATGTATCCTTCTCCGCATGCGCTGCCATGTATATATATATATATATATATATATACATACATGAATACACTTGTACATACATAAATATATAATATAATTCCTCCTGAGTGTGAGACGCGAGGGGAGGGAACCCAAATACATTCACCCCATCAGCGTGGGGAGGGGGGGGGGGCACTACACCAAACCGCATAAGGAGGAATAATAATAAAGCACATCCCCTACAATTTATACTCGTATAATACGCTATGCACAATATATATAGATATACATATATATCTACATATATATGTATATAGATATGTATATATACACTTCAGTTAGCCAAATAACCAGAGGCTCACATTGTAGAGGAGGGGGGGGGGGGAATACCCACTCCGCAGTGAATATCAAGGTGGTTAGAGAGAACCCGTAAGGGGGCTGCCATTATTTATATCCACATAATAAATTATATAGTATATATATACTCATAAATATATTAAAATAAGGCTGCGCGCTTACAGATTCTGCCACAGCATTCGCTCACCGAATCATGTAACTCGTTTAATTTAATAAGCAATAGCCAATTATCGTGTAATTGTCTAAATGTGTATACTGTGTAGTGGCAATTATCATTAGGGCTGGAAGACCAGTGCATTATCCATGACAACGTGTTATTAAGAGGAATAAAAACTTGAACAAAAAAACACCCCACCTGGATAGAAAAGAATGTGCTTGACACACACACTGTGAGAGTTCCAGCGCGCATCAAGCTGCGTTCGATTTGAGAAGCGGCGAATTGCTCCAGGCGAGCTGCTCACACACAAACACCGCCGGGCAGGCTGGGACACAGCGGCACACAGTACACACGCCGGCTGTGTGATTAACGCCGCACGTAGCCTAGGTCTTTCTTTTCCTCTTCGTCCCACCAAACACCGTCCCATTAGAAAATTGTCGGCAGCAGATACTTAAATAGCAACAACAATAATTAGTATAATAATAATACTAAGTGGCGTTCTCTGTGGCAGAGTGGTTAGAGTGTCTGACTTTTTTCTAGGTCAGAGTCCTAATCTGAGGGTCGGCGGTTCGATTCCCCATGCCCCCAGCTCTGCCAATTTGGATTTCCACCACTGTGTATAACTTACAGTGTCATCAAAGGCCGGTTGCTCTCATACCATGTCTATGTGGTGTGGGAGGTTAAAAATCCGTTGGGTCGGTAAAAGTGTAGGCTCGGGCTTTCTATCGACCAGCAGTGGAGTGGGGAAGACCAGTTGTCTGTGACTGGGATTTCCCCTGCTTGGGACAACTAATGTACCCAAAAAAAAAAGAAAAAAAGAGAGACAAATAAGTATTGACACTTCCTGTCTACCATTCACTATATCGCTATAAGAAGAAGAACAAGGAACAAGCCGTGGCAGCAGTCATTGTTCAGACTTGTTGCCAGTTTCTGGGGATAGCCCACATTTGACTAGAGTCCGATTATAGGTTATGCCGTGAGAGGGTGCGACGGTGGTGACGGCTGGTTGGTTGGCTGGTTCTTGGAATTTTACGTCCTGGCAACATCTAATGTCATATCATGAAACGGGTACTCACTTGTAACAGTGTGCACTCATGGCGGCTATATATTATCATGCTGCCACACTGGGATATCAGGCCGATGGTGCTATACGGTCCGATATCTCACTCAGTCATATTATCCTGACACTGAGCTAACCAGTCCTTGCCCTATCCTATTAATGCCAAGCACCAGGCCAGGAAGCGATAAGGATCAAGTCATTGGTTTGACTCGACTGGGAACCGAACTCCCGACCTTCCGCACGCGAGGCCCCCGCTCTACCGATTGGGCCACCGGCCCGGTGGCAACGCTTGGAGGCCAGAGTCAGGGTGAACACACATACGTGGATGGACTCGGGAGTTCGAATCCCAGCCGAGCCAAACCAATGACTTATAAAGTTGATACTTATCACTACCTAACCTGGAGCATTATATATATCTAAATATGTTTACCTATATACATATGTACATCTACATATATACACATATATAAATGCGCATAGCCATGCATGTATACATATTTACACTATTAATATTATAATACAACATAGATTCGCTCCCCACTTCATATAATATATATATGTATGTGTATATAATTTATATACACATACATTTATATATTATATGAAGGGGGGAGCGAATCTATGCATATATACATACATATATACATATATATACATATATATACATATATATACATATATATTCATATATATACATATATATACATATATATACATATATGCATATAACCATATATGCATATATATATGACTATATACATATACACATAGATACATTATACCTATATCATATGTTGTATACATATATACATATATGTATATACATAGACATACATATACCTGTGCATATATGCACATACCCACATACATATACATATTTTCATATGTACATATTTATATATATATATATATATGTATGGAAGATGACATCTCCAATCACATAAATGTACTAGAGCTTAGAGCTATTTATTTAGGTTTACGTAATCTAGTGCACCTATCCATTGGTATGCAGGTATTGCAGGTATAGCAATACCTCAGGGAGTTTGACGCCCCTGCCCTGCAGAAGTGTAAACCACTGCCTTGTGGTACAGGTTCTTGACAGAACCGAAGGCTAAGGGAGCAAACCCTAAACAGAAAACCATGTCACTGTGGCAGCATTAAGGGCAGTTGATGTATGGAACCCCCAACATCTCCCGACCAGCCACTGCAGGGACAAATAGTTTTGCGCCTGTCTTGACATGTTCTTGCCGGTCTGAAACCTCTATTTGCTCCCCGGGAGAGTGCCGCTGGTAACTTGCAAAAGCCAGCAGCACTTCAACACTTTTGCAGGCAGCTTTCATGAAATGTATACCTTCAAGCGAAACCTGAAGCTGAGAGACATTAAGATCGACTCATGGACGCAACTCTCACAGCAGAGAGCTAAATGGAGAGCGGCAGTCAAGTAATAAAAGCAGTTTTTGTTGCATCGCGACCGACAGCATGATGATGATGATGATAAATATATATAAAATGTATAATATATACACACATATACATTGCTACATAATGCATATATGTCTAGCTTAATAGTATACTTATTGCGCTGGCCTTTCAAACCGCGAAAATAATGACCGCCAAAATGGCGTGGCGGGGAAAGAAAGGGGGGGGGGGGGTGATAATGGGGATGGGGCAGCGGGCCGAGGGTTATTCATTAGCCGCGTTCCGGCCCGGGAGGCCGGCCTGACTGCTCTATCCACATGGCGTCCCGATGAGAGACTCCCCGCGTCGGGCCGCCATCTATTATATTAGCAGCTAACATGGTGTAAAATATTCTGATATTCAGCATAGGGGGGAATGCAACTGTTCTATTACTGATCTGTGTACGTGTGTATGTATGTATATATATATATATATATGTATGGGTTGATGGTGCCTGAGTGGGATGTAAATAATAATAGTGGTGCTGGCAGGTCTGGGTGTGAGTGAACTCAGGGCCTACCCCCTCTGCTGGGATAGGGATCAGCACACTCAAAAGGTCAAGGTTGGTGGTGGACATGGGGATATACAGCTTGTGGTGGTGGGAAGACCACTGGTATCCATGGGGACCAGGAATGCTGGATCCCTATTGGTAGGGCCACGGATGCTTGATTCCCATTGGGGGAAAGGGGTGGGGTGATACTCTACATTGAACCCATGTAACTATATAAACAATAAACCAGAGATTGGATTCTCTCTTCTTCTTTACACTTTATATTCTTCCTTTCTCTTTGTCTGTATTGTTTTCACCATAGCCTGCCTACACAGCCACATATTCGAGCCTAATGCTAGGTACACACCTACTGTTTACGACTCACGCACTAAACCTCACGACCCGACCACCCAAACTGAAAACCCACACAACAACCAACAAAAACCACCCAAAAAAACCAACCAACTTAGACTCTACAAACTGATAACCACGACGAGTGGATTAGTGGATTCGATTCTACAAGGGGGTGCCAGTTTTCATCGCTTCCGATCATCGGTGCTCGGCCCAGTGGTGGCGCCTCCACAACCCGACAACCCCACACCCCCACCCACCCCTCTTCCTCCACGCACCCCCACACCCCACTCCCTCAAGTACCTACTACTACACGGACCCTCATTCCCACTCCCACTCCCACCCCGACCCTCACTCCCACCCCGACCCTCACTGCCCCACCCGCCCCACACTCCGGCAACTCCACTCCTCCACCCGCCCCCATGTCCGCTCCCACCCCCACCCCCCCACCCCCCACTCACCCACTCACCCACTCCCACCCCGACCCTCACTCCGACCCAAACTCCTTCCTTCTCTATATTCTCACCCGTCTCGCAAAATGCGAGACAATGCGAGACTTGACGAGAAGTGAGAGAGAGAGAGAGAGAAAGTAGCAAGCCAGCCTCGCACCTTTCCTTCCCAATCTCCCTCCCACCTCCCCTCCCCGCCCCTCTCCCCATCTTACTGGCACACTGGGTAGTGGGTTGGTTGGTTGTTGGGGTTTTACACCCTGGCAACATCTAAGGTCATATCATGATGGGTACTGATGGCGACTTTATAGTGCTGCCCCACTGGGAGACCAGGTCGCATGCACCATGACCTGATATACCACTCAGTCACATTATCCTGACACCGAGCCAACCTATCCTAGTAATGTCGAATGCCTGGGTAGGAAGCGACAAGTATCAACTTGTTATGTCATTGGTTTGACTCGACCGGGAATTGAACTCCCAACCTTCCACACGGCAGGCCTGTGCTCTACCGATTCGGCCACCGCGTCTGGTTGATAGGGAGTAAAGAAAGCACCAATCAATCAATCAAACATATACATGAATATGTACAGATATATGTACACAATGTACATACAGTGCACTTTATGTCCAACTTGGTCCCTGTGTGATGTTTCTATGCAGTTGGCAAGCAGCACACCAATCCAGTGTTCGCAAAGGAAACAAAATGGCGTAAACTGCACTGAAATAACGTTAATCCAATCATCCTTGCCTGTAAGCAATTAGTGTTGGTCGTCAACATGCTATCTGCCTGTATTAGATCCACCCAGGTTGTGGTCATGACAGCGCGACATGTCGTCATAGTAGTAGTTACCATGGTTACTATGACTATTGAACCAGACAGGAATATGTGGCGCTCCTCTCACGCATATGAGTTTTCGACAGATTTCTTTAGATAAATCTACTTAGAATAAATAGTTGATTAAATCAATTCTATCAATTGATAAGGTTTTACTTTTATCTAGAATTTGATGTTCCTTGAAAACAAATTATATGATTGTGAGATTTTTAAATTCATGAGTGTATATTGACACATCATTTATGTATGCTTTTACATTATATGTAAAACTGATGGTTAAATAAATAATAAATAATTTTCGCTGTGAATATGACCCATGCTGCCAGTCCGGCATAAAGAAACCACCGATCAATCAATCAATCAGCTTAGTATAATCTACTTTCCTTTGATTTCAAGTGATTTTAATTTTAAAGGATTTTAAAATTGCATAGTTCGATAAAGTATCAAATTTTCAAAACCAAAAACACTTATCTAGATTTAATTCGATATATCAAATTTAGACATCGGTACCCTTATTAAGCATGTGTTCTTCGATGGAAGGGAGTACCGAGTCAATTTAATAGAGCTGAAACCTATGGTCGTCAGAATAAGGAGATGACCCCAACATTTAATTTTAAATCTCTTAATTTCAAATATCTCTGTAACTACCCAAGTTAGATTATACAAATTAATCTAGTATATTTACTTCAAACAAAGGCAAAAGCTCAAAACCATCTGAGTATGCAAGTTCAACCACATAAAGCCAGCCAATCAAATATGGCAAAGACGGAAATTAAAACATAACCCATTCCAATTAAAACAAAAATCTAAAACAACATTAAAACAAACAAAATTAAGAAAAACGAAAGGAGCAAGTTTGTTGGTTGTTGAACGTTTACATCCTGGCAACATCTAAGGTCATATCAGTCCAGGTACTGACTTGCGACAGTGTGCACTCATGGTGACTTTATAGTGCTGCCCCACTGGGAGATCAGGCCACCAGCACCATGACCTGAATTCCCACTCAGTGATATTATTCTGACACTGAACCAACCAGTCATTGTCCTATCCTAATAATGCAGAGCGCGTGGCTAGGAAGTGACAAGTATAACTTTTTAAGTGATCGGTTTGACTCGACCAGGGTCTGAATCCCATGATCTACCAAAGTGGAAGACGGATGCTCAACTCATTCAGCCATCCCGTCTGGTCAAAAGGAGCAGGTGAGGAGTTGGTAAAACAGGCTGCACTGAGGTAGACAGACTTAAACCAGCCTAATGAGGCCTCTGTAAACACTAACTGCCGCACGCTCTTCACACGTCCATCACTCTGCGCATGCGCGTGCCAATACGAGCCGATACAAGGAGCAGCTCCGAGCAACTGCGAGCAGCTCCGAGTCGTTCCGATAGCAAAGCGCTCACGACACGGCAGCAATTATTTAGACGGACGGTCTCGGCGGGCTCGACTTCAAAAGGCTACCAGTCACACGGCCCATCGCGCCTCCCCGCTGCCCGTCGAGCCCGCTAGGTGGCGCGCGCGGAAGAGCCGGGTGAGGGAGGGGAGCGGAGGAGATGGACGGGGAGTGGGATGGGGGAGGCTGAGGGCGCCACCTGTCGGCGTCCTGCGTGGGATGGGATGGGATGGCATGTGAAAGGCGGTTGGTGAGCTCTGCGCATTCGCACCTGTCATGTCGGAGGGAAAGGGCTATGGGGAGGAGGGAAGAGAAGTGGGGAGGGGAGGTGGAAGGGAAGGGAGACGGGTATGGGGTGGGGGGGGGAGATGTGGGGATGAGGAGAAGGGAAATGAGGAGGGGAAGCGGCGAAAGGGAAAGGGGGAAGGGGAATAGGGAGGGGGAAATGGGAAGAGGGAAAGGGAAGGGGGAAAGGGGGAAGGGAAAAGGGAAAGGGGAAAGCGAAGGAGGATGGACGGAAGGGGGGGGGAGGGGAGACATGAGGTGGGAAGAGAGAGTAGGTGAGGGTAGGAGGTTGGCTTTGGGGAAGGAGGAGAGGGAATAGGTAGCAGAGAGACCGTGGGGGAGTGGTAGGGGAGAAGGGTAGTGGAAGGGGAAAAGGGAGTGGATGTGGCGTAAGTTGGGCGGGGGGAGTGGGTATGGAGGGAGTATAGAGGAGAGAAGGAGAGAGGAGAAAGGAGAAGGAGAGAGGAAGAGAGGACAGAGGAGAAGGAAGAGAGAGAGGAGAGAGGAGAGAGGGAGAAGAGAGAGGAGAGAGGAGAGAGAGAGGGGAGAGGGGAGAAGGGAGAGGGGAGATAGGAGAGAGGAGAGAGGAGAGAGGAAGAAGAGAGAGATAGAGCAGAGGGGAGAGGGAGAGGGGAGAGAGGAGAGGGAGAAGGGAGGAGAGAGAGGGAGAGGAGGAAGAGGAGAAGGACATAGAAGAGATGAGAGAGGAGAGAGGAGAGTGCAGAGAGGAGAGAAAAGAGAGAGGAGAGAGGAGAGAGGAGAGAGGAGAGAGGAGAGAGGAGAGAGCATAGAGGAGAGAGGAGAGAGGAGAGAGGAGAGAGGAGAACGGGACTGGGAAAAGGGTAGGGGAATCAGGAGGAGGGAGTCAGAGGGGAGAGTGGGAGGGGGAGTCGAGAGGGGGTGGAGAGGTGGAGAGGGCGAGCAGGAATACGAGTAGATAGCGGGTTCAGTTAAAGTTGCATAGTCCGATGATTTTGAGTTTCTGAAATGTTCTGAGATAAATACATTAGGTTGATCGTTATTATGTACCTTACTTTAGCTTGAAGTAACTTTTATTTTAAGTGGCTAACTTTTGAGATATTTGAAGTGGAACCATGCAAAATTAGTTTTGGCAAGCTTGTCAAAACTCTGACCCCATAGGCTTCTGCAGTAACAGGTTCTATTCAATTGCCTCAGAATTCCTTTCTGTGTGCTGACAAATGTTTAATAAGTGCACCAGTATCTAAGTTAGATATGTAGAATCAAATTTAGATTAATTGTTTTGGTTTTGAGAGTTTGATATTTTCATCGGACTATGCAGCTTTAAGCCCTGTTCACACACGGGTGTTAAGTCGCCTCAACTAGTTCGCCTTTTCTAGTTCGACTCACATTTGCCATGTGGACACGACACTGAAGCGAATTAGGATCTAGTTTGCCTCATGTAGACCGCCTGGCTCGCGAGGTGGTTTATATGATGCAAACTAGCTTAAGTCGGCCCATCTTGCTTGTGTGGACGGTAGCGGTTTACTTGAGGCGGCTTAAGCATGTCACACGAGAGTGTGTGGGTTCGACCTTGATCTGTATCGACTGAATCGTATTGTTTTGGAACAGTCAAAACTTCTGCTGGGCAGTGAAAACCTAAAAATAAATGATGAAACAAATATCTGTGGTGTAGGATTGGTCTATCATAGACCAAATTATATAATATGTGCTTTTGATCGGCCGGAAAATCAACAAACTGAGCACTCGACTGCGCATGCGTGTGACGTCGACTAACCAAAACTGGTGCTGGTTAGTATGGACGCACTCACGCGCAGATATCGATTTCCACCTTAAACCGCCCCAAGTACTGCATGTGTGGACACGACACACTTTCACACTTGGTTCGCCTCATCTAGTTCGCCTTATCTAGTTCGGCCTAAAGTTGTGTGTGTGAACAGGGCTTTAGATGAGGAGAACTGGGGAGAGAAGGAGGTGTAGGGCTGGTGGGGAGGAGGGATGTCGCTAGTGCTGGGCGTCTATGTGCACAATGCAAACCATTACCTAATGTGAGCTCGATGCGGGGCATCGGGTTACTCCAGGTAGTAGTTGTAGTCGTAGTGAGCCGTGTGGTTATCGTAGTGTGGTACCACCTAACGGTTAACTTTGGCAATATGGAGAACGGAGTAAGGATGAAGGAGAGTTGGTTGGTTGGTTCTTTGGAGTTTTACGTCCTGGCAACATATAAGGTCATATCAGGACGGGTACCGACTTGTGGCAGTGCACACTCATGGTGGCTTTATAGTGCTGCCCCCACTGGGAAACCAGGCTGCCGGCAACGTGACCCGATATCGGATTTGTTCAGATTATCCTGACACTGAGGTAATCAGTACTTGCCCTATCCTATTAATGCTGAGCGCCAGGACACATATCAATTTTTTAAGTCATTAGTTTGACTCGACCGGGAACCAAATTCCCGATCTTCAGTAGGTGAGGCCCGCGCTCTGCCGATTCGGCCGCGCTGATTGGTGTAGGAATCGCCTTGTAGAGGTCACGTGACGGGATTGAGCAGCGTCAGCATGGTCAGTGAGGGCAGGGCCGCTATCGGGGATAAGAGTGGATATTTCACAAAGAAAAGCGGATTGAGACTGAGGTGCTTATTGCAGATCAATAGACGATGAAGAACGGAAGGCGGGTATATGGTATGTGAGTGTGTCCAGAAATTCTCTGCTTGGACTACCGGGAACGTCCCCCCCCCTCTCACAAACACACAGACACGGTAGGTGGTAGGCGGGATGTGGGAGGCGGGAGGCGGGAAGTGGGAGGCTGGAGGCGGGAGGCGGGAAGTGGGAGGCTGGAGGCGGGAGGCGGAAGGTGGGAGGCTGGAGGCGAAAGGCGTGAGGCGGGGGAGGGTAAATGCTAGGCAGTAGGTGGGAGGTGGGAGATGGGAGGTGGGAGGCGGGAGGCGGACGCGGGAGGCGTTATGTGGGTGGCGGGAGGCGCAAGCGGACGGCGGGAGGAGGAAGGCGGGAGGCGGGAGCCGTGAGGCGGTATGTGGGAGGCAGGAGGCAGGAGGCGGGAGACGGGGGTGGTAGCCATGAGGCGGTATGTGGGAGGCGGGAGGCAGGAGGCGGGAGGCGGGAGGTGGGAGGCGGGAGGCGGGAGCCGTGAAGCGGTATGTGGGAGGGGGGAGGAGCAGGCGGAGGTGGGAGGCGGGAGGTGGGATGCGGGAGCCGGAGGCGGGAGCCGTGAGGCGGTATGTGGGAGGCGGGAGGCAGAAGGCGGAGTTGGGAGGCGGGAGTCGGGAGGCAGGAGGTGCGAGTCGGGAGGCGGGAGGCGGGAAGTCGGAGCCGGGAGGCGGGAGGCGGGAGGCGGGAGGCGGGAGGCGGGAGGCGGGAGGCGGGAGGCGGGATGCGGGAGGCGGGAGGCGGGAGGCGGGAAGCCGGAGGCGGGAGGCGGAGGCGGGAGGCGGGAAGCCAGAGGCGGGAGGCGGGAGGCGGGAGGCGGGAGGCGGGAGGCGGGAGGCGGGAGGCGGGAGGCGGGAGGCGGGAGGCGGGAGGCGGGAAGCCCGAAAACTGCAGGGAAGTGTGGGTGAGACCGTTGCATCACCGATGATAAGGGAGTGACTGTTTCAGAACAGCTAAGTCATAGATGGTGGCGGCGGGTTGCAGTGGACTGGGACTGCTGACTGTTTTCAAAGTACATCATTGCAGCCAGGGGGCGCCACGCGGATGTGCAGTCCTTTACATTATTCCACGGCCACCAGGGTTCATGGCCCGTCAGATCTCAGAGCACCCAAAATGGGCGACGCAGACTGGAAAAGGGAGCCTCACTTTGAGGTGCACGTTCACCTTGATCCTTAACCCTTGACCTTGGTGGTGGTTTTCTGTATTATATCTGCGCCTTCGCGCATGTGGTGGGGGGGGGGGGGGTGCTGGTGAGGGCGGGGTGTTGAATGATGTGTGACCCAACCAAGTCAGATGTACCAACCTTGGAGGAAAGGAGGTTGTGCTGGTCGGGGTAGGGGAAGGGGTTAGGGGGAGGGGGCAAAGGTGAGGAGGTAACAATGCTGGCTTGGTTTTAACACATACACTATGATCATCTTCCACCATTGTAGGCAAAGGAGCCAGAATAAGAACGCGCTCTCTTTGTCTCTCTTTGTCTCTCTCTTTCGATGATAATAATAATAAATAATACTAGAACAACTATTACTGTCATCACAGTGCGCTGAACCAACCCCCTCCCTCTACACACACGCGCAACCGAAACTCAGTTTGGGTTACACCTCCACAGCAAAGTTATTCATACGAATGAAACCCATTGCTCATACAGCTGACGTGTAACTTTGATGTGGAGGTGCATAGTATATATATATATATATATATATATATATCAATACTAAGTACATATGCTTACTTTTATATACACACCAGACAATTCTATCACAACCAAGTAAAGCTTGTTTTATTTAACGACGTCTCTGGAGCACATCGATTTTTATCATCGGCTATTGGACGTGAAAGATATGGTCATTCTGAAATATTTCTTTGGAGGAATCCTGCTGCCGCTACTCTTTCCGGATATCACAGCTAAGAAGAAGTGAGTTATAAAACTGCACAATATGACGTGGCAGGGTGTTGTGGGGTTGCGGGGGAGGGGGCACCGATCGAACCCGATGCATTGTAGTTTACACGTTGCAACTTTTGCCAGCCTTGGCTATGCCCCTTTGGCCATACCCTCTGTCCTACCATCCCTACACACCACCCCCACCTCCAAAACCCACACACTACACCCACCTTCCACCCCGTCCCATCCACCTTCCACCCCACCTTCACCCCACATTCGCTCTGCGCGCCCTCTAGGCTCCGCTAGATGGCGCTGTGGCCCCGACGCTTCATCAGACGGCGCCTGACGTCACATCATGGGCAGCTTCGCTCATTAAGCCAGGTTTCAGCGTCATTCATTCGACGGCGTCGCCACCCCCCCTCCCACCCTTCCAGCCCCCCCCCCCCCAAGCACACATCTCCCATCCACCCTCCACACCCAACCCTCCAAGCACACAAACCCCACCCGTTCGTACACATCCCTCCAGCTCCAATACCCAACATTTCCACACACACCCACAACTCAAACGCCTCCCTCACTTCCACTGCCAATCCACCACCCACACCCACACCCACACCCACACGCACCCACACCGAAACCACCCCACCCATGCCCACACATCCACCTGAACCCCGACCTCAATCCCCCACACCACCATACTAGCACCCTCTCCAACACCTCATCATTTATCCCTACATCTTAAGGCGTCAAACCGTAACATTTCCAAGCCCGCAACCCACACCCCACCACCACCAAACCACCACCCACCACCACCCCACCCATCACTACACGTTAAGGCGCCGAACGCCCACATTTCTATTCCACCTCCCACACTCACACCCACCTCAAACCCCTCCACCACCTCAGCCATCACCATCCCAACACATCCACCCCCACCTTCACCTCAACTACACCCCGACACCCACCCCCACCCCACCGCCAAACGCCATTTCCACCCACTCTCCCACCCGCAGCAAGCGCATCCACACCCCCTCTCCTCCACACATCCACACCCTACCCTCACACCACCACCCGCCGTCGCACCCCAAACCACCACCACCAATCACATCCACCCCCACATCCTCACACCCCAAAACCCCCTCTAACCACACTACCCCACCAATCACATCCACTCCCACATCCTCACACCCCAAAACCCCCAAAACCCCCTCTAACCCCACTACCCCACCAATCACATCCACCCACACCCTCACACCCCAAAACACCCTCTAACCCACTACCCACCAATCACATAACCCCACACCCTCACTCACACCAAAACCACCACCCCCACCTTCCCCACCGATCAGATCCCCCACCCCCTACACCATACCCACCCTCCCTTCCCCCCACCCTCGCATCCCCACCACCACACCACCACCCACCCTCCCATCCCCACCACCCTCGCATCCCCACCCACCACACCACCACCCACCTCCCATCCCCACTCACCCTCTCATCCCCATCCCTTCACACCACCAATCAAATCCACACACCCACATACCCCCACGCCGCCACACCACCATCCGCCATTGCCTGACGACGGCACGGTGCGTCCGGCTCGCCCTACCACGTGACCTGCGTGTAGATTAGGCGCCGACAGGCCGCCAGGTGGCGCCAGAAGGCATGTCGGCGCCTTTAATCAGGCGGCCACTTGTCATGGGCCCGGCTGCCTGGCTATAAGGTCTTAGAACAAAATGAAAGGGTCTGCCCAGATATTCATGTCCGTCAGCCCACAGGCATTTATTTTTTCTCGCTTCAATACGACGCATAATGTCGTATTTTAGTATCATTATTTGGGGGGGGGGGGGGGAGTGGATCTGTGCTTCTATTAGATGTAAGAAAAGCAACCTATTCTTGACGAAGTTACGGGATAAGCCTATGGTGTTGCCGTTTTAGTGTTGGAGTTTTGGTGTGCTTGCCAAAAATTAATTTGGCATGTTTGCACTCCAAATATCTCCAAAGTTAGCCATTTAAAATGAAAGTTACTTCCAACTAATTTAAGGTAGATTATAACAATCAATTGAATATATTTATCTCAGAAAATGACAGAAACTCAAAACCATCGGGCGATGCAACTTTAACAAAAAGAAGAGAAACATTGACAATCTTTAACGGCCACTTACCTTCGGCGCTCTGGCATATTTGCCCGTCCGTGTGTCACGAATGAGAGAGATGTCCAAACAGTCAGTTTCCTGAAGGGTAATAGAAAAGAAAGAGAGGGTCAATAGTTTTTACACAATAATGGATTAATCGGATTAGCATTCTTACTGCGAGACCGACCACGTTTAATGTGCAGAAATGTCAACCATGTCACTGAGGGAAAGACTGTGGAAGCATCTCACTGTGAACATCTCACTAAGCTATGTATTCATGTATATTCATGTATATTCATGTATATTCATATATATTCATGTATATTTATGTATATTCATGTGTATTCATGTATATTCATGTATATTCATGTATATTCATATATAGTCATGTATATTCATGTATATTCACGTATATTCATGTATATTCATGTATATTCATGTATATTAATGCATATTCATGTTTGGTCATGTATATTCATTTATATTAATGTGTGTGCATGTACGTTCCTGTGTATTCATGTTTGTTCATGTATGTTCATGTGTGTTCATGTACATTAATGTACATTCATGCACATTCATGCACCTGCATGCACATCCATGCACATTCATGTATATTCATGTACATCCATGTATATTAATGCACAGTCATGTACATTCACGTATATTCATATATATTCATGTACATAAATGTATATGTATGCATAACCATGTATAGTATGTATATTAATGTATATGAATGCTTGTTAATGTATATTAATGTATATTAATGTATAGTGATGTATGTTAATATATCTTGATGTATATTGATGTATATTAATGTATGTTAATATATATTAATATATATTAATGCATATTCATGTATACTATTGTATATTAATATATATTAATGTATATTAATGTATATTCATGTATTTTCATGTATATCCATGTATATTCATGTACATGTATGTATATTCATGTACATGTATGTACATTCATGTATATTAATGTATATTCATACACGTTAATGTATATTCATGTGTATTCATATATACTCATATATAATCATTTTACATGTTTGAACTACAAATATCTCCAAAGTTAGCCATTTAAAGTCAAAGTTATACCGCAAATTAAAGTAAGGTAGATTATAACAATCAATTTAAAAATTGTATCTCGGAAAAAACATGGCCGAAACTCAAAACCATCGGACGATGCAACTTTGAAGAAAACTGGTCTTGGCCGTCGACTCGTCCTTCCAGAGGCCCCCCCCCCCCTCAGCCCCCCACATCCACCTGAACCTCACACACACGCGCACACACGCCGCAACAGATGGCATGACGGACGGCAGGATGCAGTGAGGGATACCTGGGATACCCAGGAGACAGACAGACAGACACCCATGGCAGCAGCACTGCGTAGCAGACAGGCAATGTACAGGCACAGCCCGCCTTTCCATCCGGAAGGTCAAGGTTTTGAATCCCGGCCGAGTCAAAGTAGTGACTTATAAAATTGATATGCATCACTACATAGCCTGCTGTTTAGCATTACTAGGATAGGGCAAGGACTGGTTAACTCAGTATCAGGATAAATGACTGAGTGGGTTATCGGGACATGTATATAGGTATCGGGACTTATATAGTAATTTATAGTGCCACCAGCACTATACATCACTATTTAAGTTAGAACAGTATATAAATTAGCATAAAGCACATTAAAGTCCAATACAACAAAATTAAGCACTTTTAAGCACCATAAAGCACTAACAAGTCGCCATGAATGCACACTGTCACAAGTCGGTGCCCGTTCTGATATGATCCTAGAAGTTGCTAGGATGTAAAACCCTAACAAACACAATGACTTACAGAATATATGATTGATGCTACACAGAAACTGGACACTGCGCCGAATGTAGATGTGTGAGTGAGTGTCGGCATTGCTGATTGTTTAAGGCCGTGTAGGCAGCAAGGGCCATATTCATGACAGAAAGCTAGTGGTATCTATTCTGTCAGTCTTGTCAATCACATTTACATGCCGACATTGACATTTACATGAAATTCCAAAACGGTCAATTGAGTGTCAAATGATGGCAACATACGCATCTCTGATGCAATTTTGAAGCGGTTAGACTTATGTCAACTGACTGCAAAATCTAACTCACCAAAACATAGCTACAATTACAGGAAGTGACATAGTATTGTTGCTTTTAGGAACTGTGTGTCTGAAAACAATACTAAACATATGAATATAAATGTGTAAATCATTACACCAACTATGACTGCAAGACCAGTTAGTGCCTTGGCACTGAACAAAAGACTTTGTTTATAGGAATACACAGATTTACCTATAACAAAATAGACCGAGTAAGCTGTCAAGACAAAGGTAAGTGATGAACAGTAAAATAGAAAAGAGTAACAAAATTCCTCAAAAGATTAGATTGCCTTGAAAAAAAGGACTGCTTATGAGGGAGGTGGGAATGTGTTATCTGGAAAATAATAATGTGCTTTGCTTGTGCAAAAAACGAAGTGCTTTTGAGTGATGTCTGTGTGTGTTGAGGATAGGCAAGACTTTCCTATGAGACAGTAAAGTGGCTGTCACACATCACCGGATTGGAGGAAATGGACAAAAACCAAACAAAGTCCGGTTTGTGTCCGTTCAAGTTTTGAACATGCACAAAACCAGGAACGGATGCTGCCGGATTGACGTCTACGGTTCTTGTCCGGTTTGAGCTCATTTCGTCCATTGGGTGTCCGTTTCATGTCCATTTCATGTCCGTTTCATGTCCGTTTCATGTCCATTCGTCCGACAGGCTTTGACCCAACTTCACACACATTTTAATACATTTAGATGTTGACACATTTTAATACATTTTGATACTTATCACCACCAGACTAGACAATTCTGTCCGTCACTCAATCCAGTGATGTGTGACAGCCGCTTTAGTAATAGTATATGATAAAGCACATGTTCTAGCAATATTGTAATGATATCAGTTGAGTCACTGTGATTGGTCGACTGCACAAGCAGTTCTCTTGAACCTCGCCATAATTACTTGAGTTTGATTTGAGTTTGATTTAACCACAAACATGTAGTAAGGTTGTATGGCTTCCCCAAAGGGGCTGATCTTCCAACCAAGCAACCAATGTTAGACTAAATAAGGCAAAAATCGGCAATTGAAATATTTAGCTAAAATCAGATATATCCCTGTATGTATACATATATGTAAGCATTTCACATGCATATATATACATATGGCCACAGGACAAATGATGTCAAAGTTACATAATAGTGACTCCATGAATAGCCTTTTCCAAATGTGTTCCTATTTTAGGAGACATTAATTGCTGTGATTTTCATACTCACGCAAGATGCATTTTTAAAACAAATCAGCAATTGATATTTTCATTTTATATATATATACAGATGAACCTCGATCCAACGGACTAATAGGGGGGAGCCATTGTCCGGTAAAGCCGTTTGTCCATTGCAGCGACGAAATTGCTTTATCTATAGGTGCCATAGTGATAATGTGGAAAACATGGGGCCAAACACGTAAAACCCGGAGTTTTAAACGTTCAGACCAGATATTCACTTTAGCGGATTGTGTCCGTTGGATCCGGAATCTGTTGCATCGGTGTCCGTTGGATCGAGGTTCATCTGTATATATATTATAACTGATATTATATGTAGTTCAGCAGTTTTCAGGGAAAGGTTCCCAACAATATGTCTGCTGCGTATATATGTACCTGTCTATATATATTGTGTTTATATATATTTGTGTCTATATACATAAACTCTCTGAGCGGCTCTCCTGCAGCATCTCCCCCATCTCCAACCCCCACCCCCCACCCCCACCACACCCACATTAACCAGGTCCTGAGCTGCCCCACGGCTGCCCTCTCCCTTCTACCTGAGTACTCCCACCCACCCACCCTCTCTCCCACTTGCTATGCAGTCCTTCCCTCGCCAGGCCTTCCTTCCCTACACACACTCCCCACACCTTCCCGATCCATCTGTCACAGCACGCGCTCCGTCTGCCCAAATAAGGGCTGCTTCGTTGTGGGCAAGTGACGTGGGTGTTAGCGGTGCTGTGATTGGCAGCAGGTTGACAGCGGCCGGTGCGCATGCCCACACATGCAGCATGCTTGTTTTGTGCGCGTCGCAAGCTAGCTGTCCCGCTGCTAAGCACATTCTTCGTCACCTCATCCCCCGTCCTGATATGACCTTAGATGTTGCCAGGACGTAAAACCCCAACAACCAACCGACTACACATCCATCCTGCTCCTACACCCCTCCCCCCACCGCCCACGACAAATGTCAGTCAAAGACTTTATTCAATGGCAGTAAGAACTCCCACTCAGTATATTAAACGCGACATGCGTCAGGTAAAATCTGAATTATTCACCAGTGATGTGTTTTCTCACATTAACGTACAGGATCCGGATGTCCCACCGGGATCTCCTTTTCTCCTATATTCTGTGGGATTTCATAATACGAGTCCGGTCTCCTGGGCCACCAGGTAGGGGGGGGGGATGAAGCACACTGCATTAAACCAGATAATTGATGCAGTGTGTATGTTGTGTATACCTGACGCAGGCAGAACGCGCAGTGTGGTCAGCGTGTGTGTGGCGCACTGGTGGAGCACCAGTGCACCCTGATGTCTGCACACAACGGCGTATCGGGGGTTACTATGGTTACTAATTAGGACAGGGTGTAGGTGTCAGAGGGTGGTATGAATACACTTACACACCTAGAGGGATTTCACTGCCATCAACGTTAGAAACACACATATGGCAAGAACTCCTGCAAGTTTGCCTACCACGTAGGATATTAAAGCTGCATAGTCCGATGAAAACATCCAATTTTCAAAACCAAAATAATTATCTAAATTTGATTCTACATATCTAACTTAATACTGGTGACCTTATTAAACATTTGTAACCACACAGAAGCGAATTCTGAGGCAATTGAATAGAACCTGTTACTGCAGAAGGCTATGGTGTCAGAGCTTTGACAAGATAGCCAACATTGATTTTGCATGGTTACACTTCAAATATCTCAAACATTAGCCATTTAAAATAATGGCTGCTTTAAGGTAAAGTAAGGTACATTATAATGACCAACCAAATGTATTTTCCTTATGGGGCTGTCACACTACGACGTTTCTCACCAACGCGCCTCGACGCGTGCCGACGTGTCGCCTTTTTGGGCGAAACGCCGGGACGCGTCGGGACGCGTTAGCGGCGCGTTAGTGGCGCGTTGGTACACGTTGACTGATAGCAACGTGTGGATGACACACGTCGGCGCGCGTCGGGGCACGCCGATCGTTTTGTGCTTGCACAAAACTTTCGACGCGCCGCGACGCGCCGCGACGCGCCGCGACGGGTTGGAGGGGGCATTACGGACGCGTTTACAACACGTCGAAACCCGTTGACTGGTTGCAAATATTTTGCGCGTTGCCGGCACGCCGGCAGAAACGTTGTAGTGTGACAGCCCCATTAGAAAATGTCAGAAACTCAAAACCATCGGACTTTAAGATTAAGATTAATATTGAAGTGTTTGAGCTGTATTGTCAGGCCAAGTCAGAGACTCCACCATCAGGGCCCACTACATGTGCTGAGGATGCGTTGTTCAGTTTGTTCATGTGCAACAATGAATTTGAATCTGCTGGTGTTAGCTACGTGTATCCTGGAATCTGAGGTTCATCTGGTATTGTTGTGAACACCCCCGTCAAGCTGCCTTTTGGACAATTTTACACTGCAATTTGATAGGTTTTTTAAATGTAAACTGACATTGCATTGAAGAGTTGAACCCCCGGAGAGAAAGACTTCCTTCCCACAGGATTTTTGTTGACTGCGAAACTTTTATATTTATGGCTGGTACCTTACCAAGTCTACCATATCTTTTGGAATGACATGTTGTTATGCCATAGTTAGGTAATTTCCCTTCAATCATTTTCAAGGTGTATATAATTCGATAACTCTCACATCGACGTTCGATGGAGTACATCTTGAGATGGTTATAGGTTCAAAGTGAATTTAAAGGAATGTACCATATTCTGACACTGATCCAACCAGGCCTTGCCCTATCCTATTCATGCCGAGCGCCTGGGTATGAATGGACAATTGTACATTTTTAAGTCATTGGTTTGACTCGACCAGGGTCCGAATCCCTCGATCTACCAAAATGGGAGACAGACGCTCTACTCATTTGGCCATCCCGTCCTACCAAACAAGGGGGCCGAAATGAGTTGAGTGTCCATCCCCTGTTTTGGGAGATCGGGGGACCCGAACCCATGAGATGGTGGGTTCGAACCCTGGTCGAGTCAAACCAATTACTTAAAAATTGATACTTGTCACTTCCTAGCCTGGCACTCGCCATTACTAGGATAGGGCAGGGACTGGTTCGCTCAGTGTCAGGATAATGTGACTGGGTGGGATATCAGGTCATGGTGCTGGCGCCCTGATTTCCCAGTGAGGCAGCACTATACTGTCACAAGTCGGTACCCGTCATGATATGACCTTAGATGTCGCTAGGACGTAAACAAACAACAAACAAACAAACAAACAAAGCCATCCCATCTGGTCTTGACCAACTACAAAAACCTGATAGCAAAAAAATTGTGGTCAGCCACATGATGTGATGGGAAGACCAATAATAGTAACAGTACTGCTGAGGAGTGATTGGTCCGTGTGATTGGTCCGTGTGATTGGTCCGTGTGATTGGTCCGTGTGATTGGTCCGTGTGATTGGTCCGTATGACCGGCCCGTGTGATCGGCGTGATTGGTGAACACAAAACAGACTCATTAGACCAGTAGTTGGCGGTTTGCCAACACTCAAAGCTATTGTCAATAACCAAACTTCCACTACACTAAACCCCCAATCCCCAACCCCGCCGCCGACGCTCCCCCGTCACCCGCACCATCCGCCGCCGACTCTCCCTCCCCCGCCCCCCAACAACCCACCACCGTCACCCGTCCCCCGTCACCCATTTCAAATAACCACACAGAGCTGATGAGCTTAAAGTTCCCGAGACTCGTTCTTGTTCCGCCCGTCGGAAGTAGTTTGAAGTTTAATGTGCGTTATATTGGGTAGTAGTGTATACATATGGGGATTTCGTTCAGGGCCTCTCTCTTGGTTTTATATTCGTGGCTTGAGGAAATGGTGCAGCGGCCTGGCCGCGCGGCAATCTCCGTCGCCGACAACACCCGCCCCGACAACACCAGCCCCCACTCTTTTAGTCCAAACATAGGACGATATCCGCGGTTGCCTTATAAAAGATTAGATATCCCACGCCACCGCAGTCTTATCAAAGCGATGTTTCTGACGTCACAAGCTAGTGTTGCTATGGGTGGGGGGTGGGAGGGAATGGGGAGGCAGGGAGGTGGAAGCGGGTGCAAATGAGGTGGGAGGGAACGGAAGGTAGCAGGGGTTTGAGGGTAGCAGGGGTTTGAGGGTAGCAGGGGTTTGAGGGTAGTTGAGGGTAGCACTAGCAGCGGTTTGAGGGATTTCCGCCCGGTTGTTTTCTCAAGGGGTTAGAGGTGGTGGTGGTGTTGCCGGTGGTGGTGGTCGCGGTGGTGGAGGTGGTGGTGGTGGTGGTGATGGTGGTAGTGGCGTTGGTGGAGGTGGTGATGGTGTTGGTGGTGGTTGTGGTGGTGGTGGTGGCGGTGGTGGAGGTGGTTGTGGTGGTGATGGTGGCGGTGGTGGGGGTGATGATAGTGGTGGTGCTTATGGTGCTGGTGCTGGTGTGGTGGTGTTGGGTGGTGGTGTGCAGTGGTGATGGTGGTGGTGGCGGTGGGTGGTGTGTGTGTAGGTGGTGGTGTTGGGGTGGTGGGTGGGGGTGTCGTGGGGGGATGGTGGCGTGGGGTGGTACGGTTGTGTTATGTGTGGCAGCAGTGGCGGTGGTGTTGGTGGCGGTGGTGGTGGCAGTGGCAGTGGCGGTGGCAGCAATGGCATTGGTGGTGGCGGTGGTGCCGGTCGTGGCAGTGGTGGCATTGGTGGCAGTGGTGGTGTTGGTGGTCGGTGTTGGTGTTGGTGGTGGTGGTGGGGTTGGCGGTGGTGTTGGTGGTGGTGGTGTGGTTTCTGGTTTGCGCAAAGTGTGCCGTTGCTATTGCGGCAGGGTGTGAACAGTTTTCTTTTTACTCCATCTCCGGCCAAAGCATGGGTAACCAAGAGACGCGGTGATGGCGGCGGTTATGTGGTCGGTGTGCGGCAGGCAGACACTGCAGAAGGCGATGTGCAGCACCCTCAGGCACCTGGTCGGCTGTCGGCTGGTCGGCTGTCAGGCAGCTGCACCGTCGCTGCAGTGCCTTGCAGCGCCACACAGCGCCACACAGGGCCACACAACGCCACGCAGCGCCATGCAGCGCCAAGTAGCGCCACGCAGCACCATATAGCACCATATAGCGCCACCTAGTATCACACAGTATCATACAGTGCCACCCAGTGCTACCCAGCGCCATACAGCGCCACACAGTGCCCACAAGCGCCCCCCCCCCAGCGTCACACAGCGCCACATATTGCCACCTAGCGCCATACAGCGCCACAGAGTGCCCCCTCCCCAGCGCAATGCAGCGACACACAGCACCACACAGTGCGATACAGCGCCACACAGCGCCATACATCGCCATGCAGCGACACACAGCGCCACACGGCACCACACGGCATCACACAGCACCACACAGTGGGATACAGCACCACCTAGCTCAGCACAGCGCACCTAGCCACACACAGCGCCACACATCGCTATGCAGCGCCACACAGCACCACACAGCACCACACAGCACCACACAGCACCACACAGCACCACACAGCACCACACAGCACCACACAGCACCACACAGCACCACACAGCACCACACAGCATCACACAGGACCACACAGTGCGATACAGCGCCACCTAGCACAACACAGCGACCCACATCGCCATCTAGCGCCACACAGCGCCACACAGCGCCACACAGCGCCACACAGCGCCACACAGCGCCACACAGCATCACACAGCACCACACAGTGCGATACAGCGCCACCTAGCGCCACACGGCGCCACCTAGCGAAACACAGCGCCAGCTAGCGCCACACAGCGCCACACATCGCCATGCAGCACAACACAGGGTCATGTAGTGCCACACAACGTCACACAGTGGCACACAGCGCCAGCTAGCGCCACCCAGCACCACGCCCAAACATAGGACGATATCCGTGGTTGCCTGAACAGGATTAGATAACCCGCGCCGCCGCAGTCTTATCAAAGCGAAGTCTCTGACATCACACGCTAGTATCGCTATGGGCGGGCGGTGGGAGGGAAGGGGGAGGCAGAGAAGTGGAAGTGGGTGCAAATGAGGTGGGAGGGTATGGAAGATGTGAGGGAAAGGGGAGGGAAAGACGGGAGGAAGGGGGAGGTGGGAGGAAGGGAGGAGGGAGGGTGGGGGGAGGTGGGAGGAGGGAGGAGGGAGGGAGGAGGGAGAGAGGAACGGAAGGAGGGAGGAGGGAGGAAGAGGGAAGAAGGAGGGAGAGTGGGGGAGGTGGGAGGTGGAGAGGCAGGAGGCAGGAGGAGGAGGAGAGTGGGGAAGGAGGCAGGAGCAGGAGGGAGGAGGGAGAAGGAGGAGGGAGGAGGGAGTCGAGAAGAGGGAGAGGTAGGAGCGTGGTGGGAGGTGGGAAGGGGTGGTGAGAGAAAGAGGAAGGAGGTAGAGGGGATGTGGAGGGGAGGTGGTGAGAGGGAAAGAGGGGAGAGGGTGAGGATGGAGGTGCGAGGGGATGGGGAGGGAGATGGAGTGAAGAAGGGAGTTGGGGAGAGGTAAGGAGGTGGCAGGAGGTGGGAGGGAAGGAGGTAGGAGTGGGAGGAGATTGGACGGAAACAGGAGAGAGAAAGAGGAGGAATGTGCGAGGGGATGAGGAGGGAGAGAGGTGGGAGGGAAGGACGGGGGAAATGGGGGAGGTGGGGGAGGTGGGAGGGAGGTGGGAGGGCGGTGAGACGGCGGTGCCGGGTGGAGACAAGGCGGGCTGACGGGCTGTTGGCCCACCTGTACAGGTGATCTGATCGCAGACGGCATGCCCATCGCGCGTAATTAATTGGTTTAACACGCGCGTCCCCCAGGGAGATGAATGTAGCTCTCTATGTCTCCTCGCCCTGATATAACCTTAGATGTTGCAAGGACGTAAACCCCCAAACAAAAAGCCCCAAAAAAACCCACATTGCCCTATAGGCCTATTTCATATGACGTCAGCATAGGTATTTAGGCCAGTGCGCATGCAGCTTGGCTGCAAGACGACACACGGTCACACTGCAAACTATGAGCAATCGTCCTACAGAAAAAGTGACATATCTCTATATAGGGACTCTTTCCTTTCATACCTATATTCTCGCATAAGCCTTATACATCACACACACACACATATATATATATATATATATATATATATATATAAATATATGTGCTCTATAATCCATTATGGGAATATAAACAAGGACACTACCTATCTTCAGTTCCCTATGTAATAGTATAGCACTGTATCCTATCTAACTATATGATGTATAGCGAAGTATGCAAGCATAAAGATACGTAAGGGAATTATTATTATTATTGTTATACTCCATAAGACCCATCACTGTACCGGTGGTGCCACCTGCGGCCTCCTCGCCTCCACCGGATGTAGACCAGTGTCAGTTGCACCGGAGGATTATATATATATATATATATATATACGATGCTATTGGCTTACGTGCCGTATGTAGTTATAATGCCAGCCATAACTTATATATCTAACTGCAATTCTCTCTCAAAATCGCACGACTTCACCGATTTTCTTTTCTCTTCCAGTTTAAGCATGTTTTATATATCACACATATAAGCATAATATAACTGATCAGTAAATCGCTCTACAGCCACCATGCATGTGTATGGTGTATGTGTTTTGTTCATGTGTGTGTATCTGCATTGTGTATATGTATTGTGTATGTGTATTGCGTATGTGCATGTGTACATGTATTGTGTATGTGTATTGTGCATTGTCTATGTGTATTCGGTATGTGTTAATGTTCACGTGTATGTGCGTGTGTGTGCTATGTGAAAGAGAAACCTGACCAGATGGGTGGCCGAATGAGAAGAGCATCCGTCTCCTGTTTTGGGAGATCGGGAGATCCGAACCCATGAGTTTGTGGGTTTGAATCCTGGTCGAATCAAACCGATGACTTAAAAATTGAAACTTGTCGCTTCCTAGCCTGGCGCTTGGCATTATTAGGATAGGGCAAGGAGAGGTTGGCTCAGTGTCAGGATAATGTGACTGAGTGGGATATTCAGTCATGGTGCTGACGGCCTGGTTTCCCAGTGGGACAGCACTATAAAGTCGTCATCAGTGCGCACTGTCACAAGTCGTTACCCGTGCTGATACGTCCTTAGATGTTGCTAGGATGTAAACCAACAACAAACAAACAACAATGAAAGAGAAACCAGCCACCAACTCCCCACTTCTTTGTTTCAAAGAAACCAGAGGAGCTCTCCATTTTAAAGGGAGAGAAGCTCCCACTCCACGAGACGCCGCCTGCAGAAATATAAGCGCGTGATTACTTCCACGAGCTACACACATCATTACCATCTCAATTCTTCTGTTTAGTCGCGCATAATGCACAGCTGATTACACAGGAATGCTGAATCAGCTTTAATTACTTAATCTGATCCGAGTGACTAATACGCAGGCCTGTGCGGTTGTGGGGAAGAGCAGACATGATGGCTCATTAGGCTTCAATCCACGACTCAGTCACATATTGCGAGCTAAGGCTGACTTCCTGGATAAAGAGTCAGATTGGTCCTACTTACCTTTAGCTGTAATTCCATATGCTGTTATTTAAAGCTGCACAGTCCGATGAAAGCAGAAAATTGTCAAATACCAAAACATGTACCTAGATTTGATCGCACATGTTGAACTTATACTGCTACACTTATTGTGTATTTGTTGCTGGAAAGATGTGGATATTAGGCCAATTTAATAGGACATGTCACTGCTGAAGCCTATGGTGTCAGAATTTTGACAGGTTTGCCAAAAGTAATTTGGTATGTTTTCACATCAAATATCTCCCAAAGTTAGCCGTGTAAAAGAAATCTTACTTCAAACTAAAAGTAAAGTAAATTACTGTATATGTCCCAATAGATGCGCACTGCGCGGATGCAGATACATGGATGCGTGTATATTCAAAGTTAAAGAATTTTATGGATTTGTTTTTGTCGTGCGCTGAAATAAAGTGGAATTGTCTTATTTTATGTACATTCAGTCTGAATATGATCGTAAATTTGTATTTGTTTTTGTTGTGCCTCTGAACTAAAGTGGGATTGTCTTATTTGATGTGTATTCAGTCTGAATATGATCGTAAATTTGTGCATGCTTTCAATCTTGAAATGGGGGAGGGGGGCGGGTGCTTCTATTGGGTAGTGTGCTTCTATTGGGACATATACGGGAATAACAATCAATCTAATGTACTTATCTTTATGAAAATGTCACAAGCTAACAAAGAAAAAAAACCTTACAATATGCAACTTTAATTACTTAAACCCGGCTGATGATTTTATGTGTTCGCCTTATGTTGCCACCATCTAAATTGTATTGGGTGCTCGGACGATTAACCCCAAAAAGTGTCAATAATCTCCATAGATACTGCAGCATCAACGGGTGCAATTCATTACCGACATTAAGCCGTATTCCGTCACTCTCATGGCGAATTTCACATAAATACCATCCATACCTGGACTTATTGTTATTGAATCTGCCGGAGGAATGTAATCGGATCTCTTATTACTTTCTTCACATGGCCGGGAGGATG